>JAOSBN010000007.1:1969591-2000089 GCA_027563595.1 Erythroxylum suave | reverse complement strand
TAATGTGTTTCCTTTCAAACAAGAAGAAAAGTTTAGCTACTCATAACAAAAGTAAGAACAAATAGAAGAATATCAAAATACAAAGTCTCCATCCCTGGCCTCTTCTAAAAACTATGAAAATTCTAGCCTAAAACCAGAAAAACCTGACAAGAAAAGCTATCGGAAAAAAAAAGCGTAAAAACTAGACTAAGACTTCTCTAACATGAATAGTGAACGTTTCTCCTTCATCTTATCATAATCTTCAGCAGATATAATCCCCCCAAATTCAGGTTGTAAATCCCCTTCAATAAGGCAACACTTGATTCCCAAAATCATAAAGATCTTAGGTGAATCAAATCTGATTTCAGATAGTTTTTCTTTTCCTTCACATGCTCACGCCTAGTCACTTATTTTTTTGCTAGCTTGTATCTGTTTCCTTATCTGTCCATTTCACGACTTTTGACTTCATAATCAGCTCCAAGAATACTCAAGACTTCCTGATGACAAAAGATGAGCAAGTTCAGTAGGTTGAACTCAATTTGCACTCAACAAAAAGGAATTAGAAATCAAAATAGTGAAAATTAATCATCCTATCAAATTTCCCTACACTAGACCTTTGCTCGCCTTTGAGCAAATATACCAAACCATTACACTCGATTAATTCTTCCTTTATAAGATTAAGTGCACACAATCCACTAAACTTAAGCCAATAAGACTTAGGTTGTAGCACATGTGAGAATCACTTTTCACCAATATAAATAAACCAAGTCAAATTAAAACATTCTTGTTCAAAGAAAAGTATAAAACCAAGGTGAATTCTTCTCACGGATTTCTCTCTTTACGCTAAAGCATTTAAGGTTAAAGTGTTTCTCTTAAATCTCCCTCTACTAGATTGCACTACCATAGGTTTGCAAATTCACCAGTTATCATTCGTTCGAATACATGAACTCATAGATAAGAAGGACTTTATTCTGGGTTGCAACGGGGCTAGGTTCAAGGGTAAGGTAAAAAATGGAAAAGGTTTAATCACAAGCATTCACAAAGTACCAAGTAAAAGGGACAACCAACTACAAATTATTAGATAAACATATGAATACAAAGGATTACAACTATTCTTTTTTTTCATTTCTCTTTTTTTTCTTTCTGTTTTATTTCTTTTCTTTCTCTTGTTTTTCTATTTTTTTTTACTTGAATAAATCAACAATAGAACATATATCAACAAAACATAAGTAGAAGTACCTCTAAAATATCTCAAAATATAAGACAAAACAAAAGTCCCTAAATTATAGACATTAAATGCTTACTTGGTACTTCATTAAACTTATGACAACGTAAGGCTAAAGGATTCTCAAGTTTCAATGTAAGGTGATTAATTCAAAACAACAGGGTTAAATGCTCAAAGGGGTTTGCAAGGGAAAAATTTACTCGATGTGTCATTTAAGCTAAGGGGTTTAAAATAAGAAAAGCCTTAATCATTTCCATAAACCATGCAATTAAACAAATTCAATCTGGTTCACTGCAAGTTCTGAAGGCAAGCCTGATTAGAGGAACATCACATAATACAAAAAATAGAATGACATAAAGATGATGTCATTAAGGCTCAAATTCGCTTACAGGTTTAATTCAAGAGTTCAACTTAATTCCAAATATTACCTAATCACTCAAATGTCATACTTTGACAAAGTGTATAAGATCAGTTATTGCAATTAGTCAACATGCTCACCTTAGACTCATATAGACCAGTTTAATTTCATGCACACCCTCAATCTCATCCAAACTAATATGACAAAGCTTCATGGCGCATCACACAACATAAGCATGCAAATAATGGAAAATTTTAAAGAAAAGCAAGGCCACATAGTCACACACATGTATTCCATATCTTTCCCCACACCTAAACCAATATTGTCCTCAATGTCCAAAAACAATAAAAGCACAAAAGGGGAATGGGAACAGAAGTACTCACTTAGATTAAAGACGACTTATGCAACTTTGAAATGAATGATTGCAACTTTGAAAGAACAGATAGCAATATTGAAGTGAAAGATTGTAGCTTCCTTTTCAAACGCCTACAAACAAAACAAATCAAAGAAACAAATAAAGCACGCAAAGCAAACACCCAAAAGATATGCATAAAAGAGAAAAACACACAAAAGAAAGGGATACGGATGGGGTGGCTCCCATCAAGTGCTTATTTAAGGTCATAAGCTTGACCTTGGCATATGTACGTCATCCACTATCGACTGGATGCTTGAGCCTAACAGGTAGCATGCTCAGACTTCAAGAGGAGCCTGGAGCAATTTCCCTCAAAGTCAACTCCTTCTCAGCAGGATGCTCTAAGACTTCCGATAAGTGGAACTTCATCGTTTCACCTTCATATTCTAATGTCTACTTGTCTTTTCAGGCATCAGCCTTCTCCAACTAATTGGATTTCTCCAATTTACAAAACAACACCTCCAATTCATTATTGAGCAGTAATGAGTTCTTCATGGCTTGCCACTGTGATGTATCTCCCATCTCTAAGAGTATTTCAAGTATATCTCTTCCACTCAATAGTGAATTTTTTTGCACTCATTTGTTAATAAAATCTACAGAAACAACAAGTTGTTCATCATCTGAAATTTTCATGGCATTGTATATATTGAATTTAATTAGTTCACCATCAAATTCCATAGTCAATGACCCATCATGAACATCAAGTTTCGTTCTAGTGGTTTTTAAAAATGACCTTCTAAATAAAATCAGGGTTGAAGAAGATGCATCATTACTCCCCATCTGCAAAATATAAAAGTTAGCTAGAAAAAGAATAGCCCCCACTTGAACTAAATGTCCTCTAACACACCCTTCGGATAAGCATTTGAATGATCCACCAATTGAATCACTACATTAGTTTCCTTGAGAGGTCCCACGTTTAAAGACTTATAAACATCATAAGGCATGACATGTATGGAAGCTCCCAAATCTAACGTAGCCTTTTCAATTCTCAAACCACCAATTTTACATAGGATAGTGAACATACTTGGGTCTTAACACTTACGTGGAAGCTTTTTCTTTTACAAAATAGCTGAAACATTCTCCTCCAATTGTACTTTCTCATCAAATTTCAATTTTCATTTGAAGAACAAAGCTCCTTAAGGAATCTAACATAATGTAGGATCTGTTTTATTGCAGCAAGTAAAGGCACATTTACCTGGACTTTCCTGAAAGTGTCCCATATTTCCTTCTCTTGCTCCTCCTTCCTTGCCTTGTTGAATCGACTAGGAAAAAAAGGTTGCACAACCAGATTCTACAGATCTGCCTGCATTTTTCTGGCTATTCGATTGCCTCCTTTGTTGCTTCTTCCTCAATTTCTCTCTTGGATATTTCTGGAGTTGGTTCCTTTAATTCCTTCCCACTCCTCAACATGATAGCCTTAGCAATATGTTTGGGGTTGATTTTTGGTTGAGCTAGAAAATTTCCAGAACTTTGTGTCTCCAATATATTCATGGTGGTTGCCAATTGGCTCATTTAATTTTCAAGATTTCGAATACTAGATTAATTATCTCACTGAAATGTCAAGGTGTCAGTGGCCGAAGATTGAACTGTATCTTTCAAAGAAGACTTACTTTTGGAATTGGATGTCGTTTGTTGATGTTGTCTAAGCACATATGGCTACCTAAATTGCTAGAAATTTGTTGTATTTTGCTATGCTTATGACTTCTCATAACATAAATTTGGATGATCGCGCCATCCCGGATTGTAGATATTGAAAAATGGGTCATATTTCCTCTGATTTGGTCCAGCAAAACCTCCTACAACATTCACCTGCTCTATGTTTTCTTCCTACAAATTAAATTAGACATGCATCAATGGGATGTCCTAACATAGAAGATATTCTACATACCTTTGCTTCTTCTTTCTTTATAATTGCAAGTTGTCGCACCAAATATATAAGATCATCCAATCTTTTCTTCAATGTTGTCACATTCACCTCATTTACGTGTTTTTAGCTATGGCTAGAACGGATCCTAAATTGTTGTGTATTGGAAGCCATATTTGCTATTAAGTCCGTTGCGACTGTAGGTGTTTTATCAATTAGATCTCCGCCACTTGCAGCATCGATCACACTCCTATCCGTGAGAAAAAGGCCTTCATAAAAGTATTGAATCAACAACTGGTCAGTTATTTGGTGATAAGGATAACTAGCACAAAGTTTCTTGAATCTTTCACAATATCCGTAAAGAGTCTCCCCCGTGTGTTATCAAATGTTACAAATTTTCTTTTGAAGGTTGGCAGCTCTCGATGCAGGAAAATATTTCTCAAAGAAGAGTTTCTTCATTTTAGACCAGGTTTGCACATTTTCGCTAACTGAATAGTATAATCAATCTTGAGCATCATCTTTGAGAGAAAAGGGAAAAGCTCTTAGTTTGATTTGCTCTTCCATCACATTTGCTGGCTTTATTCTCAAACAAACCACATTAAACTCCTTCAAATATTTGTAAGGAACTTTTCCTAGTAAACCCCTAAAAATCGGTAATAAATGGATTAACCAAGATTTTAATTCAAAAATGTTGTTGTCTCCCAAATTTGGAAGGTTGATATATTGGGGTTATTGAACATCTGTGGGCGCGGCTAGCTTATGACGATTCGCAACCATTCTTTTCAATTTCTGTACTTGCTTATACTATTTCATCTATTTTCGTAGTCTCTTGGTTGTCTTCTCGATCTCTGAATCAAATTGCAATTGAGTTCTCTTATTTACTCATGTAACATATATAAACCGTTAAGAAGTTCCTCGACAATAGCGTCAAAATTTGGTACTATTGTCGATTGCAACCAAATTAATACCAACTCTAGCAATGGAAAATGTAGTTAATGAAGAGTTGAGATCGTTCCGCGTGAGGAACTTTAACGTGAAATGTTATACGAGTTGAAAACTAAAATGAAAAGAGGGCGGGTTTGAATTAACGTAAATAAAGGAATTAAAATTGGCTAAAATTGAAAATTAACAAAAATATTCAAATATGGAATTCAATAAACAAACCTTAGTTCAGGTCACAGAGGTTATCAAACTAATATGGATCTTTGATGTAAAACTTAATCCATTAACAAACATTCATTAGGGGTTGTTTTCTCTTAAGATTAAATGAATAGAAACATGTATTCTAAACATTCTTATTGGTTAACAACTTAGATACGATCTTAAGTTTAATTGATTAATAACTTTAAGAACAAAGAAACCATTGAACAAGACAACACATGTAAGATATACATTTAATCTAGTTAAGCGTCTTCTTAGAATTTCCAACTCTAACGTAAAGATGGTAATCCTAATTGCCACTTGTGATTAGCAAGACTGAACGTCATATCCTACTAATCTAGCTATAACTTAAACAAATCAATTCTTATTTGCGCATTCTAGAAATCAATCATGAAAAGCAATTCAGAAGACAGTTAATAGTCATCAATGAAATAAACTTTATTTAGAAATCTCACTATAGTAGATGATAATACGGTTCCCTTCAACCAAGAAGAAAAGCTTAGCTACTCATAACAAAAGTAAGAACAAATAGAAGAATATCAAAATACAAATTCTCCATCCCTAGTCTTTTATGAAAAATACGAAAATTCTAGCCTAAAACTAGAAAAACCTGACATGAAAGCCTATCTACAAAAAAAAGTAAAAACCAAACTAAGACTTCTCTAACATGAATAATGAATGTTTTTAATCCTTTTCGATCTTCTCTCTCCTTCTTCTTATGGTAATCTTCAACATATATAATCCTCGAATATTCAGGTTATAGATCCCCTTCAATAAGTAACACTTGATTCCCGAAATCATAAAGATCTTAGGTGAATTAAATCAGATTCTGCATATAGTCTTTCTTATCCTTACACGTGCCCACGCTTAGTCACTTATTTTTCTGCCAACTTGTATCTATTTCCTTATCTATCCATTTCATAACTTTTTACTTCATAATCAGCTCCAAGAATGCTCAAGACTTCCTAATAACAAAAGATGAGTAAGTCCATTAGGTTGAACTCAATTTGCACTCAACAAAAGGGAATTAGAAATCAAAATAGTGAAAATTAATCATCCTATCAAAAGACTGCCCATAACAATACTTCTATGATTAAAAGGCTTGTAAACTTAAAGCTGAAAGCTGAGAAATATGTGTCGGAGCATCTGAGTAATTTTTAGGATATAATCAACAAGTTTACTACAATGAAGATCATTCTTATTGATGAGTTTCAAGTTTTATTCTTGTTGAGTTCCCTATCGAATAGTTAGGAAATGCCGGTGGTGACGATTAGCAATTTAGTTCTTGAAAGTGAGCTTCTTTTGGATGTAATCAAAGAGAGTATGTTCAACAAAAAAATCAGAAGAAAAGACATGGGAGTTGACAACATGTAGGTTTTCATGGCAGAAAGAATGAGAGGAACAAGAGCAAGGTTCTCAAAGGCATGCCAAGTTTAAGAACTGATCAAAGTCTAGAGATAACAAAGACGTGAAGACATACCACTATTGTGAAAAGCTAGGACACATTAATAGGTTATGCTTTAAGTGCAAGAGGATAAAAAAAAATAGGATTATCATAATGATGGAGATGATAAGAATACAACTACAACATCTTCAAGCACAAATGATAAGGTGTCCTTAGTTTATGCGACAACTAAGTGCTTCCATTAGTAATTCAGGTTCTGAATGAGTCATGTCACCATCAACAATTCAAGTTCTGAGTGAGAAAATTGACATGAGAGCTTCTTATCATTGTATTTTAAAGGTAGTGTACTTCTCAAATTATAAGAAAGGAGACTTTGAGAGCGTAAAGATGTGAAATTAAAGCTCTGCTAAGATTATTAGTATGGGTAATATCTGAGTTTTAAAAAATGTCAGATACTTACTGACTTTGATAGATGTCTGAAAAATTCTCAGTCCAAGGCAAAATTTGTTATCAGCCAATGTGTTAAATCAAGAAGGATTTCAACACACTTTCAAGGATAAGAAGTGGAAGCTATCCAAAGAAGCAATGACTGTTTCTTGAAGAGAGTTATGTTGCATATTATACAAGACAAATTTAAAGGTGTGTGGTAGTGAAGAAGTATACACAGATGAAAAGGAAACTTCTCTAAATACGTTGCATTGATGATTAAAACATCTGAGTGAGAAGAGATCAAAGTTGTTGGATGGTAAATCCCTTGTATCAGTTAAGAACACACTACTACTTAATCCTTGTGATCATTGTTTAGCTAGAAAACAACATAAAGTCTCTCTTAAGAGAAGATCTATAAGAAAGTCAGAGATATTGGAGTTAATGCATTCAAATGTCAATGGCCCTATTAAGGATGAGTTAGTAGGTGGTAACAAATATTTTGTGACATTTATAAATGATGCTTTAAGGAAGACTTGGGTGTACCGAACTCAAAGAGTCAAGTAGTCAAAACTTTCCAGAAGTTTCATGTTGTGGTAGAAAGAAAAGTTGAGAGGAAGTTGAAGTGCGCCTATGAACTGATAATGAGGTGACTATACTTCCAAGGTGTTTGAAGATTACCATACATCATATAACATTAGACATGAAAAGACAGAACTACGGACACTAGAACATAGTAGTATTGTTGAGAGGATTAATAGAACAATTATGGAGTAGGTTCGTTGGATGCTCAGAATGTCTATATTTCCAAAGACATTTTGGAGTGAAGCAATCCAAACTGCAATCTACTTGATTAATAAAGTTCCCTTAGTTCTATTACATTTTGAGATTTTTGAGAGAGCATGGATCAAAAAAGATCTCATATATCATTATTTGTGGGTTTTTAGCTTTAAAGTTTTTAGACACGTGCCCAAGGATCAAAAAAAAAAGCTTGACTCAAAGTTGCGATACCTTATATCTTTGTTGGATATAGATTAGATAAGTTTGACTTTAGACTCTGTAGCCTAGAGAAGCAAAAGGTGGTAAGGAACATGGATATGGATAAACTTTTGAGAGAAACTAAGTCATCACATAGTAGCTCATCATATGACATTGTTAATTCTTCACCAATTTCTTCTACTAATGAGTAGCCTATAGGTAAAGGAGATGAAGTGTATGACTAAACATATGTTAACGATGATCAAATATAGCTTGGTAATAATGATCTTCATGAACCTTATTCAAATAATGCTAAAGATGAAGTTGTTAAGGATAATAAGCAAGGGAAACAACCGGATTTGACAGTTAGTGATAAATAACTTTAAAGGTCAACAAGAGAGAAAAGGTCTTGTATATAGTATCCAAGTTTAGAATACCTATTGATTACAGTTGAGGGAGAGCCTAAGAACGTGCAAGAGGTTACACCTTGTGAAGACAAAGATCTCTTGCTTTCAACTATGAAGGAAGAGATAAATTCTCTAAAGAAGAATGATTCGTATAATCTTGTGAAGCTTACAAAAGGTAAAAAGGAACTGAAGAATAAATGGGTGTTTAAGATAAAGAAAGAAGGTGACAAGTTAGTAAAGCACAAGAAAAGGCAAGTGGTGAAAGGGTTCAGTCAAAAGTAAGATATATATTTTGATAAAATCTTCTCATCAATAGTCAAGATGACCTCAATTCGAATATTTTTAGGTTTGACTACTTGTTTGGATCTTGAGCTCAAACAATTGGATGTGAAATTTCCTTCTTGTATAGACATTTGAAAGAGGAGATATACATGGAGCAATCAAAAGGTTTTAAGGCTAAAGGAAAGGCAAATTTCATCTGTAAGTTGAAGAAAAGCCTATATGAGTTAAAACAAATTCGAATTCATTGGTATCAAAAGGTCAATTCTTTTACGATAAATCATGGTTACAAACAAACTTATACCGATTCTTGCGTATATTTCAAAAAGTTCATAGGTGAGAACTTCATCATTTTTCTTCCATATATTGATGATATATTGATTGTCAGTTAATATATTGGAAGAATCTAAAAGTTAAAGAAGGATTTGTCTAAATCTTTTAATGTGAAAGATTTAAAACTTACAAAGCATATTTTAGACATGAAGATAACTTAGGACAAGAATAGTAGGAGATTATGATTGTCTCAGGAGAGATCTATTAAACGGGTGCTAGAAGGGAATACAGGCATGTCAAGTCTGTTAGCATGCCACTAACATCTCACTTTCAGTTAAGTAAGTGTACATGTCCCTTAACAAAAAAGGTTAAAGATAGTATGTCCTATGTTCCATAATCATCTGCAGTAAGGTCTTTAATGTCTATAATAATGCATACAAGGCTAGATATTGCGCATGTTATTGGGATAGTGAATAGATTCTTTTCAAATCCAAGAAAAGTTCATTGGGAAGCAATAAAACAGATTATGAAATACTTGAGAGGCACGTCAAAGTGGAGTTTGTATTTTGTTTATGGTGAACTAACTCTAGAAGGTTTTATGAATATAGATATGGCTAGAGATCGTGATAAAAGAAAATTCAATTCAGGTTTTCTGTTCAAGTTTACAAAGGGAGTCATCTCATGGCAATCAAAGCTACAAAATTATGTGACTTTATCTACAACTGAAATAGAGTATGTTGATATAGTGGAAGCTTGTAAGGAGATGCTTTGGCTGAAAAGGTTTCTTTAATCGTTAGATCTAAAGCAAAAAGACTATGTAATATTTGGTGATAGTCAAAGAGTTATTGACTTGAGCAAAAATACTATGTATAATTCTTACACATAGCATATAGATGTCACAAATTATTGGTTGAGTACTGTGAGGAGCAATAATTGATGTTGAAGAAGATTCATACAAGCATGCATGGTGATGATATTTGACTAAAGTTGTTGCCAGAAGCAAACATGAGCTATGTACTAAGCTTATCAAGACATCTCTCAAGTAGATGTTGAAGAATAACAATTCTTCTGTTGGTTTATGCTCTACAGCCAATCACTTTGGTTGTACTTTAGTGAAAAATTATTTAAAGGCATTCTTTATCTTGTACATGTTTATATGTATATGATATTACAATTATGACATTCATATTGCATTTATATATTATTCTTAAATTCCCTAATCATTGTTCTATTAAGATTAGACATTAATAAAACGTAGAAAGATTAACACATGTTTTGTTTTTCCTTATGAAGGAAGTAGTCGATCTCATAGACTAAAGTATAGAGATACTTAGACAAACATATGGGTAATTGTTAGAGATCACTGAATAGACCTGATATGAGAAATCTATTTGGAACATTACTTATATCTCTATAGAATTCTCATTGTGATGATTGTATAAGTGATCATTTGACTTGAGATCGCCAAAATTATCTTATATAGGGATTGCTACGTTTTGATATTATTTATGACCTATTTAATCATGGGTTGTTCAATTGGTAGTCATTGGATGTAGCATGAATTATATGGAGATGATTATGTGATCAAGATAGGATTCATTACCCTAAAGTAATTAGGGAGAATGTTATGTTGATCTCAATTAGTATAGATTCGGGAAATCTTTGGCTAAGGTGAAATGACACTTTATAAATAGTTTACAAAAATGTCATTAATTGAATCGATAGCTAATGGAAACTAATATAATTAGACTCAAAATAGAGTTCACATTAATTCCATAATCTATGTCTAATCAAAATATTGTATGATGAAATGATTGAATTATACGAAAAAATTATGCAAGGAAAAGTTAGTCAAAATTACTTTGACATTTCTATATATTTGAGTGGTCATAACACGTTGCTAGACGTCAATCTTGATCTATGATTATAAATTGTTTAATTGGAGAATTAAAGATAAATTAAAAGGAGTTTCAATTTATCTAATTATAATTATGAATTAAAATTAAAATTTATGATCATTACCAACATATTTGGGAATCTAATGTGTTGGACCCCAAACTTTTCTTAGAAGATTAGAATTAATAAATGAGAAAACTGGAGAGGTTCATAAATATTCTTTAGTGCTTGCAATGACTAAGAGATTTTGAAATGGGAAGAATGCAAACAAAAATAGAATTGAAATTGTGTAGTAAATTGACGAAGAATATGTAAATATGTGTATATTCTGTTATTGGTGTTCATGATTAATCATGGGTTAAATTCCTTTGTGGATAATGTTGATCTGAAAAGGAGATGAGAATGAGGAATGAATGAAGTAGAAAAGGTGATCTTGGTATGAGTTGTGTTAAAGAAATATTGTGAAACAAAATGGGGGGTTGATCTGGAAAATTTTTCAAGGAGTATGCTTCAATCCTTTAGCCACAACTTTTTCTCTAGTTATCCAAAGTTATCCAAACGTGATGATTCTTGATTTGGATTAAACTATAAACATATGGCTGCATTTATTATGAAGATATCGAATTAAAATTATGTCTTTAAGAATTATAAAGTTTTCCATGAAGTTGAGAACCAGTTGCAGTACATTGGATGAACGTAAAAATTTATGTTCTATATTTGAGGGAAAATCTGAATTAATCTGGGATGATTTAGGCAAATGTGCCTTCTAGAAAGTTGTAGATATTTCTTTTAGCTTTCCAATGGTGTATAGCATGAAATTGTTGGACATCGGAATCAAAAGTTATGATTTTTATAAGTGGAGGTGCTTTAGAGAGTGTATTTAATGATTTGGAAGTAGGAAATTTCGTCTCATTTTTTTTGCACTTCGTCTGGTGCATTTTTGACCCTTCAGATGATAAAATCTATCTTTGAGGTCATAAAAGTTTTAGATAATCTTTCTAGCTTTCCAAAGATATAAAGTTTGTAAATTTTGGATATCGGAGTTAAAAGATATGAGCATTACAAGTTATAAGGTTACATCGTCTCAAAATGACGTCAGCATCGTCTTAGAATGACATCACTATCGTCTCAGTTACTGTTCATCACTATCATCTCAGTTACTGTTCATCCTATCGTCTCAGTTACTGTTCATCACTATTGTCTTAGTTACTGTTCATCACTATCGTCTCAGATATTGTTCATACTATCGTCTTGGTTACTGTTCATCGTCTTAGTTTGTCTTTTTGCGCCTCAGTTTGACCGTCTTAATTTGCTCGTTTCTGCATCGTCTTAGTTTGTTGTGACATCTTCTGTCCTATTTCTGATCTTTCTAGAAGTCGAATCTTGCTGTGAGTTCTGCATAAAAATTGTAGATCTAGAAGTTTTCTTTCGAATAGGCCAAAAACAAAGCCGATCCGACATCTGTAGTGAGAGTTATGACAATTGCGCCGGGACATGTTCAATACGAGTAAAGATATGAACATGTTGGATTCTTTTGGCAATAACTTCATCGTCCGACCATCAAATAAAGTGATTTTTGAAGCATTGGATTCCTAAGACATTCCTCTACCTTTCCATGAAAATTTTTAGGTCTTTTCTTAACTTTAAAAAAAATGGATTTAATCAATGTGAAGGGATCGGTGAAAAGAGTATGAGTTGAATATTTTTCTGAACATACTTCAATATTTTGGCGATATCTCGACCTGTAGAGATCCAACCGAGTTGATTCTAGTTGCAACACAAACTAGAGACATGAAGCTACAATTTATCTGAAAGAATACATTTTCAACATAGGCCCCAAGACCTTCAATTTCTGAATTGAAGTAGGGTTTAGTGTTCAGTCTCAGATTAATAAAAGCTGAAAGTGTTTTGGCCATAACTTCTTCTCTAGACTCTCAAATGACTTGGTTCTTGAACCATTGGACTCGTAAGATAATAGAGAAGATTTTTATAGAATAAAGTGTTATATTGGAATGTTCAAGGGTGTTTTTTGCAGGACACTTGAGTATAAAAGACATAAGGCATAAAGGGAAGGGAAAATGGGACAATTCTCAATCATTAAGGGCATAATTGGAAGAAGAAATGTAGTCTGGCCAATAAATGAAGAAGAAGAAACGTGAATGAAAGGATAAGCAGTAGAGAATTTAAAAAATGAGAGAGAAAGAGAAAGAAGAGAAAACAATCTAGGGTTTGATTTTTCTTAGTCTTCAAGAAAGATTTTGAAGCTGTCCAAGAAGAGAAAAAGGAAGAGGGAGAAAAGAGCTTTCTTTTGAGCTAAGGATCCCTTCATTTGGTGAAAAATGAAGAGATCAAAGAGGCAAGAGAAACAAGAGAAGAAGCATGTTTAAGCAAGGCTAGAAGCAAGGAAATCGATGTGGGTACAAGTTTATAATTGAGTAATGGGCCATTAATGTTTTCTTCCAAATCAAGAAAATAAAATGATTTCAATTACTCCATAAGTATTGCATTATTGCTTCTTGAATGAAATGAGATATTGTTAACGTGTTTATGTTACGTTATGCCACTGAAAAATGTCATGGCATTTTGTTGGAATGGAAAGATAAACAAGCATGAAAGTATGATCAAAGGAATATGTGCTTTTGTTTAGGCGAGAGTGGAACTGTTTCATAGTCACGTGCACGTTGACATAAAGCCTTCTCCCGGCTGCCTGCTTATGGCCCACGAGACCCAAAAATGGACTCGTTTTGTTTACAGAGTAATCTTTGGTTTCTCTGTTTCGTTTCACGGAACCCTCGAGCCATTTGTTGTGCATTTGCATTTTGATGTGTTAAATTGATGCATACATGACTTATAATTGCTCATGAATTGTTCGATAAAGTGAGAATTTTGAGAAATAAGTATTTGATGATTTTTCATAAAAAAATTACTATGGTTTCTGAAATTTATAATACAATGAGTTTTGAAAATGATTTTTTTTTGCTTATTATTCGTTATAAATTGCTACCCATGAGCTCTCAAGCTCACCCCTTCCTGTCCCCACCTTCAGGCAATGAGTAAAGGATAAAGTGAAAGAGAATCGAGGCACCATTTATGAAAAGATTTTTTTGGAGGATGCAAGGATTTAGTCATTTTTGGAAATTGTAGTTCATGTACTTTTGTATTTTGGAGATTTCAGAATATGTTGTATTGTGACTTGAAAGGCCATTATGGCTTTGTAAAATCCTTTGTTATAAAGGAATTGAAATGTGAGTGATGAAAAATTGTTGTAAGTAATGTATTAAAGAGTATGATGAAGTAAAGATTAGAGAGTAGTATGGTAATTCCAATAAAATGTTGGGTTATGTATATGTATTCCGATTAAGAGTTGGGTTTCAAAAACGGGATCCAACAGTTATGGTATCAGAGCAAGAAGATGAATCGATAATGATAAAGAGTTGAACTTCGGAAACGGGGTCTAACAAATAATCTGTTGTTTTGCGACGATTTCAAAATCGTGGCACAAAGTTTGATAAACGATATATTAGGTGACGATTGTTGCGAAGCCTCGCAGAAGGTGACACTTATGACGACTATTTCTGAAATTTGTCACAATTGTGCTAGCATTTGGCGATGATTGTGTAAGTCATAGTAAAACGTTGACTTTAAATATTTTTCATAATTTGTTAAGGGAATTTTGATGAATTTTTGTATGTGATAGTATTCTTAAAATTAATAATGTTTGGAAGATAGTTTGTTAATGCTAAGTGTACTTAATAATACTAGTTAAGGTTAATTATAATTGAAATTTATATAATCCAAGTTAAGCTATCTTTTGTTGTCAAGTTGTTTTCAATGTTTAAAACATATTATTGAAAAACACATGGTGGGATATTTAAAATTTGAAAAGTAAATATATTTTGCACATAAAAAGATAATCAAACCAAAAATTTTAATTTTAATATGATAAAAATATCATAAATTTAAACCAGAAATAGTCTCTTTACAATGTAGGGGTAAGGCTGCGTACTATCAGGCCTCCCCAAACCCTTTTTTATCGCGGGACTTTGGACTGGATGTGATGATGAAGAAAAATATCATAAATTTAAGTTAACAACTATTCTTAATCATTAATATTTATTAATAGTAAAATAATAATTTACAAAAATTGTGAAAATGGTAGCCATATAATATAATGATATATATGGTAAATAGTACAAGATTTTAATTAGAAGTTTAACAATTCATATAGACATACAACAACAATAACACCTAGTATGAATTCTGTTGATACGTGGGGTTTAAGGAGATCCAATAATACGTAACCTTATCCCTAACTAATAGAGAGGTTGTTTTAAAAATTCTTACAGACAAAATAACAAATAAAGCTTCAAGCTTATTCCATCGATAAGGACATTAAATAATTATTTTTTTGTATTCTAGGTGACATAAGAGTCGGTAAAGGTAAATGAGTTCTTTATGTTTGGATTCCCAAGAAGGGTCCTTGCACGTTCGAATGCACCAATTGAAATAGTGAAAGATCTTCCCTTAGGTGTTAGGTTATTGACATGCTCTTCCAACAACTTCCTAGCTATAGCTAAACTTCTAAAGAATACAGTGAATGAATTCCCAGATGCGGTATAGATCACTAAATCAGATGAACTACTAGTACAATGCATTTCACCTAAGACACAATCAGTATAAAACATATATAGCTAGTTTAGTGAAACCGTATAACAAATCCAAATTGGAACACATGCATACCTAATTAATTAGGCATAGTTATTATAATCAAAGAATTTTCCAAAACAACTAATTTCCCCAATCCTTTATAGACCATCGTGGCATTGCCACTACTTCCATTTCCATCTATGTTCTCTTGAAGATTCAAGAAAGCTCAATACAACATATAGTAAATACAATCAAATGTTCATATATATAATAACTTCATAACATAAAAATAAGATCTAGATAATAAAGAAAGTTAGTTAGTTCGGATGATACTAAAAACCTTGAAGAAGGAGATCGATCATAAAAGCTAAACAATTATTAATGTATAAAGAGAAGATTTGTTCTGCATTTATTTTTTCTTCATTAAGGACAACTTTGCAACATTCCTTGCGATGGAATGAATTTCACCATCGAAAACTGGTTTCCAAGTTGACATTCCTCAATGAATTATGTTAAGATTCATATTCTGAAAAGTCAATTTAGAATAAAGTTCATTATGTTCAATTAAATTCTCGATGATAAATGAAAGTACTACAGTTTAGGAGCTATAGATTTTCAATCTGCCTAATGAGATTAAAGTGACCTTTATTAAAATGAAAGTAATCCATTTACCTTTTATATCATATCTAAATTTTAGAATTTAAAGTAGTGGACCGATGAATGTGTTCTTTATGTAAAGAAATATAGTATTTTTTATGTGAGGTTATATTACTTTATTGAAAAACTGTGAAATTTTGAATATGAGCAAATGGTTTATACTAAAAAAAGAACATTTTTCCTTAATATCAAAAAGAGCTAAATACTCTCATAGACCTTTCATCAAATAGTTAGCAAGCTTGCCTGGAAGAAGCGTTAAAGGTGATATAAAAAAGAAGTCTCATATACAACCAATAAAGGAAGACAATAAATCATCTTCCAAACACAAACATAAACATAACCTATACACCATAAGCAGAACAAAAAGAACTCACAATAAACACCTAAATGTATCAGTATAACAAAGCACAAGAAGGAGGGTTTGAAAATAGAAAAGAAGAACAACACCAACACAGGTAAGGATGCTTTTTTAACGGTGACATCTACAACACACGAGGCTAGCACAAAAGAGGGGATGATGGTAATTAGACCATGACCATAGAGGAATGTTGACAACTAACACGAAAAATCAAGAGAGGCTCGTTTTTGTAATAATAACATAGTGTAAAACATCATTTGTTGTTAAGGTAAATGATGTTGTTTTTTATATTGTCACAAGAAATGTAGTACAATTTTGTTATGATTAAAACAACCATGGCCAAATAGGGAGACATTGCCATATTCGTTGTCACCTCTACCTAACATAATTATATATAATATATAATTTATGTGTGACAGTACATAATCTTTATATAATAGTTAGATAATTATTATTGCACATAGAGTAATATATATATTTTATAAGTAAGTGTTAGGATTTTTTTTCTGGCTTTATGTTGTCTTTAATAACAAAGACTGATGATGCTTGTTGCTTAAACAAGTTTTGCAGAAATAAAGAGTAGTAGAAAAGTAAAGAAGACACAAGAATTAATTGGTTCGATAGCTTAATGCTATCTACATCTAAGGATCAATCTCACACTATGGTTTCACTAGCTTAAAAAAAAATGATGAATACAAAAGATTGGGTGTTTCTTGAAACACCTGCAAAAGTTCCCTCACAAACTCCCTAGTACACCTAGTATGCACTTTAGCACTCTCTCAGAATTTTCTCTCTCTTGAATTAGATAAGTATATGTGTGTATAAGTTGATTTTTTTATGTGTGTAGTGGACTGATTGTATATATTTATAAACTACTAGAGAAGTTGTATATCTACTATAGTTTTTGAACTGAATAGATGCAATAGCATGAGCAAACTTTGCATCATTTTTGTATTAAATGAAGGATCGAGAGAAGAAGTTTAATATGGAACAAGGAACTATAGACGCTTAGGATGAGAATTAGAATTATATTAACTCCAGTGGTAATTATTAGTTGAGTTTAATAATTAATTTGTATGATAAACTTGTCAAATATGAAAGTTAGATTAGTTTGTTATTTGAGATGATTTTAGAACTCAGTTGGTAATTTTAGTCAGACAATTATCCAATTATTTCCCCGTAGTCATGCATAGGAGATTAAATTAGTGAAAATTAATTATCAAGAGTTTCCCTAATTGATTTATCAATCTATTTTTGGTCTTAGTTAAATCATTTTACTTTTCAGTTTAATTTTGTGATTTCTTTTAAAGCTTTCATTCAATAAATCAGGTTAGAATTGCATTTGTTTTTATTTTTATTCAAGATTAATTTAAATGAACTAATTTTACCTTTGTGAGAGAGAACTATGAGTAATCACTATAACTATCTTGTATAATTACGAATAAAATACCTAGGTATTTTTAGAACTTATTTTTAACACAATAGTGAAATAAGTTTGCCGCATGCTCTCTTGCGAAGTAATTTAATTTTACTAAAAGTACCAACCCCATCCCTTAATCAAAAGTCAATACAAAAGTTTTAAGCATCCGACAAAATATGGTCAACTTCAGCCCCCATCTGGATCACATAAATTCTTCCAGCTTCATGGCTCAGATCCACATTATGTCTTATATCTCTCTCGTCAAGTCAATCACTTCCATTTCTTTTTTATTATTTGATCTTTACTTGCCAAGAACTTGATTTCTCCCTCTCTAATAAAAAACGCATTCTCTAAACATGGTTCTTTTTTATAACTTCTTTTATCCCTCATTTGATCATTTTCGAATCGAAATTTATGCAAACATTTTAAGAGAAGTATTTGTGATTATATTATTTTAACTTTTATCAAAATATTCATTTTATTTAGCAAGTTTTTTTTATATAATTTTTTAATTCAAAAAATCAAAGTTTTGGATCTTTCTCCAGGTTATTATAATTCACTTCAACTTTAAAGAAAATGATTGACTAGTTCTAAAGAGTTGATTTTGAATTATTAATTTATCAAATAATTTATTTAAAACATGTAATTTATAAATTTGACAATTTATTTAATACACACTCATGATTGTAAATTTATCAATGTAAAAATATCCATTAACATAAAATTTTGGTATGTCTTTGAGTCTCACTTGAATATTATAAGTTAGTAGGAATTGCAAAAGTTAGTAAGAGTAATTTTTTATTACAAGTTAAAATTTTCACAATTAAACAATATTTAAACAAAACTTGAAAGAATGTTACCATGAACAGCTCTCCTTATTAGAAAGAAGAGTTAAGATTACTTTTACTTCATTTTCTTCTTGAATTTTATACTGGAAAACCGCAAGCGGCCATCTTACGTAACAAAAGTTGTCCCTCACCCCACATCGCTTTCATTTTCCGGCGGCCAACAGTGTCAATTATTACTATAAAATATAAAGGAAAAACGTCACTGTTCATGTCCCTTTAGTACAGTTCTGTCCCAATGCACGTGAAGGGAAAACGTCACTGTTCGTGTTACTTTAGTACAGCTCTGTTCCAATGCATGGCTCCTTACGGTTTTCAATTATAAAATTCGAGAAGAAAATGAAGTAAGAGTAGAGGAATCTAAATATTTTTAAAATGATAATATAAAAACAAAAAGAAAATGACGTGTCGGGAATACTCATAATATACGAAATTAAAAATTGATATTAAACATTATGAGTTAAGGCTACATGAGATGCCTTTCCGTAACTCAGTTGGGCTCGATTCCGACTGAACCTTATAAAACTGTATTGAATTTCACGCAGTTGACTATTAATTTAAACTCTTTCTTTTTCAAGTCATTTTTCCTTAACGCTGGGGTTCATATTATTCATAGTTGTATAGTCATCTGTTTTCTACAACTATAACAACGCCAAATAGAAATTTGGTTGAAACGTGAGATTTAGTAGTACACAATCTTATTCTTAACTAGTAAAAAGACTATTTTCAAATGATCAATATAAAAAAATAAATAAATAATAAATATGATGTAATATAAATATTATCTCGAAAAGGCTATATCTTTTGGTTTTAGCTTGTTATAACTCCTTAATGAAATTCTCTTTTTTTTTGTAGATTATTCTTTTGAACAATTTGCACCTATCTCATAATTAAAGCATACACTTCTCTGAATTTCTAATATGCACAACTTCCATCTTATTTTAAATGTGTAATTATCATCTTCATAAAAAGTCTCGTCATCCTCTGACTTTTTTGGGAATTTAAATAATATTAATAAAAGAAAAAAAAAGATTACAAGTTAGGGTGAGTCAAACTCACCAAACAACCAAAAAAGAGACAACACTGTTTGATGCAAAAGCAAGCATAAAAATGACAACGTTCAACGTAAAATACAAAGATACATCGTTGATACCTAATTAGGAAAAATGACCTAAATCAAATGTTCTCACATTCCCTCTTTCCCCGATTAGGGTTGGAGGTGTCTGCACTTAACACCATCTCAAGACAAAGAGGGTAGCTTTGAGACAGTCAATTGGGAAAAACCAAATAGAGGTAAGTAGATCTTCCTTATCCATACTTTTGTTCTTCATATTTGGCCCTTAAGACTGGCCGATACAAAAGATTAACCTTTTCTTTCTTGTCTCTTCATATACCAACTCTATGGTTGAGTGTCCTTTACATCGTTCCCAGCACCAATGGCACTTTCATTCTGACACCAAAGAGGTAAGTCCCCCTTCCATTGTTTTCCATATTAGCAAGAAATATAAACTTCGAAGAACTGCCTGCTACTTTTGGTATGCATCTTTCTTTATATTCTCCATGAAATGGCTAACTAGGCTGAGCATTCCTTGATAGAATTAGAGTAGATTAATTATTCTCTGACTTTGGCAAAAACACATTCCCTTACCTGCTGTGAATTTCTATTAATGTTCTAGAACCTACGTGCATTCCTTTCTGTCCATATTTCCTTAACGCAAGTCGCGAAGGAAATTAGACAGATAATAGAATTAGGATGTGTAATGGGCTTCATTCTGATGAACCATTGCAGTATCTCTGTGAATTGGAATGAACTTAGGGAACTCAGAGTCTGGTGAACTATGAAGATATTAGGAAGAGGAATATTTAGCATCTTCTATCTACTATGAAGATGGATCATTCTTTATATATATTCTATTACTCCCCTTTCTCCTGTATAACTTATGGAGAATAATTCTTTTATCAAGGAACTTGTCTCAGCATTAGGTGAGACCATATACCTTGAGGAGACATTACTAAGAAACTCATTCACTATGTTTGTGTTCAAAAGTCCCCTAAGCAAATGGTCAGGTATGGATCTCTTAGTGGTCTTCAGATATAATCTATTATACTGATCTCAGGCTGTATAAACTGCTTTATGATATCAAGAGCTCATAAATATAAGTGGAGATGGCCTATCTGTACTTATGGTCATATCAATTTTAACTATCTCCATAGCATTCAATACATCCTCTATCCACTTCTTCGTATTGAAGCTAGTCAGGGTTTCAATGGTAATGTTGATATTGTTGATAGAAAAGGTGACTGTAAAATAGCAATGCAAAGATTAACAGAAATACAGGATAACAATTATACTCATAGTCATTAAATAGTATCTGTATCGAGAATCAGGTCACACATATTATGAAACACTTATAGGCTGAATACATAATATATGTAACTAGACCTCCACATAAAAGCAATCAAAGTAAACACCATCTACTCTCACGACACTACCACCTGTGGGCGAGTAGATCATTTAAGCAACAACTTTCCTCCATCTACTGCCTTTATGCACATCTCAAAATCTCATGTAAGGCCAATACTTGAGGGCAAAATAACCAAACATATGACCAGAGACATCCCCTAATATACAAGCAGACAATTAAAAATGCTAGATCAAAAGGCCATTGTAGTGACTGCAATCTCATCAGCACACAAAATGTACACAAACACAAGAGATACATTTTAATATTATCCTCACATTCTTTATGGACATATATTATGTGACAATGTAACATCATTAAACGCAAAAACCTGAATGCACAGTCTCATCTTCACATACTTGTGCTGAGGACATTCTATAAAAACTTTATTTGACACTTTCATATCCAAAAATCTCATTAGAGAAATTGTCGTGCATCACCAGACACTGAACCGATCACCCGAGATATAAAAACCTTATGTATCTCCCTTATGGTGGCAAGTTAGTTGCATGAAAATTCACTCAATAATGACTTTAGAATGTCTTAATTCCTTTTTTTAGAGTGAAATTACCAATGTAATTAATCCAGAAAAATGGAAAACCTCATTTAACGGATTTTCAGACCTAGAAACTGACTCAAAACACTATAGGGCACCTTTATGAAAAATTTGAATTTTTATTTTTTTAGTTTACTATAGCACTAACGTCAGCTTCACTATAGCGCTGACCTCAGCATGCGTATGCACCCAAGAGGCGTGTGCGTGATGAGCCACCCAACCTATACGGTGCCTGCGATAGATGCACCCAATGCATGGCCACACATATTTATCTACTGGCAAGAGTGGTGCATAAGCTAAAATATGGCTTGCCCTCGTCCACATATGTGTCAATTGTTGTCTGGCTCATACGCTAGATGTACTACCCTTTGGACGGTATTGTTTAGTACTCCCTCACACTCACCGAAAAATGCAATTTTTCGTAACTTTTGGGGCCTTTTTTGTACTTCTAGACAAATTTTCACCTTGTTTTTCAAGTTTAAACATTTGTATACCAATTTTATGCAACAATAAGCAAGAAAAAATGAAAAAATGGAACTTTATTCTTGGAAAACCTTATGTATAGAAAACTGAAAAATCTTGATTTTTAACCACCCAATATTGTCATCGTTCTAAGACTGTGTAATATGTAACAAGACCTTAGTTATGTATCCCAGATCAAACGAGAAAGGGAAATAAACGAAGAAATGTGGAAAATGCTTAATTTCAGTTCCATAACTTCAAATGAGCTTTTCAAGGTCGAAAGAAGTGCGAATCCCTCGTCGCCTTCAGGGGAACTACTCACGGGGATGCAGTCAGCGTCTTTTTATGGTTTTTTCAAAACATTAACATCTAAATAGGTCAGTACAAGAGACCTTAATCTCTTTATATAGCATCTGTATCGGGCTTTCCTATCACTGGCTCAATATGGGTTTCGATCCACACTAATCGAGATCTATTTTTCTCTTGGGTTTTAGCTCATTGACTGAGATCATTTGTTGAGTCTCTTTATTATCTTTATTTGAACCAAATTATGTATCTTAATCGATAAGTTATTACAAAACTAAAAATTGCAATTAATGTTATCCAACTTTATAGGAAATGTTGAAAATGTCTAATAAGTTCAACAAAGTCAGTTGAATAAATTATTATTGTAGTTAAGTGGAGTTACAATTGGTTTGCTAGCAAAGAGACCAACATCTTTTAACATTTCTAAATCATACTTCCTCTTACTGAGAAAATTTTCATCCTTTGACTACGCTACTTCTATGCCTAAAAATTACTCGAATAGTTTTAAATCTTTGATATTGAATTAAAGTGAGAGATATTGTTTGAAAAGTAAGATTATTAATTCATCATCCATTGTAATGACAATATCATCTACATAGATAAGTAAAATTGTAAGCTACACACCACATGAAAGTGTGAACATGGAGTAATCAGTTTTAGATTGAGTGATGCTGACCTCGAGTAAGGCATTGGAAAAGGTAATGAACCAAGTACGAGATGCCTGTTTAAGTCTATAAAGCAACTTATTGAGTAGACATGCTTAAGTCTCCCTTTTTTTACTAAATCTGAAAAGAAGTTGCACATAAACCTGCTATTGTAAATCTTCATATAATAAGGTATTTGAAATATCCAACTAATGAGTTAGCCAATGTTTTTTTGTAGCAATATTAAGCATAGTTCTAACAGTAGATAATTTAGTTACTGAAGCAAAAGAAATTGTAAAATCAAAACCCTTTAGTTGGGAATAGCCTTTAGGTACCAAACGTGCTTTGTAGCATTCAATAGAACCATCATGATTATAATTAATGTATAACACCTATTTAAACCCTATTGCCTTTTTATCTAGAGGTGAAAACATTTAAAGTCGAAATTTTATTAGCTCCAATGTTTTTATTTATTCTTCTATATTCTTTCTCTTATTCAAATCTTTTTGAGCAACAGTAAAAAGGGAAATTCAATTTGCTTTGTAATGAAATTGATGAAGTGCAAATGGCTTTATGAATATGTACTTAAGTAAAGATATAGGGAAGTGGGATATTATGTACCTGTAGATGTTGAAGAAGATTGAGCGTAATCCATATTATATGAATAATTAGCAATGCGGATTGGTAGTCCTTTTACCTAATGGTAGCATTGTAGTTATTGGCCATTTGAAGACATATTGGATGGTGTAGGTTTAGGGAAAATGGTAGGTTGAAGGGTTAGAAAAGATGGGTTCATTACAACCTCATTTATTGGCATAGCAAATGGGTTAGATGGGTTACATATTGAGAGATAAGTTCATCTCCCAATGTAGAATTTCTTAACTTCAGAAAATATATATAAGGATTAGATGAAGGTCTGGAAAATGATTCAAATGAAGCATGATCAAGTGGTACAGAAGACTCAACTTGTGTTTAGCTAATAGGTGCAATTAAATGGTCAGTAATAAAGCAAACACATGCAAGAGGGGGGTGAATTATGTGTGACCTAAAATAATTTTGCAGATTTTTTCAATTCATATAATAAAGATCCCAGTTAACTAATAAAAACACTAGCTAGGAACCTTTCAAATGATAAAGCCTTTTAAACAACATGAGCCTATTAGGCGATAGGAGCCTTTTGTGGGGTATGACCTTGTTTAAATGAAATGGGCCTATTGAATGATGAATCCTGTTAAAACAATTTAACAATAGAAGATGCCTATTAAAACTGAAAGGAACCATTAGTAAGTTGAAAACAAAAGGGACCTATTATAAAAGTGAAGGAGCCTATGGCTAAAATGAACAAACACACAATATAATGCAGAAATATAAAAGATAAGGAGAGAGAGAGAAGAAGGACAAAGTCGATTTATATTGGTTCCGCTAACAACCAAAACCTGCATCCAGTCCTCTAGCATCTAACTTGAGTGTTTCACTATAAAAATTCGAGTATTAAATTTGAGGAACCTCTCTAAGCTCACGAGTGCATATTTTTCAAGGTTCTTCAACCTTTTAAGCTCAAAGTGTATAACAAGCTTTTAAAAGCTAATGAAAAATGAAATAATAATTTCTCTCTTGATAGAGTGATTTCACTTTCTAAGGCACAATAAGAATAATATGACTCTTCAGAATATAGATGCTACTCAAATGTTTCAAAGGTCTGAGTATGTTCATTGCTTTACAAGTGCTGTTGCTTTTCCTTGAATAGTCAATTTCTTCAACTAGCCATTGCTTCACCTACATCTGTAGTCAACTTGATGGATTTAAATCTAAATAACTTCGATGTCATCCTTGCCAAAAATCTTTCAGCAATTATGGGGCTAATATACAACCTTCACAATTTTTAGGATCCTTTTGGATAAACCATTTTTAATAAGGTAAGTTCATAAAGAAGGTTCCTGTAAGAAAGAAAGCACATTTCTTATGATTTTATTTCCTTTTGAGAATATGACCATTAGTTATAAAGGAAAATAAATCTAATTTAAAATTTGAAATATTATACAGTTATCATCAAAATCATTAATCATAAACCTTGAAATAATAGTCAGAAGCAGTGCCAACAAGGTTTGAATGCATGTCATACAAAGCCTTATTAGTCTTAAAAGGAAAATTTGGTTCATATAAGATAACATCTTGACTAACTAAAGACTGTCGATTATCAAGATCATAAAGATGATAGGTTTTTTTCCCTGTGGGATAGTTAACAAAAAAGTAGCATTAAGGTTCAAATTTATGTGGGTGATCATATGAATTGGAAACATAATACAAACAACCAACGTTTGAAGATTTGTAAAATTAGGTGGCAATCTATGAAGCTTTTTATAAGAAGTTTTCTCAGTCAAGATTTTAAATGGTGTCTTGTTTATCAAATAAGTGGCAGTGAGTATGCAATCCCCCTAAAAATATAGGGTAAGATTGTTAGTCAATCCAATCAGAAATCATTCGATAGATTCGTGAGCTAGTGATTGTGAAGGCCTTAAACCTACGTTGCACTACTATTGTCCTCTCTTCTCTAAACATCTGATACTTCCTTATTTTGCAAGGATGCTCTAGCATTTTATAATATCTTTTAGTTAAATGCTTTATATTTCCATGTACCCCTTTTGTTTAGCAGTCTATGTTTCATTGTCAACATTTATTTATTAATACCATTTTTCCCTTTTCAAAAAAAAATTATTTGAATATGATTTACAATAAGAAGATCTAAAGGTATAGCAAGTAAAATTTTTTAAGAAATAAATATCCTTGGAATATTTCCGTCGATTTCAATTAAATTCTTAAGATTTCTAGCCTATTTCCAATATTAAAAGTATGTAATTTGATTTGTAATTATTCTTTGGACTATTTACTTTCTATTTTTGATACTTAAGGAAAGTTTATAAATAGGGTATGTATATTGCATTGTAAATCAATTAGTGGAAGCTACATCTCTATATTTTATCTTTTTTCTTTTATCATGGTACTTGGAGCTTAAAATACCCTTTCTCTCTCTTTTTTTCCTAGAAAACACCAAATACATGCTATCCTTCAACATCTTAAATTGTTTGACTATTGTTTTTTATTATAATAACTATTTTGTATTGAAAATATAAGTTGAAGTAATTGGTATTACCTCAAATCTTCTTGGATGTGTTAATGGCTCAATTGAACTTATAAGCCTTCTACTAGAAGCTCCATTTTAATGATATATTTGTTCAAATACACCAAATGGCAAAAATTAGATCATTTCATATTTTACTTCCTCTCCACTTCCTTCTTAGCATCAATTACTACTCTGACTCTCGGATTTCACACCTCTAGAGGCCTTTGGGTCACCCTTGAGCAACATTTTATGCAACAATTAGCATCATAGAGATATCTCCTATGTAGAAAACTTCACAATCTTTATAAAGGAAATCTGATTGTGTCTAAATAACGTATCATAATTTCTTCAACATCCCAAAAGTTTGTTGTCATCAGTGATCGAATTCCAAATGAGGACCTTATTCTTATGGATTTATATTAGATTATGCCCCTTTTATTACAGTGATAGAGAATATAATGTTGTGCCTTGTGCCCTTCCTTCTTAGAACTTATACGTAATTACTTGTTGATAAGTAGGGTCTATTGTACTTCCACTCTCTTGCAATGACACAATTTGATGTTGCTCTCACAATCAATATCTCTACTAAAAATAAAGGATGAAACTCTAGACATGAAAATAAGTGGCTCCTTAGACAACTTAAAATTAATAATGCCTTCCTTCATTAAATCATTCAAGAACCTATTTATGTGGTTCAACCTCTTGGCTTTACTTAATCCATCATCGTCACTTTTTGTGTTAAAAAAGCTCTTTATGGCCTTAAATAAGCACCTTGAGCCAAAAACTCTAGGAACTAAACTTCACTTGTTCAAAATTTGATACTTCACTCTTCATCCATTATACCTAATCTTACTCCATCGTCCTCTTGATTTATGAGATGATGTCTTGGTTACATGTTCTTTAATAGCATTCATCTCTTTTGTCATAAGTGACCTCAACAATACCTCTTCCATCAAATACATTGGCTTACTTTATTACTTTCATAGTATTGAAGCAACACAAATTTAAGATGACCTCTTTCTTATCCAAACCATATACATCAATAACCTTTTCACCATATTCACTTTGATACCTCTAAACTTGTGGCCACTCCTATTAACTTTGGTTTACTTCTCTTTAAAAATTATGGCACCTCTCCTAGATTGGATTGAATACTATAGTATAATTTTTCAATAACTTTGTCTTACTCATTCTAATATCCAATTTGTTGTTAATAAAGTCTCCTAATTCTTATATAGCCCTATCAATGTTGGTTGAACTACGGTTAAAAGGATTGTTTACTATCTACATTCTACACCTTTTCATGGAATTCATTTAACCAAAAACACCACTCTTGACCTTATTACCTGCTCTGATGCTAACTAAGTTAGTCGTCTTGATGATTGTTGCTTCCTCTATGGCTATTGCATTTTCTTGGGATCAAACCATGTTTCTTAGAGTGTCATGAAACAATCCACAGTTGCTCAATCGAACACTGAAGCTAAATACAAAAGTATTCCACTTGCAACTATAAAACTCTATTGGATCACCTCACTACTTTGTCAAATTGGCTTACCTCATCTAAAATCAACTCTCTAATGTGATAATCTTGGTGAAATGCTTTTATCTATCGGTCCTATTTCAGATGCTCAGATAAAGCATATTGAGATTGACATTTATTTTGTCTGATATTTAGTTGCCAAAAAGTCTTGATGTATTTGACATATTCTAATTTTTGGATAGGTTATCAATGTTATGGTGAAATTTTTAGCTACCATTTCCTTTTAATAGCTACAAGACAAGCTCATGATTGCTACGCTTATACAGTTAAGGAGGGATGATAAAACATCAAATATTTTGTTAGCTCAAGGTTTGTATTTAACGATTTTGATGATAACATTATAATATTTCAAAATTCAAATTGGACTTATTTCTTTATATATAAACAACGGTATAATTCTTAAAAAGAAATAAAATTATGGAATATCTGCTTTCCTTCACTATAAGAAAAATGTCATTTTTGCGACGAAAATTATCGACAGAAAGCATAAATTTTTCGTCGGTAAGATATATTACCAATGGAATTTACTAACAGATAAAGGCGTCGTAGAATCGGTCGTAGCTAATAATTACTAACTGTCAAAAGAGTTATCGTTGGTAAATTTCATGCTGTTGGTAAATTTACTAACAGTTTGCTCTGCATTTAACTGTCGGTAACATTTAGCAACGGACGGGTATTTTCCGTCGGTATATTTGCTAAAAGATTACCAACGGATAGGTCTTTCCATCTGTAAAAACTGAGAGGGAATTGCTTATTCCTTCTGTGATTACCAACAAATGAGCACGTAGACTGTCGGTAAACTGAGGAGAATGTTACCAATGGATATTTGTTTCCGTTAGTAAATGAATAACAAATTTTTTTAAAATATATAATATATATCGTCACTATATTTAAATTATGGTTAATGCATAATTTTAACAGTTATAAATTTATAGTATACATTTAATTTTCTTAAATAAAAATTTTGATTGATGATTAAAAGTTAAAATATCTTAATTGATAATAAAAACATTACATTGTAAATAATAAGTATTTGTAATATAAACTAAATGAGCAAAAGTAAACTATTGATTTAGAGACGGCAGATGCTCTAGTTGGTGCGATGACATGCTACTCATATCCTTCAACTCATCCATCTCCTAGCAGAGCTAAGTGATGTACTGCATCGACTGTTGATGCTGTTTCATCGACTGTTGTAACTGAGTCGCCAATGTCTACACTGTGCTCTGAAGCTCTTCCACTTTATTGGTGGTGGACCGCCTACAGATGCTGCTGTACTAGACGTGGAGGATTGCAAATAACATGTGTTCGCAAATGAACCTAAGCCGAATATCCTCCTACGACGGTCCCTACCACCCACTGCACGAAGATAAGTTTCAGTCTCATCAACATCTTCAAATTGCTAAGACCGCCGTTCAATGCTTTCTTGTATTTGGTCATATCAGAAAGAAATGTTTATATTAGTAAGTGATAATTATTAAGGATTATTAATATTAAATCATAAATTTCACATACGTTGAGTTCTGTGCAACGATTGTTGACAAATGTCACATTGTCATGCTTCTTAGTGTGAGTGTGCAGAAATAGCTGATGGAATGTAGGCCTCATGCCCATAGACTTTTCTTGCGTAAGAATAAAATGTTAATTATAAGTGAATTAGATTTTATAAAAATTTTGGCAGAGTTTTGTCTACTTTTATGATATCTGCCCCTTATTGAACAAAGAACAAAATTAAAAAACACATTCATATATGACACCAGATATTTATAACATTATCATTCTCAACAAGAAACATATATTTTCATTCCAAAATTCATACATAAAATTCAATAGAAATACAAGTGAATTAGAATTTATAAAAATTTTGGTAGAATTTCCTTTATTTTTATGAGATCTACCCTTGTTGAACAAAGAACAAAACTAAAAAAAAAGCCATACATGGCACCAGACATTTATAAAATTATCATTCTCAACAAAAAAACTCATATTTTCATTCCAAATTTTAACACATCAAATTCAATTAAAATACAACAAAGAAAAGAAATGAGAATATAACTGTAAATTGTAGATACTTACAGGTCTCTCTGCATGCTCTTGGTGGGTAATAGATCCTCTCATATGTACAGGGAGACTATCTCCCTTGGGTCCTCCATGTCAGTTAGCTGAATTTCGTTGTGAAATGGATGGATGGACAATTTGAGACTACATATGGTAAACTTTAGTTCGATTACTATCCTAGATGGATGGACAATTTGAGACTACAACGTAGAAAGATAAGCAACGATCTTCCACATAATAGGTCCTGCAAAAAAATTAAATATTTAATATAATAGAGTTTTTTGTTATTAGGTGAAAACAAAGTATGAAAGTAAGAACCCATAAGGGAATCACTATTCTAGAAACAACTGTATTATATTAAATATAACAATAATTATTATCACTAATAATAAAATTAATAAGACATTATTAATAATAATAATTAAAAAATTAATGACAATAATAACAATAGTAGTAGTAGTAGTAGTAGTAGTAGTAGTAGTAGTAGTAGTAGTAATAGTAGTAGTAGTAGTAGTAATAGTAGTAGTAGTAGTAGTAACTAATTATAATAAATAATTATAATATGAATAATAATAACAAAAAAATAGTAACAATAGTAGTAGTAGTAGTAGTAGTAGTACTAATAATAATAATAATAATGATAATAACAACAACAATAGTAATAATAATAATAATCATAATCATAATCATAATAATAATAATAATAATAATAATAATAATAATAATAATAATAACAACAACAACAACAACAACAACAAC
>JAOSBN010000007.1:1937652-1969491 GCA_027563595.1 Erythroxylum suave | reverse complement strand
ATTCAACACTCAAGGGCAAATCATATTGAAGTTAGACATCATTTTATAAGAGACTATGTACAGAGAGGAATCATCAATCTACAACTTGTTGAGACGAATCAACATTGGGTAGATATCTTAACCAAACCCTTAAGTGAAGACAAATTCAAAAAAATATGATGAAATCTGAATATAGTAATGTTAAATGACTATTCGTCTGAAACTCTATGACCCAGATGATACGCACTAATGAAGCAGAAAAGTCATAAGTTCTTAAGAATGAATAGTAATGGTAACTTTCACTTGGTAGTATCAATCTTATGATTACCTGTGGATCAGTCACAAATGTTACAAATGGTAACTTTTCAAGAGTGTTTATAAAAAGAAATTCTCTAATACCCAAAACACTCTACATTCTAGAATTCTCTTTGTAACTGACTTGCTTCAAGGTTGCTCTCAGCAAAGACCATTCAATCTTCTGTTCATCAAATCTTTCTCACTTGCATTTCATATCTCTCTTTCAATATCTTCTACATACTAACCTGGCTTCTTTAAGCAAAATACATCTCTGTGTTTAGTGTTTATTCATTACAGCTTAGGACAATGTCGAAATCTCTTGTTTGTGGGAGACTCGTCGATTTCACTTCTCTGAAGGATGATCGAATGGATATCAAACCTGAGATCAAAGCAACTAGTTGGAAAATTTTCTTCAAAATCCAAGATCTAGTATATCCAAATGAAGTATATGAGTTCTGGAAGAATGCAAAGGTGGTAGATGACACCTTGATCTCAGAGGTAGATAGGTTGTCAGTGATCATCACATAAGAGTCTATTGTAAGGCTACTGAATGTCCAAATGAAGGAGCAAAACTACTCAACAATACAAAGTGGATTGTTTAGAATGAAGACAACATCAATTGACAACTATATGGATTGAGTAATCTAGGAGTTAAGAAGTCTTCAAACCTAATTCCAAAGGCTAGGGTTCTTCACTCAATTCTTCTTCACTATATTCTACTAAGAACGGGATCAAAGGATTTGGTGACAATGAATGATGAACATTGTCTATTTCATCTTCTCTCATACCAATCTGTTAATCTTCCATTTTTGATCCTAAAATACATGATAAAGGCTAAGGAGGATTATAATCAGAAGAGTGGTTTGTTATCTTACGGTATGCTATTGACAAGATTCTTCAAAGAATCTGGAATACTACTTGATAGAGGAAACATAGTGAATCTGAATATTAATAGTGTTATCAATGCCTCTACCATTTGTAAAATGGGGATCAAGACTGAAGCTAAAACAAATAAAGATTTCACACTTAAAGCATAGTCTAAGGGGGAGCTTTCAATCAGACGAAGCAGGAAAGAAGATGTTTCATCTAGAATACAAGCAAAACCTCAGTGGTCTAGAAGAATCTCAGCAGAGGTAAAAAGTGAACAATCATCTTATAAGCCACTACAAGCCAAGACAATTCCCGAAAGGAAGGAAAGTTCAGTTCAACAACTAACTCATAAAGTGTCTTTAAAGTGGAAGGCTGAGATGCTCCAATCAAAAAAACCCAAGAAGTTAAGAAGGTCACCAAGACTGATGACCTTACGACAACAAGAACAAAAAAGGCTAAAAACTTTGATTCTTGGTCAAGGTTTTGAAAGTCCAATGGAGCAACAACAACAACAACAATAGCAGCCTACCAAAGCAATTGTATATATCCCTCCAACTCAATCAAAATAACCATCTAGAGAGAAAGAGATAAAAAGGAAGTTAGTATTTGAGCAGAAGAAATCTCAACAACAACTCTCTTCCAAGCCAGCAGAAGAACTAAAGAAGATGAAACCAACTCAGAAAAGGAAAGTTTCATCGTCTGATGTTCAACAAAAGACACAGACTGTGGAAACGCAAAATGTTACTTATAATCCCCCGCAACAAATGAAGAAAGAAGACTTGAAGATGAAGATAATATCAATGCCTGATCGCAACAGAGGTTCAATGATCATAAGAGAACCTTCTATACAAAAAGTTAAGATTTAAGTTGAACCTGTAACAGTAAGCGATCAGACGATACATTTTCTAAGTCCTAAAAACAGAAGATTGTATGGTATTCTGCAAGATGAAAAAGCATAACCATATCCATTGAAGATGACGAAGAATCCTTACATCATCTACCTAGTGAAAAACAGAACAACAATAAAGATTGTACCAGATGTACAACCAAGACATCCAACACTAGTACACAGTAAAGACAACGGAAAGAAGAAGAAGTTCCTGGAGAGACAAGAAGATGATCTCACAGAGGAAGAAATTCGAGTGGCAACGAAGAATATAGACGATGTATGTTGTGCAGCTCAACCTGTAGGCGTCTATATTTCACACCACATATCAAGGCCATCAGGAAGTAACTTTGGTGTACCTACTCAAGATGAAAGTTTTACGGTAGTTGGGACAATTTCAGAAGGAAGGTACAAAAGTAACACAATTAAAGGTATCAATTTCTACTTAGAAAGCTTTGTACATCTACTTATTCATTTAAAACTCTTAGGTTTCATTCCTCCAGTCAAAGATATTCTACACTTTCTAGGAAAACCAATTTTCAAACTACCCAAACCTGATGATCTTGACATTCCTCACCAAACACAACCTTTTCAATTACCCTCTATCACAATAATTGAATTAAACAACTCAATTAGAAAACCATCTGTCTTTGAGTATCTTCATCCACTAAGTGAAAAGCTACAAGATCCTACTTTTAATTTAGAGCTCTTGAAGGATTTCATCAATTGGATTGAAGCTAGTCAAAAGCAAAAGTAAGTTCAAGAGGCCTTACCCAAACATATTGAAGAAATGGATATTAAGGTTGATGAACTAAGAGACTTAATGGGTGATCTTCATGAGGAAGTAGCACTTCTACGTATTTCTACTGAACAAGACCTCAAGATGATCCACGCTGATATTCAATATATGTTTTCTAAAATTTTAAAGTGCCTAAAGTGATATTCTTTTTTATTAATAACAAATCGGGGGAGAATAGTGGAAAAGAGAGGAAAATTTTTCTTTTTGAAAAAATTGTTATGCACACTGTATATCTTGCATCAATCGTCTGAATAAATATATCATTTGTCCGAATATGATTCATTTGAATACTATTGTTATTTGCTTTAATATTTCTTTTATCTTCTAATATTATGATTATTTGTTATCATCAAAAGGGGGGAGATTGTTAAGTCAAGAAGACTTCACTTCTTCTATTGATTTTGATGAAAGTCAAATAATAATAATAATAAAAGCGTGTGAACTGTTTTGATGATTTATTAAGTGCGCAGATACAAAGACATAAACTATACACCGTCACAAAGACAAAAGATGATGCACAGTCATAAGACGATGCGAAGTCATAAGACAATGAGCAGACATATGACCATGCATAGTCACAAGATGATACAAAGTCATAAGACGATGCGCAGACATAAGATGATACACAGTCGTAAGACGATGCAAAGTCATAAGATGATACAAAGTCATAAGATGATGTAAAGATAGAAGACCCTACAATGACAATTAATTAGTTGGAGGTGGTTATAAGACTCAACTAATAACAGATCTCTGAAGATTCTACAAGTGGTTTTTTTCAAAAAGATTGTTAGCAAATTAGACTATAAATATCAGTGTAATCGTAGACAAAATAACTTTTACTAATCTCTTAATGTACAAAAATATCATGAGTGAAAAGAAGAAAGACAGAGATTAAGAACACCTGTAGCATGAGTTTAGAAAAGCTCAAACAATATCTTTTCTAGTGAAAGGAAGGCTAGAGCCTAAAGAGGCTAAGATAGCAGATAAAGAATACTTTGTGAAAGAGACTTGAAGAGGCTATGAAAAAGAAGAAATAATACTTGCAAAATTAAAGAGATAGTGAAATCTCAGATAAACTCTAAGGGCTGGAAGTAGCCCAAAGGTTAAGGGTGAACTAGTATAAATTGCGGTGTCATATTCTTTAACTCTTATCTCTTTAACTTTTGTAGTTAGAAGAAAAAGATATTATTTCCATTGTTGCATTACTCAAACAAATTAGGTGCGTTCTCTTGTAATCATCTGAGTTTTTCAAGAAAATCAAAATGTTTATAAAGATAACTATCGTAGACGATTTTATACAATTCAACCCCCCTTCTTGGGTATTTTACATATTATAAGTGATTTCTATATTAACAAGTGATTTACTTCATATTTAACAATCCTAGTTAATGTTACTTATAATTGACATTTATATAATCCTAGTTAAGCTATCTTTTATTGTCAAGTTGTTTTCAATGTTTAAAACATATTCTTAAAAAACACTTGGTAGGTTATTTAAAATTTGAAAAGTAAATATATTTTAGACATAAAAAAATAATCAAACCTAAAATTTTAATTTTAATAGGATAAAAATATAATAAATTTAAGATAACAAATATTCTTATTCATTAATATTTATTAATAGTAAAATAATAATTTACAAAATTTTGGAAATGGTAGCAATATAATATAATGATATACAGTAAGTAGTACAAGATTTTAATTAGAAGTTTAACAATTCTTATAAACTTACAACAACAACAACACCTAGTATGAATCTTACTGATACGCGGGATTTAAGGAGGTCCAATAGTACACAGTCTTACTCCTAAATAGTAGAGAGGTTGTTTTAAGAATTCTTACAGATAGAATAACAACTAAAGCTTCAAGTTGATTCCACCGATAAGGATATGAAATAAATTTTTTTAATTCTAAATGACATGAGAGTCGGTAAAGGTAAATGAGTTCCTTATGTCTGGATTTCTAAGAAGGGGTCCTTACACATTTAAAGGCACCAACTGAAATAGTGAAAGATCTTCCCTTGGCATGCTCTTCCAACAACTTCTTGGATATAACTAAACTTTTAGAGGATACAGTGAATGAATTCCTAGATGCTATATCGATCACTAAATCAGATGAACTACTAGTACAATGCGTTTCACCTAAGGCACAATCAGTGTAGAACTTAGATAGCTAGTTTAGTAAAACCGTATAACGAACCCAAATTGGAACACATGCGTACTTTATTGACTAGACATAGTTATTGGAATCGAAGAATTTTCCAAAACAACCAATTTCCCTAATCCTTTATGTACACATGACCATGTTCTTTATATGCAGAAATATAGTATTTTCTATATAAGGTTATATTACTATTATTAGAAAAATGTGAAATTTTCAATATGAACAAATGGTTTATACTAAAAAATACTATTTTTCCTTAGCAACAAAAAGAGTTAAACACTCTCACAGACCTTTCGTTAAATAGTTAACAAGCTTTCCTAGAAGAAGCATTAAAGCTGATAAAAAAGGAAGTCCCATATAAAACCAATAAAGGAAGACAGTAAATCATCTTCCAGACACAAACACAAACATAACCCATACACCATAAGCAAAAAAAAAAAAAAACTCACAATAAACACCCAAATTTATCAATAAACCAAAGCACAAGAAGGAGGGTTTAAAAATAGAAAAGAAAAACAGTACCAACACAGGTAAGGATGCTTCTTCAACGGTAACGACCACAACACACAAGACGAGTATAAGAGAGGGGACGATGGTAATTAGACTGTGAACATGGAGGAATGTTGATAGCTAACACAAAATATGAAGAGAGGTTCGTTTTTGTGATAATAATGCAGTAGAAAACAACATCATTTGTTGTTAAGGTAAAAGGTTTCATTTTTTATTTTGTCAAAAGAAATATAGTACAATTTTATTAGGATTAAAACAACCATTGCCAAATAGGGAGACATTGCTATATTCTTTGTCACCTTTTCCTAACATAATTATATATAATATATAATTTATGTGCGACAGTACATAATATTTATATAATAATTCGATAATTATTGTTACACATAAAGTAATATATATATTCCATAAGTAAGATATGGGAAAGTTTGTATATAATGTAATATTTCATAAATCATTATAATAGTTAAGATTAATATGTATACATTCATAATATATTAAGTTATATATGATGATGATGATGATGATAATAATAATAATAATAATAATAAAAGAAATTTTATTAAAAATAATTTGTAATATATTAGAAAATGGTAATCAATATTAAATATTAATATAAAATTTTTAAAAATAAAATTTAATATTATTGAATTTGACTTTAACAACAATGTCATTTCAAAGATTACTATATGATGTTTAAGTTGTTGATTGTGTTAGCTTGAGGTTTATGTTTAACAATTTTGATGATAACTATATAATATTTCAAAATTCAAATCGAATGTATTTCCTTGTATAAGCAACGATATAATTCTTAAAAGGAAATAAAATTATAGAATAATTGCTTCCTTATTGTAAGAACTTTCTTTATAAACTTACCTTTTTGGAAATGATTCCATGGCATCTGGAAGGATCCTACTAATTCAAATAATTAACTCAGAAAGCCTTGAAAAAAAATCTTCTTAAAGTCTAAATATCGAAGATTTTGGTAGAGATAATATCAAAGATTAAGCAACGACTAATTGAAGAAACTGTCTGCTTTAGGAAGAGCCATTGCATTTGCAAAAAAAAAACATAATACATAAGACACAAACACGAGACTTGCGAAATATCTTAGAGCTTCACTATTTCTTGAAAGTTATATCAAAATCTTTGCGCCTTAAAAAGTGATATCACTCTATTAAGAGTGACTATTAAATCCTTCATACTTTTCTTATTGATAGTTTGAAGAGGCTAGCAAAATACTACTAGTTTGGATGGTTGAAGAACTTTGAAAAATATACATTGTGAACTTGAAGAGACTCGTCAAATTACTACGGTTTTATAGTGAAATACTCAAGTTGGATTCTTGGGAACTAGATGTAAGCTTCGTTATAAGTCGAACCAGTATAAATCTACTCTATTATTTTCTCTCTCTTCCTTACTTTTAAATTTTTGCATTATAAGTTTTCAAAAGGCTCCTTTAGTTTTTCAATAGGTTCTTTCTATTTTTATATCGTAAGAGGTTTCTTTCAAAGGTTAGTAGGCACCTATTAATTAAATAGGCTCTTATCGTTTTGAGCGTTAGTAGGCTCCTTTCGATTAATTTGCTCCTTTCAAATTAACAAGCCCCTTTCTTTTTCAATGTTGACAGGATCATTTTGAATGTTTATAGGACTCTTCTATTTATTTTAATTTCTCAGGATCTTATTGATTTGAAAGTACCTTGAATTTTTATATACACAGAATTCACCCCTATGCATGTGTTTGCTTTATCAGATTGCATAACTATATAACAAATTTAGTGAACAGATTTGACTATAATATATACTTTTTATTAATCTTTTTAATATATGTGATGATTTCATAACTTTATGTGTTCTCACAAAATTGTTTTTATTATCTATAATTTGTATCCTAATTTATGGTATGATATTTTAGAAAAAATTAGAAAATGCATGAAAAAGGTATAATATTGATGACGGTTTTTGAATTTAGTAGGCAAATGTTGGCCATTTCGCAACGAATTATACATTTGTCGCCAAATGATGCAACTGGAAAAAAAATTTAAGTTAAGATGACAATTTTTGTGGAACGACAAGTGATGTCATCCTAATGTTTGTTTTATTAAACAGGCCCAAAACGTTCCCCTTTCCCTCCTCTAGATATCTTTCCGATCCTCTCTTTGGCGCACAATTTTTCTTCCATTTGTAGTAGCTTCTTCCGTTCATCTTCTTCCCTATTGTCTACGAGTTTTTGTCCTCCATCATGTTTGATCAGTTTGTTTTTTTTGTTTTTTGGTTTTTTTTGGTTTGTTTTTGTGTTTGTTTTTGTTGTTTGTGTTTGTTTGTTTGTGTTTATTCATTTGTTGTCATTTATTTTTGCTCTTACCTTAGTCGGGGGTCTATAAGGAAACAGTCTCTGTATTTCCATCGGATATGCGGGCATGACTGCGTACATCTTACCTTCCCCATACCCTACTTAGGCGGGAATTTGAGTATGTTTGGTTTGGTTTGGTTTTTTGTCCTCCATCATCTCCCTACAGTTGTATTCCACCTAGTAAGTAGTTTAATGGATGTTTTGGGTATTTTTTTTCCTTCTTTCGCAGTGTCTAAATACATGCTATGTTCATCACTTGTTTTTAACTTTGATTTTAAGTTGTTTGCATGTATTGGGATTGATAATGGTTGAATTGTTGTTAATATGTGTTAATTTTGGTGAAGAAAGCGAAAAGAGAGAAAAAATTTTATTAGTTTCGGTTGAATTTTGGTTGCCTATAAGGTGTTCAATGAAAGTTCTCAATGGTGGCTTTGTTATGCTTTGATTTTTTGTGGCTTACCTACGCACGTATGCTTTCCAGAATTGTAAAATGGATCTGATATTTGTGCACTTACAAAATAGTGTTAGATGTATCAATAAACCTATAGGCATTACGATGATCTTTATGCTCTTATTTTCTCACTTACTTGATAAAAGAAATTTTTGTTTACATACATTAAGTTAGTGGTGATTTCGATGGATGCTGACTCCCATTTTTGTCTAGGTCTCAAAGATTTGTACATAAACATAAAAGGCTTGTTAACCAATTAATTCTTATATATTTAATTTTTGTCATGTACCACAAACAATAACAAATGTTTGGATATACAATTGCATTAGGACACTTAAGATCTTTGTTTTAAAATACAAATTTTTTGGGATGAATATATATTTGGATAATATTTTATTGATTTAAAATAATTTAATGTATATATTTTTATTATGTTTTATTTTTCATGATTTCAATCATCATTATTAGCATAATCATAATTTTATAAAATATAAATATAATATTTATGATATATAACCTATATATCAAATATCAATTTACTTTATTATATAAGTTCAAAAACATTAAGTATATTTAAACTATAAAATTTTATAAAAATGTATGCAAATGGGCTAATCTTTAAAACATTCTTTCTATATATTATTCATTAAAAAATAATTTTATTTTTTGATATTATTTAAATGTTAATTGTATAATTTAAATCTTTCTAATTGTTATTTGTTTTTGTTTGAATACGACCATAAATTGTAAACATAATCCAAGTAATAAGCACTTAAGTTTCTTTTAGGTCCTAATTTCAATACGATGTCCACACTTTATTAGCTCACTCTATTCCTAAAAATACTTATGGTTGAAAAGAGAAAACTTATAAAGTCAGCAGTCTAGCTCTAACTCCAAGCTATCTTATTTTGCTCAATTTATCATAAACCATATCAAAAGATTACATGTGATGAGAAATAAATTGTATGCAATAAGAATATATTTGTATGTAAGAAAGAAATAAGCAAGAACTAAGAAGAAGATTTTAAGAAAGTTCATATAATTGTATCATTAGGAGCCAAGGTAGTTGACTTCATTATATTAATCAATAACTCTTGAAGATTACAATTTTCCTCTATATATAAAGTAGTTTTACACAAGTATGTCAATTGTAAACTCTAATTGGTATAGATACACTCAAATGACCACTTACTAAACTCAGCCTAATTTAACTATGACTTTAACAAGTCTTACAATCCTTCTAAAGTTTGTAATCCATCAATTTGTGTTTTTAGATAAAGTTATCTGTCTTAGCATAGCCTAGGCCATGATCATGGATCTCAATGTCTCTTTTTAGGATATGACATAAGCTCTAACATGTCCATGCCCCACATCATCGATCCACCTACTTCTCTAAACATTTAGACACAGTTGTGTCTCATCTATATAGTATCTTTCCCTGTATCTTTAACCCATTTCTTCACCTTTAATTTCTAAAGAATAATATGCCAAGAATCATGCTCTTGTCTCATGCCAATACAGCAAGGATAATAGTTTAACAATTTTTAAAAGACAAAATTATTAGCAAGTATGGGATTCCTCTCATTTTAATCTTAGACTGTGGAACTTATTAATTCAGTTGGATGAAGCTGGGGGCCTTTTGTGAAGAAATGGGAATACTTTAACACTTCACTTGGGTGGGTCACCTACAAATCATCGATTTAGACAAAGTAATAAGTAGAACCATTCTTTAAAGTCCAACGCCAAAGTTTAAATAGGCTAAAGAAATATTAAAATTGTCTTCTATAATTATAATTTGTATATTTTGACCGGTAAAACAATTAGTAAAAGGTGCATGGCAGCGAAGTCCTGTTTTCTCTTTACTTTTTCTTTGGCGTATTTGTTCCCTTCGCTTTATTGGTAATTGGGATATGGGAGCATAAGTTTCAGCATGCTCTCTTACGTAATAATTTAATTCTACTAAAAGCACCAACCCCATCCCTTAATCAAAAGTCAAGACAAAAGTGTTAAGCATCCGACAAAATATGGTCAACTTCAGCCACCATGTAGATCACGTGAATTCTCCCAACTTCATGGCTAAATTCAGATCCAAATTATTTCTTATATCTCTCTCATCCGGTCAATCACGTCTATTTCTTGTTATTATTTGATCTTTACTTGCCAAGAACTAGATTTCTCCCTCTCTAATAAAAAACACATTCTCTAAATATGGTTCTTTCTTTATAACATCTTTTATCCCTCATTTGATCATTTTCGAAACGAAATTTGAGCAAACATTTTAAGAGAAGTATTTGTGATTATATTATTTTAACTTTTATCAAAATATTCATTTTATTTAGCAAGTTTTTTGATAATTTTTTAATTCAAGAAATCAAATTTTTGAATCTTTGTCCGAATTATTATAATTCACTTCAACTTTAAAGGAAGATAATTGATTAGTTCCAAAGAGTTGGTTTTGAATTATTAATTTATCAAATAATTTGTTTAAAACATGTAATTTACATATTATTATGTACTTCTGACAATTTATTTAATACACACTAATGATTGAAAATTTATAAGTTAGCAGGAATTGCAAAAGTTAGTAAGAATAATATTTTTTATTACAAGTTAAAAGCTTCACATTTAAACAAAAGTTGAAAGAATGCGACCATGAACAGCTCTCCTTAAGGTGATGCTTATTAGAAAGAAGAGTTGAGAAGTCAACATTGGCTAATTCTATAGAACCATACCGTGCATTGGGACAGAACTGTACTAAAGTGACATGAACAGTGACGTTTTGCCTTCATTTTTTGTAGTAATAATTGACATTGTTAGCCGCCGGGAAATGAAAGCAATGTGGGGTGAGGGACAACTTTTGTAACGTAGGGTGGCTACTCACTGTTTTCAATTATAGAATTCGAGAAGAAAATGAAGTAAAAGTAAAGGATTCTAAATATTTTTAAAAAGATAATCTAAAAATAAAAAAGAAAATGACGTGTCGAGAATACTCATAATATACGAAATTAAAATCTGATATTAAACATTACGACTTATGGCTACATAAGATGCCTTTCCATAACTCAGTTGGGCCTGATTCCTACTGAACCTTATTAAACTGAATATTGAATTTGGCCCAATTGACCATAATTTAAGTTCTTTCTTCTTCAAGTCCTTTTTCCTTAATTTACCAAAACAAAATTACGAGGGTTCTTGTTCATGGTTGTATAACAAAAAAATTACGAGGGTTCATGTTCATGGTTGTATAATCATCTAGTTTTTACAACAGCAACAACACCAAATAGAAATTCTACTGAAACCTGAGATTTAGAGAGGTTTAATAGTACTATGCAATCTTGTCCCTAACTAGTAAAGAGATTGTTTTCAAATGACCAATACGAAGAAAATAAATAAATAAATAATAAAGATGAAACAATAAAATAAAATAAAATAAAAATAGAATATATATATAGTAAATAGTAAATAAATAATAATAATGAAAAATGATATTGAAATATATAATAGAATGAGTAAATTAAAATATAATCAATAATAGATACAAATAATAATAAATAAGCTATCATCTAGTTTCTATTTCTTTTAAAGGACAACTTCAATAATGCTAAAAAATTTCTTTTTCAATATCAATTTATGGTTAATAGTTCTAAAACTTTGTCTATCAAATCTTAAAGACATAATAAGTATCATATTTATAGACTATTATATTGCGTCACAAAAAATATGAAAAATATGTAATATAAATATTGTTATCTAGTAAAGGCATATCTTTTGGTTTTAGCTTATTATAAGACCTTAATGAAATTTTTTTTTTGTAGATTATTCTTTTGAAGAGTTTGCATCTATCTCATAATTAAAGCATACACTTCTCTTAATTTCTAATATGCACAACTTCCATCTTATTTTAAATTTGTAATTATCATCTTCATAACAAGTTTGGTCATCCTATGATTTTTTTTTAGAAATTAAATAATATTAATAAAAGAAAAAGAAAGATTACAAGTCAAGGTGAGTCAAACTCACCAAACAACCAAACAGAAATGACAACGTTCAAGGTAAAATATAAAGATATATCATTGATACATAATTAGGAAAAACGACCTAAATCAAACGTTCTAATATTCTCTCTTTCCCCGATTAAGGTTGGAGATGTCTGCACTTACCACCATCTCGAGACAACAAGGGGAGCTTTGAGACAGTCAGCTAGGAAAAACCACATAAAGGTAAGCAGATCTTTCTTATCTATGCTTCTGTTCTTTATATTTGGCCTTTAAGATTAGTCGATACAAAAGATTGACCTTTTCTTTCTTGTCTCTTCATGTACTAACTCCACTTTTGAGTGTCCCTTACATCATTCCTAGCATCGATGACACTTCCATTCTGACACCAAAGAGGTAAGTCCCCCTTCCATTGCTTTCCATATTAACGAGAAATGTAAACTTTAAAGAACGGCTTGCTACTGTTGGTATGCATCTTTCTTTATATTCTCCATGAAATGGCTAGCTGGGTTGAACATTCCTTGATAGAACTAAAGTAGATTAATTGTTTTATGACTTTAGCAAAAACATATTCCCTTACTTACTGTGAATTTCTATTAATGTTCTGAAACCTACGTGGGCTCCTTTTTTTCCATATTTCCTTAACACAAGTCACAAAGGAAATTACACAGATAATATAATATAGGATGTGTAAATGTGTAATGGGCTTCAGTCTGATGAACCATTGCAACATTTTTATGAATTGGAATCAGCTTAGGGAACCTAGACATTTTAATCTTTTCCAAGACCAAATGTCTCTAGAGAAGGGACACTCAAAGAACAGATGGTCCCTATTATCTTGTTTTAAGTTACACAGGACACAAATCTTAGTGGAATTTAGGAAAGAAAGCTTATCCATTGTACTAATCTTATTTATGGAAGTGAGCCATATGATGAATGAGGAGCTAGGCAATAAGTTTTTACGTCAGACCACTTAACACCAATCTATTTTAACATTACTCCGTAACAGCCATTCTTTACAACTTTTTGTTATGAATAGACCTTTTAGGTGGTTTTTCCAAATATATCTGTTAGGAATCAATAAGTTAGGAATGTAGTTAGGTTATAAAAAGCGAATTTCTCTCAGGAATTCCAACCACTCCCCAACCCTAATAAAGGCCTTAACCCTAGCAGTAGAGGGAAGGTGGCTCATCAGTGATTGGATGGCAAACTGATTCCTGATTAATTGTCCCTTTTCTGTCCAATCATCATACCAAAAACTAGCTCTCACTTCATCTCCTACCTGACATGGAATTTCATATACCAATTCTTCCTTTATCTTTAACATTTGTGATAGAACCTAAGAATGGGAGGTCTTTGGATTAACAGACCATATACTTAGGCCTTTTAGGATATAAGCATGGAGCCATTTTACCCATATGGTGTCATCTTCCTACGGGATTGACTGGAATTTCTTCATCAAAAGGGCTGTATTTGATGATTTTATAGGAATAACTCCACGGCCTCTCTATAGTTTAGGTTTGTGAACATCTCTTCACTTTATCTTGGCATATCCCCTATTAGGGACACCTCCTCCACATATAAAATTTTGCATTAACTATTCTTATGACTTGATCACTCCCCTTATAAGTACCATATTCAAGGACCAATATGTATGCATGGAGTTAAGCATAGAATTCACTAGTTGTAACCTTCCTCCAAAAGATAGGGAACGGTTGGTCTAAGAGGAAGTTCTTTTGAATTTTTTCAATCAGAGGATAACATTCACTAACTTAAGCCTTCTAGAAGTGATTGGTAGGCCTAGATGGCATAGGGGAGTTTGTTTCCTTTGCATTCTAGTTAAAGAGAGGACTCTTCCTTCTATGCATTCTACACTTTTAGGGAAAAAAAAGACTTTTGTTGTAGTTAACAATCAATCCAAACGTAGAGGTAAATTGATTCAAATAATCTATAAGGAGCTTAATAGAAACCTCATCAACCTTAGAGAATAGAAAGAAATCATCTGCAAAGCATAGGTTTACCAAAGAGACTTTCTTGCTTCGGCTGTGATGTTTAAACTGTAAACCCCTTCCAATATTGTGTTTTAAGAGAGAGGTTAGGGCCTTCATGCATAATATGAATATATAAGGAGACATGTGATCCCTTTGCCTAAGTCCTCTTTCCCCTTGAAAATTTTTATCGGAATTCCATTAACCAAGATAGCATAGGAAGGAGTAGAAATACAAGCTTAAATCCATTTCATAAGCACCCAGGGGAAACCCATCACTTCAAATGGCCTTAAGTTCCATTGTACACTGTCAAAAGCTTTCTCAAAATCTATCTTGAAAGCACAATTCTTTGGAGCTTTCTTCCTCGAGTAACTTCTTAGTAGTTCCTATACTATGGAGATGTTATCTCCAATTTATTTGCCTTGTAAGAAAAATTTTTGATTGTCACTAATCAAGGACCCCAACATAATTTTAAACCTATTGATGATAATCTTTGTAATAACTTTATATAAGAAATTAGAGCAAGCAATAGGCCTGTATTCCTCCTAGATGTTGGATTACTTAGTTTAGGCACTAAACATAGATAGGTTTTGTTGATTCCCTTTAACAGAGTTTTTAAAGAGAAGAACTCCTTAACAGCTGCTTTCACCATCAACCCAATCTTAAGCCAAGCTTTCTAAAAACAGAAGCCATTGAAACCATCCAGGCCTGGAGCCTTTTTAAGATTCATTTGGAAGAAAACCTTCTCTATTCCTAAATCTTTAACAGCTAGTTAATAAAGCCTTCTCTTCATTGGATAATTTGTTATTGATAACATAATCAAACAGATGAGTGTGCATTATTGTATTTCAAGAGATATAGAAATCGTTGAAATACCTCTTAGCTTCTTTCAACAAATCCTCTTGTTTACCAATCTTACTCCCAACTGCCATAGTAATTTCCTTAATAGAGTTATCATTCCCCTGAGCCATTATTGAGTTGAAGAAAAATTTGGAATTTTTGTCAACTTCTTTGAACCATTTAACCCTAGCCCCTGCTCTATAAGACTAGCATGATTATTAATAGCATGCAAATAGTCTAATAGAGCATATTTCTCCCAGGATTATAGGAAAGAGCATTCTGAACTTGGGATAAATCGTCTTTGGCCACTGAAATGGCTTAGAAAGTGTTCTCTGTTATCTATCTCTTTAGTGACTTTAATCCCTCTTTGGTTAGTTTAAGCTTCTGCTCACATTTAAATTGGAGAGTTTCATTAACACTTGATGTCACCCTTACCCTCAAACAGTCCTAAAAATCGTCTACATCGACTATGTAATTATTGAATCTAAAAGGATGCCAATGCTTCACCTGTAGGAACAAATCCTCCACCATCATTGGTGTATGATCTAAAAACACAGGGCCCAAGAAAAAAGCTTTGCTTTCATGGAATTATTGTAGCCATGTCTGGTTGACCATAACATGACCTAACTTTGTCCTTAGAGACCATTCATTAGACTGCTTATTACTCCAAGAGAAGAAATGACTAGTCGCCTTAAGGTCTAGAACTTCTAACTGATAAACACAATCCTTAAAATTAGTAGAGAAATTCCTTAAGGAAAAGTTCCCTTCTGCTTCCTTTCTAATGAGAATAGAATTAAAATCAACTAAAAAGGAGCTAAGGGCCTACCACTCTTCTTTGAAAACTCAGTAAGCTCTCCCAAAAGACCTTCCTCTAACAAACATGGTTAAAACCATACAATATTGAGACAAAAACAGGCATATTCTACTCAACAAAATAACTCATGTTGCCACAACATATTTGGCTTAAAAAGTGTCAATTACAAGCATAAAGATGAGTGAAGGAAAAACAAGAAACTATCCAGATTCATAGTTAGTTGCTGTTGTTAAAGAAACTGTTTCAATAAAAGACTAGTTGGTTGCTTGTGAGGGAAAAATCAACCGGACATCCGCATTAAGAAGGAAATCCAAGTTTGAATTTCTTCGAAGGGTACAAGAATTGTGTGCTTTAAAATTTTGAATTATATTGATGTTATTTATTAACCAAAAAAACATAAAAGGCAGTTCAAAGGAGTTATCGTTTAGGCTTTTTAAGTTTTTATTTATGGGTATTTTAAGGATTTATTTGATTAGTGTGTGTTTGGATTTGTCTTTACTGGTTGAATAGTAATTTTGATGTGAGAATGAGGTTCTACTTGATAATTTGAAAGTTTTGCTTCTAAATCTTGATTTACGGAGTTATGTCGAGAAAGTGTTGATGTTTGGTTAGAGACCTATAGAAAGATTCAGGTTTTCTATAAATTGGATTTTTCAAGTTTCATCTTGATTTTTTTATACCATGGGTTCTATGAATTTGGTCAATATGCATTCATTGGTTTATTTGAGAAGAATATTGATTAAGTTTGATTATGATTTGTTGAATGTATTTTTGAGATTTGTGAATTTAATCAGTCATATGGGGATGGTTTGATGTGAGTACTAATATATTGGCTAGTATTTTGACTGGTGGTAAATTGTCATTTTGGCATGCTTATGATTCTTTTGCTACACCTACTATTGATTTTTATGCTGATATTGATTGCATTGAAGGAATTCTTATTTTGACATTATTTTGTTCCAATTGGGAGACGTCAGATTGTTTTTGGTGACTGTTCAATTCAAGAGGAGATTTTACGGTATCTCCATTATTAGTCTTACTTTTTAGCATCTTTTAATCTCAAGAGGGAAAATTTTATATGATTGGATAATTGTTCATTATTGTTTCTTTAGATATTTCTTGAACTTGAAGAACTTGATAAATGTTCTTTGAAACTTGATGTTGGATTAAGGGAAAGTTCTTTTCTCAAGTAAATTATATGTCTAATTATTTTATTTAGGAAGAGTTTCATATCTGTGATAAACAATGTCAAAAAGGGGGAGATTATTAAGATATATGGTATATATCTTATTGTTTGGTTTTGACATTTTTCAATAATTGGACATCTAAGATGATGAGTTTAAAATTGAAATTAAATTATTATAGAATAAAATACGCTATCTTAGAATAATGGATAAAGTTAGAACTCTATCTAGAGAATAACTTTTGTAGATGATTTGACTGTTTACTAAAGGGTTTTTCTGTGTAATTCCTCTTTGGTGTGCATGTGTCTTCAACAGTGTTTTATTTTGTTGGTTACATGGTTTATAAGCTTACGGCTATGAGCGTGATTGGTTGTTGTTGCTAATTGGATGGAAGATCTTATGTGTTGATTTCACATTAATAAGAATTCCATCTTGGTACTGCAGATTCTATTAATTAATTGGGTGAAGATATTAATGTGCGTGCTATAATTTTTATTGGCAATATTTGTAGCTATTTTTAGTGGCGTTTCATGTGAGTAAGCTAAAAGTGTCGTGCTATATTGAGGTACTTTGATAGCCGCGTGTCTTCGTTGAATGGTTGTTGTTGATGAAGTTTTAGTGCAGCTGTGTTTTTGCTTTTGTCTTTGCATAGTTCAATTGGGTAAATTCATGGGTTTTTGACAGCTGACTTTCTATGGTGTTTGCATGATTTTGTTTGGTTTTTGCATGAAAAACTTCCCAATAGTCTTGATGATTTTATGACTGTCGATAGTGGTGTTTGGGTGTAAAAAATTCCAAAGTTGTGAATTTTGCAACTGTTATGTTTACAACGTTTTGGTAGAGAAACATTTATACTTCTTGGTGAACAACTTTCCAATCTTTTTGTGAAAAAGTTGGATTTATTAAGGAAATTGTTTTTTTTTATCTCAAGTATTTTTGTTTATGATGAATTTTGTTTAATCACTTGAGTTGTTTAGTTTGTTTCGTTATCATTAAACGTTGTTTGAGAAAATCCTTTGTTGAGGTTAACACGAGTCAGTTATGTTATCGGGCGTGAAATATTTTCACAAGTAGTGAGAATAAGGGATAGTGTCAAGGGTTAAGTGCTATCGGCTCAGTAAATCCTTGTATAAAGTTATTGTTGTTAGTAAAAGTATTAAGTTAAGTCAGGACCCCACGAATACAGAAAATATGTGTCGAACTGCGTTAACAAATTTCAGTATTAATTTATTATTTTGCTTTTAATTATTTAATTTTTCTATTTTTTGATTGTGTCAAAAACAATTGCAACAAAATCTAAAAGTTTGCAAAACCATTGCAACATGCTGTTTTTCAAAATCGATTGAAGCTGGCACTAACAGGGGTAGGAAAACTCAGTCACACACGAATTCGATCATCATTCATCATGTTCATTTCTATTTTTCCTAGAAAATCATATTTGATGCATGAGAGGACTAAGATGAGAGGCTTCGAGCCATTGCATGTGCAGCCAACAACTCATCTCCAATTAACAAATTTTGTACCAGCAAAACATGACAAGAGGCAATTTTAGAATATAAGTAGGAATAATTGTCATAATAAATATAGGTTGATTTGTAACAAAGTAGGCATATACCCACCACATGACTTGGCCAACTAATAAAGATTAACTATAAAAAATTGTCAAATAATTAGTGGTAAAAAATCTTATGGATCAATGGATCGAGACCATATTAAGAAGTGGTAGGAGGCAGACATCTTAAGTCACGGGGATGCTTTGCTGCCTAGTAGAGTATGGCAAATAATACCGCAAGACAGCACAGTACAAGCTGTACTACACTAATTGTTCTCATACTCCTACTCACTGTATCAATAACTAGCAAATACACTTTCCAAGATTTGAGGTTAATAAAATAATATTACATGTATAAAAGATTGCTCCTAGCCGAGGCATGATATTTTGGAAAACATGGGCATTCTTGATAGCGAGATAAGTCAGGCTTCTCTGTCAATCAAGAAGTAACTGATTTTTATATATACATTACACTATACATGTAAAGAAACAGCATCCATAACGCCGGTGAAACTTGGTTTAAGGAGATTTAAAACTGAAGATTGTTTTTGGTTTTGGAAAACATGGGCATTCTTAATCTTAATAGGGTTATAATTATAATGCATTTTGCCAATCAAAGAACAGTCGTTTTTCTGTTTTTGGATTTCTCGTTCTATCAGAAGTCTCGTTATACATATGATTTCACACATTTCTATAAGTAACGGCTATGCCTTCTTTGTCATGTTCCTATTGCACTTTATAACTCTTCTTTCTTGCGAAACAGTTTAAATCAATAATTATAATGTTTGGAAACGTAACCTTAAAAGAAAATATATAGAAGGAAAGGAAACGAATTGAAATGAAATTGGTTTGAATTGAATACGATTCAATTATAGCCTCTCTCCCTCACTTTTGATTATGGTGAGACCCAAACCCCAAACGGTGGGGCCAAAGGATTCTGTCAACCAAAGCATTGCTGGCCTCCAGGCTAGCAAGACCCAACGGTTCCCGTGTGTTGCGCTGGCTCCAGATAATCGACCGTTGGCGGGTGTTTCTACTTTCTACTTATATATCCGTTGCCAAACCCCTTCACATTTTGTCTCCTATCCAACGACGCCTGACACAAGGCACGACAAACGATACCAGACCAGACTCCCAGGTTTTCACATCCGAGGATTTGAGATTTGAATTTCAGAGGTGGGTTTTCATCCTTTTTAAGAGTTATATCACAAAGCCTGAATCTTTCTCTTCACTTCTTGATTAGTTCTTTGTTGGTTCAGTTGTGCTGTTTTCTGTAGTTGTAACAATGACTGTTGAAGTTAAAACTGAGCAAGCTCAGGTGGCTGAGGTTGTCATTCCTCAGGATGACCCCAAAAAGGCTGTTATGGAGAGCGAGAAAATTGTTGACAATGGAGTTGGAGAGGTGAAAGGAGTATGTGATGATTTGGAGCCCAGGACGATTCAGAAGAGCTCTTCTTACAAAGAAGAGAGCAACTTTCTATCTGATCTTAAGGATCATGAAAAGAAGGCCTTGGATGAGCTCAAATCCAAACTTGAAGAAGCCATTCTCGGAAACGATCTGCTCGAGAAGGAGGAGCCCAAAAAGAACGATGAGGATAACGATGAGAAACCGGTAGTGGAAAACGAGAAAGAGAAGGGAGATGATGTCAAACAAGTACAGGAAGTAAGCGAGAAACAAAAAGAAGAAACTGAAAAAAGTGACGAGGCAAAACCAGAAGAAGTTGAAAAGGAAGAAGCCACTCAAGAGGGTCAAGAAGAGAAGAAATGGGAGGAAAACATAGTTGAAGGCAATGTCGAGCCAAAAGTTGTTGTCGACAAGGATATCTCACTTTGGGGAATCCCATTATTGCCTAGCAAAGGCGCAGAGGGTACAGATGTAATCCTCTTGAAGTTTTTGAGAGCTAGAGAGTTCAAAGTCAATGAAGCTTTTGAAATGCTTAAGAAGACCCTTCAATGGAGAAAAGAGTCCAATGTTGATTCCATCATCAACGAGAATCTGGAAGTGGATTTGAGCTCAGCTTTTTACATGGATGGCGTGGATCGTGAAGGCCACCCTGTTTGTTACAACGTTTATGGAACATTTGCAAATGAGGAGCTTTATTCCAAGGCTCTGGGGACTAAGGAAAGCCGTGCCAAGTTTTTGAGGTGGAGGTTTCAGTTGATGGAGAAAGGCATCCAGAAGCTGGACTTGAAGCCTGGCGGTGTTTCTTCTTTACTTCAGATCAGTGACCTCAAGAATTCTCCATCTCCATCAAAGAAGGAGCTGAGGGTTGCCATGAACCAAGCTGTGGAGCTCTTGCAGAACAATTATCCCGAATTCGTTGCGAGAAACGTGAGCTTCCAATTTGATATTCCTATATTACTTTCCTATGTCTCTATCTTTCTTAATTATTACGTATGTTGTGTTGCTGACTGCAGATATTCATAAATGTGCCATTCTGGTATTATGCTCTAAATGCTCTGTTATCTCCCTTCTTAACACAAAGGACCAAGAGCAAATTTGTTGTTGCTCGCCCGGCCAAAGTTACTGAGACCCTGCTGAAGTACGTCTTGTCCCTTGCTCTTGGCATGTACTTGTTGGATCAATAATTTATACTCATCATCTTAGTGTTCTCAGTTCTTCAAACCCTCACACTCTGAATTCTATTCGTCCATGAAGGTATATTCCAGCGGGAGAAATCCCAGTCCAATACGGTGGTTTCAAGAGGACTAGCGATTTTGAGTTCTCCATCGAAGATGGTGAAGTTTCGGAGTTTGCTATTAAAGCTGGATCAACAGAAACCATTGAAATCCCTGCAGCTGAGGTACTACATAATAATCCTAACACATCATTTCTTGAGCATTATTAATAAATACCAGAAGTAAAATAGATTAAAATTTTTTTATTTAACATGCTATTTGATTTGCTTCAGGTTGGAACCACGTTGCTCTGGGACTTGAGTGTTGTGGGTTGGGAAGTTAACTACAAGGAGGAATTTGTGCCAACTGATGAGGGATCTTACACCATCATTATACAAAAGGGAAAGAAAATGGTATCTTCTGATGAATCGATCCGCAACACTTTCAAGAACAATGAGCCTGGCAAGGTTGTTCTTACAATTGGGAATACTTCCAACAAGAAGAAGAGGGTTCTGTACCGATACAAGACCAAGAAGGCTGTTGCTTAAACAAACATGCTTATAATACAAATTGCAATTTTCTTAGGTTAAATCTAATTAATTTGTGGTTACATACTTGTTAGAATGTGACAAATTGGGTGAAGAGAGTGAACTTTAAGCATTTCTTTTTTCTTTTTTGTTTTTTGTTTTTGCTTGTGGAGATTCCTTATTACAGATTGCGAAAGAATTATTAACCAAAAAGCAATAAAATCGATTTTGATTGGATTTGTTCTTTTAAGGTTACTGAGTATTTTACTTGCTCCTGTGAATGTCTGTGCTCGCTTATTCTTTATTTGTAGGTTATTTATAAACAACCTCTCTGTCACATACAGATAAAGTGTGTATTACTGAAATCTCCCTTAATCGTACGTGTTGGTGGAATTTATATTAGCTCTTGTTATTATTCTTGCTTGTTATTAGTTTTGAGGCTTTTCTCTGCCGGATTCAAGAATCAAGGACGACCACCATAGGTGTTTCCTACTTGGACATCGTTGTTAGAAGTCTCTTGGTCATGTCGAGAATAGAGTTTCCGTAGTCGGGAATCTCGTGATGCAAATATCTTCAAGAGTATGGGGACTTGATTTCTGACAACGTATTTTCGGATGGATAAGTAAACCAATTTTAAATACTATATTGCAGTTTCCTACTATTACATTTATAAATATATTTAAAAATTATAATTTAATTATACTTTAAATTCAAGTTTTTAATTAATTTCTTAAAGCTAGTTATAATTAAAAATAATAATTTAATATTTAACATTTCTAATTTATTTCAAACGTATTTCAAATGTTAAACTCACAATTAAGATCACTCATGTAAAGGCCAATCATATTCTTGTACTTGTCAAAAAAAATTATTCAATTATATACAAATAAAATGTAAAGGTCAAAAGTGCAAATTTAACTATAATAGAGACGTATGAATACAAGTTAGGCCTTAATGTTTCATAGTATTGAAATGAAACCCTATCATTTTAAGAACTTTCAAGTCGAATCCTACATAAACGAAAAATGTAATAAAGATATGACTCTCTGAACAAATGATGTGGTAGAAATAGGTCTTTTTTTTTAATTTGGTAAATCAGAGAATTTTATAAAGTAAGAAACAAGAGTTATGTACAATTCAGGAGATTGCCAAGGATGCAAATCTCTATTTAGGCCGAAAGTATTAGGCACAACTAAGAACACTGGGTACTAATTATACCCTACATACCGATACAGCCACAACAACCATCCTAGACATATCTTCCATCTAAGAGGACCTGAGAAAAATGTACATCTTGACCAACAATACACAATTTTCTAGATATTGTAAGAACAACAAAAGTAAAAGAAAAGTAAACAGTCAATGCATTCTTAATAATTGTCGATACTAGCATCGAGTATTAAATGGATTACTTGAAGAAATCAACTTGTCCTAGCGGCATACAGAAAGGTGGCAAGAAAGAAAGAGTACAACTTGTCCCCTTGTCGCTACCGACTATAGACACACATGAACGAACATATTGCATTCCTTGTGTTGGCAACCTGCAAAGAAAGATTAGTAAAATAGGCATTCATTTAAGTATCTCCTCTCAGTGTTTGGACTTGACGTTCCTTAACTTGGGAGATTATGCTGAGATACACACTCCCAATATCCTTGGCTTCATCTTTAAAGGCTTTAGCATTCCTTTTAGACCAAATATGGTAAACAATAGCTAAAAGCAGGATTGGAAAAAGGGTTAAAGGGCAGGTTTTGGAGGCTCGTTGAAACCAAGTGAGAAGGGATGTGAGGGAAGGTTGACTAGGGCTATGTAAGTGGAAATGAGTAAGGCTTTGGTCCCATACTGATTTAGAAAGGGAGCATGCAAAAAACAAGTAGTCTATGGTTTCATTAGCCGAGAGGCACAATGAGCAATGGTTAGGAGTATTGAGGTAGGGGAGTTTGTTGCGGGTTTGTAGTTTTTGAAGGAAGGCAAGCCAAAGAATAAAGGAGCACTTAGGTCTACTATCGTTATCCCACACTAGCTTATACTAGGGAACTTTCTGGATAGGAGGTTGCAAAAAGTTATAGGCAGAAGCAGTTGTGTACTGTCTTATGAAGTAGGTCATATTTTGATAAACTAAAAAGTCAAAGTTTCTCAAAATTCTTATTTTATCACAGTTGCTTATTAGGAAGTAACTGGATTAATAATAATTACGATTTTTTTTTCGAATTTAATCACTAGTAAAAAAAACATAATGTGTAGCAAATAAATCAACAAAAGAAATTTGTTAACATAGTTTGGCATATGGAATCTATGTCTACGAGGCCTCTACCCAGATTAATCAACTTTATTGGAAGTACAATAATCTTACACAAGGTTATTATGAAGCCGACACCACTCAATCCACTCATACTCATACCTTTGAAAGTTATCTCACACCCAATAACATGACCACTTCATGCTAACCTCAATAGAGGATTTTGAAACAATGAATAAAGATAAAGATAAAGATATCACAAGTGATTAAATCAAGAATAACATTAAACAAAAGAACACCTGAGCCATAAAACATTCCCCTATATGTGCAACCACATTAAACCATAATCTTGCAGAGTCTGATATGTGTTGTATTGTTGATACATTTAATCATTTACATTTAGCGATTAATAATACAAAAATGCTTAAGAGACTAACTTTAATTCATATATGATTTTAGGTATAATCACTCATCTTTGCTTATGATTATATATTCTCGGAAAATAATGGAATTGAGTAAATGTTTCAGATTTTTTAGCCTAATTTGGATGTTTTGCCTTACGATGGCCAAAAGCTAAGTGCGGGAGAAATTGATATGTGTTTAATTGTTGATACATTTAATCATTTACACGATTAATGATATGAAAATGCTTAAGATACTTTAATTCGTATACGATTTTAGGTACAATTTGGAAGCAAAAAAATTAAAGTAAGTCGAAAGTACTACATTTGGGCTATTTTTCTGAAGAGTAATTTTTACTCGTCTTTATGGAGCAAGAAGAAGAAAATTAAAAGACAAGAAAAAAATCAAAATACAAGGAAGAAAAGAAGAACAAAAAGCCAAAGGAAGCTACAACAATACAGTAGCATTTGGGCAGATGGAAAAGATAAAAAACGACAGTGTTGGATGAAGAAAATACAATGCAAAGGACAAGGCAGGAGATCAAAATGCAGTTTACATTTCACGTAGACATGTCATAAGCTTTCAATTTGGCTGAAGGGTTTGGCATGAATAGGATGTGTGGTCGCTAAAGTTAATTCTTCACATCATAGGTATAGTACTGAGGGCTGGCGATAGAATGGGGAGAGTGGAATGAGTGAATAATAAGAGAGAAACTTGCGACAAGAGTAAGTAGGGTGATACAGAGAAGAGTGAAATGTGAAGAGTAAGGGTGGACAACAAAGCTTGCGGCAGTGAGGAGAATCGAAGGGGGTTTCAGTTGGGATGATTTTCATAGGGCTGAAGTATTTCTTGGGAGCCCCATGGAAGGCTAAGTTCCCGACACCGATTCAGGGGCGACATCGAGAGCAACAACCTGGGTTAATAATTTTTTGATTGTTTTGCTGTTTCTTTCTCTCATTAGGAATTGATTATGTTATCTTGTATAGATTGATTGGGTATTTGAATGATGATGATTTTAATGCTCTATTGAACCTTTTTCATGAAAACCCATTGCTATAATCGAATGCAATATGTAACTATTGTATTCCCGATTCATGTGTAGCGACTAATGGTTCTGAATCATTAGAGATAACATAACATAGGTTAAATAATCTGAGCACGTGTGATTATTACCTAGATTAGTCTATTTTCCAATTCATAAGGTGGTTGTCTAGATAAACTTAAAGAGCTTATTATAGGTTTCTCGATAGCTAGGGTTAATTAACGAGTGCTTCGTAATTAACTAGGATATAAGGAAAAATCGAAATTAATAGAGCTTGTTGTTAATCTATGACTGATAATTGCTAAGAGAGATAAAAGAACAACAAATTAATAAATTATGTTTAATTAGCGTGTAGGCTGAGATTGAACCAAAGAATTGGATCCCTACTAAATTCTCCAATTTTATCAATTTTTGTACGCTTTCTTTAATTTGTGTATGGTTGATTAACCTAGACTCACCACTACTATAGTAGTAGTCTAGTTATTTTATTTTGACTAGCGTTACGACGCGCCTGTCAATTTTGGCAACATTGCTAGGGAGTGTAGTGTTTATTTTTTGTTATTGATTTTAATTAGTGTTTTGTATATATTTGTTCGTAATTGGTTTCTTTTCAGTTATTTCGTAATCTTTTCATTTTTTGTTTCATTTTTATAAAAAAAAATTAAAAATTAAAATTGATATTGATGGGAGTAATTTTTTCTTTAAAATTCATATTCTCAATATTACAATAATGTTTGGACTGGTCAACCTAACTTTTGTTATGGATGGGATAATTAACCAAATTACTTTCATGATAGTTTGTAGGAAGCACAACAATTCTCGTACATATTAGAAGCTTCCTATCAAGACTCAGGTAGATCCTTGGAAGAATTGGTTAATGTGTATGTTGCTAACACTTTACAATTCCATCAGGAAACACGTTCCAAAATCCAGAACTTGACAAGCCAGGCAGATCAATTGATGAAAGCTATCAACCGCCTAGCATCATAAAGTAAAGAGACATAATCATATCAACCTGAGGTATACCTAATGGATATTTGTAAAGAAACTTTACAAAGTGATGAGGAGTTTGAGAATTTTGAGGTTAACCCTCAACGAATTGCTTACGTAGAAAAAACAAAGGAGGAGCTTGAAGTTGAATATGATACATCATTTGGCTCAGATGTAAGTACTAATTCCATAATTATATTCGAGACTATCCCTTCACCTTTACCTAACAGGTTGAAAGAATTAAACAAAGACAAAAAGGTGAATAGTTATTACAATTATTTCAAAAGAGCGAGGACTCAGTAGAGATGAAGAATCTAAAGATAGGGAAGACGCTGAAGGTGAATGATTATCAACCAAGGCCCTATCCAAAAGGACCTCACGTGGAGGAGCCATATGTGACACCAAAAGATCATAATTTTTTCAAGTGAGAAAAACATGGAATCGAGCCAGTGACCCTAAACAAAGGCGCTTCTTGGGAGGCAACCCAAGGGAAGTAAATATCTTTGTTTTTAAATTTTTGCATTTTTTTATGCATGTGTGTTTCTTTGTTGGTATATTTGTGCTTTTTTTTAATTAGTTGATGTGCATTATCTTTAGAAGAATAGTGGCTAGTGGTAAACAAAGTTGGTGAGATTTTAAGCCTTATTAAACTGAAACATCCATATCAGTCTCATCATCTTTTGATAATGTGAGACCTTCATGACATGTACATCTTGATTTTGCATTGAATTTCTATTAGAGACCGCATTTTTATCACATGCATTAACATGAATATGATTAGGCATTCTTTGTTTTTTGTAAACTACATTAGTCAAATAACCTATCTTATTAACATGATTTTTCCCTTGATGAACCCTTTGAGCTTTATACCTTTCTTTTTATATCAACCACATTACATATTTTATACTTAACCAAATGTCCTATCCAAGCTATAAAGCTAGTGGAACATTTGTGATTGTTGAGTTTGTGGATGTACAAAATTTTAAATATGGGGTGCATATGTATGGATTGGCTATAATGGTTGGGATGTTTTGTTATGTCTTATCATTGAAATTCCCATGTTAACGTAATTTCTTTTAATGTTTAAAAAAAGAGAGAAAAGAAAGGAAAAGAAAGAAAGGAAAGAGAAAAGTACCAAAAACAGAAAAGAAAAAAGAAGAAAAAGAATAAAGAATAAAATTTTTTTTAAAAATAAATGTATGTAGGAGCAAGTGCATATGGTTAAAAAGTTGTTTATGATTAATGCATTCTCCTAAAGTTGTGATCAATGGTTTATTTGAGTTTATTAGATATGAGGTAGGTGTTGGCTTGAAAGGTTAACCTTTGTGGTTTCAATGTATTGTTGGCATAAATTGTACGAGGATTCTTTTGTATTGGTATATGCTTTATATGGTTGGTGTATGAGAGTTGAATTAGGTTGTGAAATATAAATATTACATTCGTCATAACTGACGGTACCCAGTTTTGATGAGTGTTGCTTTGTTTCACTAGCTTAATGACTTTTAGGCTACTTGACCTAAATACATCTCACCTTACTTTTACTGACATTATAACCTTGAAAAGTCCTATGATCCAAGATTTTGCATGTGAACATTAGTGGTGGAGAAATGAAATGATATGTAAAGTTGTGGATTGTCATGATTATGAATGGTGATAAGTGTATTCATTGATATATTTTAGTTATACACATTTTTCAAGTCTACCATTAGATTGCTCAGTTTCCGAAGACGATGCATGTTCATTGATCATAAGTAGAAGCATTAATTGTGGAATTCTTGCTATGATTTTTGAAAATCACTCATCTTTGCTTGTGGGAATTGAGTAAATGTTTTGGATTTTTGAGCTTAATTTGGATTTTTTGCCCTACAACGGCCAAAAGCTAAGTGTGGGGGAAATTGATATGTGTTTAATTGTTTATACATTTAATCATTTACACTTGTCGATTAATGATACAAAAATGCTTAAGATACTTTAATTCATATATGATTTTAGGTACGATTTGGAAGCAAAAAAATTAAAGTGAGTGGAAAGCACTACAATTGGGTCATTTTTTTGAAGAGTAATTTACATTTGTCTTTATGGAGCAAGAAGAAGAAAATTAAAAGACAAGAAGGGAAAAAACCAAAATACAAAGAATAAAAGAAGCACAAAAAACCAAAGGAAGTTGCAACAATACAGTAGTGTGTGGGCAAACGGAAGAGATAAAAAATGAGAGTGCAAAATGAAGAAAACACAATGCAAAGGATAAGGCAGGAGATCAAAACACCGTTCGCATTTCACGCAGACGTCCTCACGCGGATGTCTTGTAGAGATGCAGACGTTTCCATAAGATTTCAATTTGGCTGAAGGGTTTAGTGTAAATAGGATGCGTGGCCACCAAAGTTAATTCATCACATCACAAGTATAGTACCGAAGGCTGGTGGCAGAATGGAGGGAGTGGCATGAGTGAATATAAAAAGAGAAACTTGCAAGAAGAGTGGGTAGCGTGATACAAAGAAGAGTAAAATGTGAACAATAAGGGTGGTCCATTAAGTTAATTTGTCAAATCAGTGAATAGGAGAAGAGAACAAAGCTTGTAGCAGTGAAGAGAATCGAAAGGGGTTTCGATTGGGGATCATTTTCATAGAGCTGAAGCATTTTCTTGGGAGAACCATAGAAGGCTAAGTTCTTGTCATCGATTCAGAGACAGCATCGATGCCGATGACCCAGGTTAACTATTTTTTTAATGTTTTGTTGTTTCTTTCTCTCATTAGGAATTGATTATGTTATCTTGTATGGATTGATTAGGTATTTCAATGATAATGCTTTTAATGCTCTTTTGAATTGTTTTTCATGAAAACCTATTGCTAGAATCAAATGCAATACGTAACTGTTGTATTCCCAATTTATATGTAGCGACTAATGGTTCCGAATCATTAGAGATAACATAACATAGGTTAAATAATATGAGCTTGTGTGATTATTAACTAGATTTGTCTATTTTTCTGATTCGTAAAGTGGTTTTTCGGATAAACTTAGAAAGCTTATTCTAGGTGTTCCAATAGCTAGGGTTAATTAACGAGCACTTTGCAATTAACTAGGATCTAAGGAAAAATTAGGATTAACAAAGCTTGTTGTTAATCTACGATCGATAATTGCTAAGAGAGATAAAAGAACAACCAATCAATGAATTATACTTAATTAGGGTGTAGGCTGAGATTGAACCAATAAACCAGATCCTTATCGAGTTCCCCAATTTTATCAATTTTTACATGTTTTCATTAATTTATTTTCATTATTTAGTTTCATTTTATTTTCTTATTCCAAAATCTAAACCCTCACACACTCCTTGTGGAATTAACCTAGACTCACCACTGCTACAGTAGTAGTCTATTTATTTTATTTTTACTACTGTTACGATGAGCCTGTCAGAGTCGTCAAATAAAAGTCTGTTTTCAAACTTATAAGTTATCTCTACAAAACCTCCCAAAGTGCAGCAACACTAAATCAACAATAAAACATTATGATTAATCTCTCAGGCACTTCAAAAACATGGCAACCAAAAATTAATGGATATGTATTACACCATGGATTGCCTTCAAACAAAAATCTGTTGTGTACTTTTTAATTGATCACTGAAGAAACCCACACATAACAAGCACAAAAATCATCAATGGAACAAGTAATTAATCACAAAAACACACCAAAAACGTAGCTATAAAAATTGATAGATGGTCGACTTATTTGTCTCTAACAAACTGATACATAGACTGCATGTTTATCTCCAACAACTCCTTCCTTCTTTAGGATTCTATCTTAATCTCCAACAAGTACTTCCTTCTTTAGGATTCTATCTTATTTAGTATTCTTTCTTTCCACACTATCTTAACTTCCATAAATACTATATATTCCAAGATAATGGAATCATAGGCCAAGTTAACTTCCTTATCACAAAAGACATAAATATTCCAAATCAACTTCCTTATCAAAAGAGATACGAAATATATCAAAATACAAATAATACCCAAAATAATAAATAAAACACCTTAACAATCTCACCCTTTTTGACATTATTTATCACCTCAAATTTCCCCTTGAACAAGAGAAATGGAAAACTCCCTTTGAATAAACAATCGTAATAATAGATATCCAAATAACATCAAGGTCAGTGTCAATTTTCAATTCAAGAGCCAACTGTCACCAACACAGTTATAAATACTAGCCAAAAAATATAAGCAAGTTCTTATATATCTCCCTTGGAGCAAATCAATATCAAAACAAGATAGTGATCATTGGAGGAAGTTGAGCTATAGAGATGATTGGTGATAGACAGGATACCAAAGAGATGAAGTGGCTGATGGTGATCAGAATAAAAAGCCAAAAAAGTAGAAGATAGAGGCTACAATGGAGAAAAAAATAAGGCCTTTGCGTTAAGCCATAAATGCAGTTGAAACTGAAAACTACAATGACCCCAACTTGATAGCAAAAACTGATTTCCTTTCCTATTTTTTACACCTATTTTTAATGCAACTTTTCTCCTAGGAGATTAAAAAGTGTTAGGAGTGGTTTGTGTAAGAGAAAATAATGTTTTTCTATTCTATTATGTATAGTTTACACGAACATATATAATACAAGGTGACTTGTAGTACAAGTAAACAGCCGGAGAGAATATTCTGGAACTAATACAATCTTGACAACTTAGCAGCAATATCGGAAAGTTGTTATTGGGATATCAGCATGATTTGTATAATAGACTCAGCAAGAGTATGGCTGAAAAGCTTGCACAAAAAAGTAGCAGTAAGAAGGAGGTTAGCCGTTAGTCGAAATATCCTTATCATGCCCCCTCAAAATGGCCGGTAAGAGAACAAGACCAATTTTGCGAACCAAATGGATAAATTTAGTACGTGGAAGTGGTTTAGTAAGTGCATCAGCTAATTGATCTAAAGTCGAGACATATGTCACCCGTAGATTACCAAACTGAACATTTTCGCATACCAAATGATAGTCCAATGCAAGATGTTTCATTTGCGAGTGAAAAACTGGGTTTGCACTGACATATGTTGCACCAGCATTGTCACAGTAGATAATAGGGGGAGGAGCAACAATAATTTCAAGTTCTCGAAAGAGATTTTGCAACCATAATACTTCAGCAGTGGTAGCAGCAACTGCGCGATACTCAGCTTCGGTAGAGGAGCGAGCTCATGTGTGCTGCTTGCAGGAGCTCTAGGAGATGGGGTTGCAACCTAAGTAGACAATATAAGCCGAGGTAGATAGATAATCATTAGTGTCTCGGGCCCAGTCAGCATCAGAAAATGCATGGATGGTAAGAGGTGAATCACGATGGAGAAGAAGACCAAGAT
>JAOSBN010000007.1:1916353-1928724 GCA_027563595.1 Erythroxylum suave | reverse complement strand
TGCATAATTCACCTGAAGATAAGTCAAATTAGCTCCAATTTATCCCACAATCATATATAAATAATTTGACTTATCATTCAGTTCAAATATTTTAAAATTTTCAGTAACATTTTACATGTCGGAGATTATAAAATTTTAAACTCCAATAATAAAGTTTCATATTGTATTAAAAACCTAGATTAATAAATTGTTATCTAATCAAATGTAAATTATTAAAACCCAAATAAATAAATCAGCTTTGATATTGAATGTCTTGCATGTTGCATCATGTATGATGATGTTTCAAAAATTTATATTCATCCATGCTACCGATTATTTAACAATCAACAGCTTGGAAATTGGAGGCAATATTTTCCAACTACTACTGTAGCACCCACTTCTATCGAGCACTTGCCCAACATTTCGAGGATATGCAAGCACATGCCCTGTGAAAGCAGCACATTAGAACTACTAAAAAATTTATTACAAATGTATTTACAATTTAGAACTACTCAATAATTTATTACAAATATATTTACAAAATAGTCAATAGAACATAAATATATATTTATCAAGAAAATAAAATTAGTAGAATTGATAAGATAGACAATGATATAATAGGGTCATTTGGTTCTTCTTCTATTTTTCTGTTATAATTTTCAGTTTTTAGTTTCTTTTTTTCTTCCAAACCTATTTAGTTGTTAATGTTAATGTAGTTATATTTTTATCATTAATAATAATTACATATTAGATAAAACTTAAAAATAAATTATTTTTAATTAAATAAATTTATTTAATCTCTTACATAATATTTAATTTAATATCATGTTATTTTAATAAATAAATAATTTAAAATTTTATTTAAAATTTAATATTTATTAGAAATATATTTTAATTATTAAATCAAATTTTATTTGAATATTTGTATATTTTAAATTTAATTATATTTATTATTAATTATTAAAATTTAATTACATATAATTTAATTATAACATTAAATTATTTATAATTTTATTAAAATTTAAATAATTAAATGATAGTATTATTGAAAAATGGGAAAAACCATTTTTTATAGTTTTCATAATTTTTGAAAACTAGAAGAAACGAAAACTAAAAGCAAAATTAAAAACTCAAACAAACAAGTTTTTTTTACTAAATTTAAAAACAAAAATAAAAAACAAATAATAAAAATGGAAGCAAACACAAGGTTAATCCCTAACCCACACAGCCACATGCGAACATTCAATATAAAATTTCTTTATATTAAAGTAAAAAGATGTTTATAATATCAAACTTATATTAGTGTGAGCATATGATGTCAAAACATTTACATAACAACAATATAATTAAGATTTTTTGAAAGTATAATATAAGAACACAAAACCCAAACTTATTTTCTGTTATGTGGTAAAGTATGATTATAATAATAAGCTACGTAGGGTTCTATGGAGAATAGCTTCTTTATTAAGTAGGAGTAAAGCTGATTGTTATCAGACTTTTTCAACTCCCGCGCCTTAACGGAACTTCTAATATCTGCTAATGATGATGGCGATGAATAGTAAGCCACAGCCAACAATCCTGCGTAGGCTTCTTTTATTGCTGGAGACCTAGGATATGAAGAAACATTTGCTTCCTTTTGTTTTGCTTCACAATAGCCCCCTTTGTTGACGAACCAACTACCAGTAGTGGGGACGTCACTCAACTCCCAAAACTCTTTCATGTGGGCGGCTCCGTCCATCGTTGCCTCCAGTTCCTACTTCCTATAAATAGCAAGTGTGCGCTTCCCAGCAAAACCCATCACAACCACTAAACATTTAAACAGATGGATTTTCTTCGTAGTTATTCGATGCTGCCATATTTTATTGTTCTATTTTCCTTCCCATTGATGACCATTTCCGCTGACCCTCAATATGATTTCCTTCAATGCGTATTCAACAATTCCCGTAGTCGCAACCCCATTTCCAATCACGTCTATACTCCAAAAAATGCTTCTTATTCGTCTGTGTTGGAGTACACTATTCAAGACCTGAGGTTTAATACCACTTCCACTCCCAAACCTCTTGTCATTATCACACCAACAGATGTCTCCCACATTCAGGCCGTCGTAGTTTGCTCCCGTAGGCATGGACTGAATCTCAGGATTCGAAGTGGAGGCCATGACTATGAAGGGCTTTCTTATGTTTCTGCTCTCCCATTCGTCCTCCTTGACATGATTAATATGACCAAGATTGAGGTTGACGTAGCAACTAACAGTGCATGGGTACAAGCTGGAGCAACTCTTGGCTCCTTCTATTATGAACTCGTCAAGACAAACCCAGGTCTTGCCTTCCCTGCCGGAATTTGCGCAAGTGTTGGAATTGGCGGACACTTAAGTGGCGGAGGGTATGGCATGCTTATTAGGAAGTATGGCATTGGTGCTGATCATATAATTGATGCAAGCATTGTTGATGTTAATGGAAGACTCCTCAACAGAGCCTCGATGGGAGAAGATGTGTTTTGGGCCATCAGAGGTGGTGGAGGAAATACTTACGGTGTGGTTGTTTCTTGGAATGTGAGTATGGTCTCCGTTCCTTCTAATGTGACGGTATTCAAGGTCCGAAGATCCTTGCAACAGAACGCAACCAAGCTTCTCTATCGCTGGCAGACAGTAGCAAATGAGGCTCCTGAAGATCTTTACGTATTAGGTGTGATGGGAAAAACTAATTCTAGTGAAGTGGAAAGCACAGCAGTAAGCGTTACTTTCTATGGAAATTTTCTGGGAAGAGTAGACAAGCTTCTTCCACTGATGCAAAAGACATTTCCCGAGCTTGGTTTGGTTAGAGAAGATTGTGCGGAAATGACATGGGCCGAGTCTAACCTTTTCTTCTCCGACTTTCCACCCAATTCGCCACTGGAACTTCTCCTTACTCGTACCCTACTTAAAGGAACATCAAAGGCAAAATCCGACTACGTCAAGGAACCCATTCCTGAAGCTGCAATAGAGAGAATGTGGAAACAGTTCTACCAAGTCGAGATAGGGTTTTTGTATTTGGTACCTTACGGAGGAAGAATGAATCAAATTCCAGAATCCAGTATCCCATATTCACATCGAGGAGGAATTTTATACCAAATCGGATACTTTACAAGTTGGAACGAAGATAACGATGTTGTGGCTCAGAGACACATCAACTGGATCAGGAGTCTTTATCGTTACATGGCGCCATATGTTTCAAGCAACCCTCGATCAGCATATATAAACTACCGTGATCTTGATATTGGAGTAAACAATCCAACTTTTAACACAACTTATGCCGAGGCAAGTATATGGGGGCAAAAATATTTTGGCAATAACTTCTACAGGTTGGCAAAGGTTAAAACTACTATTGATCCTTCCAATTTCTTCAGAAACGAGCAAAGTGTTCCGATTCTACTGTAGAGCCCTGGTGATTGGAGATGAAGAAGAATAAAGACTGATGAACGACAATAAAGACGAAGGTTGATACCGATCAGGCTTTCCTGGCTTTCCTAAGTAACTGCTTCTTGCAAGTTAAAAGGAATATTTATTATCTAAGTAGAAACATGTACACGATCCACGTCAAGGATCTTACAGTTAAAACAAAACTACATTACTCAATAATAAAACAAGAATAATACAGTCCTGCTTGTTGTGAGTTAAGAGAGTCTCTCTAACCAAGTTGACAATTACTTCGGCAAAAGCGATTAGTTGACGAGCTCTTGCAAAGAACATCGAAGATAATTTCAGCAGTAGCGCTCTAATACTTAAATTAAAATTAGATAATAAGAAATTAAAAAAATTAAAATAGCTAGAAGATTAAAAGATGTAAGTTTTTATATTTTAATATTTGAACATCAAATAAAGCATATATAAATCATGAATCATACATAAATCATTCATGCCTATTAAGATCTTAAATATGACAATAATCAAATAGATGAAACAAATAAGTCACTTACTTTGAGCAGAAGTTGTCATGACGTAGACAAAATGTTTTCAACAATCACGAACTAATTTCTTTTTCTTAACCCTCTTTATATAATATATAGCTTGATGGATAGTCAAATACATTCTTTCTGTATTTGTTTTGTTTGTACCTGATTAGTGTAGAGAGAGACTTAATTTATATACACTTCTTTGTTGAAATTAAATCTTCTACATTCATGAAGTACTAAATTAGTGGTTAAGATTTAATATACTATTAAATAAAGAAAAACCCTAAACTAAGTTTAATATAAGCCTACAGAAAAAATGGGTCATAACATCAAACCATATTTTTTACATTCTCACACTTAGTCGGATGTTTCATCATTACATTTACTAATACAACCTAAGGCTAGCAAAAATTAAATCTTATAAATTGATAAACATCATAAGCACCTCATCACAACAAATCAAATACTGAGGGTTATGACAGTTATACACAGCATAGTTGTATACTCCATTCCATACACCATTATATTAAGAACTTGTTATGTTTAGGTTTATAAGTTATACATAACAACATATAATCCATATACTTGTCATGCAAATACATACAAATTTCTTATTTAAACAATTATGTATACATAAACATAATAAATAAGAAATATAAAATATAAAATTCAGGAAAAAAAATTGTAATTAAGCTCAGGAGTGTTAAAACATCATCATCAAACATTATTATTAATTATCAATACAATCAAGACCCATCCTAAGCACATTTTCATTGCATGTCTTCGGTTGCAAATACTTAGTTAGAGGATCTGCAACCATGAGATCCATCTTAATAAGTTTTATATGCACTCTTTATTTTTGAATCTCCTCTTTGACCAAAAGGTACTTTAATTCCACGTGTTTTGCATCTCAAGAGTATTTGTCGTTTTTAGAAAAGAAAATTGTTGCAAAATTATCACAATAAATTTTCAGCTGCTTGCTTATTGTGTTGACAACCTTAAGCCCTAAAATAAAGTTCCATAACCATAATGCAAGAATTGTAGCCTCATAATAAGCTACAAATTATGCTTTTGTAGTGGATGAAACAATAATAAACTGTTTGACGCTCTTCCATGAGATTGCTCCTTCAGTTAATAGGAACAAATAGCAAAATTATGACGTTCTACTATCAACACATCTGGCAAAATCTGAATATGAATAACCAATCACTTTTAAATAATCAGTCCTCTTATAAGTGAGCATGTAATCCTTTGTTCCTTGAAGATATCTAAACACTTTCTTTGCATTCTTCCAATGATCAATACCAGAATTATTTTGATATCTTACTAGTATCCCCATTATAAAACTGATGTTAGATCTAGTACAAGTTTGTAGGTACCTCAAAATTCCCACAACGCAAGCATATGGAATTGCTTCTATTTTCTTACGTTCCACATCATTCTTTGGAGATTGTATAAGAATAAAATTATTTCCTTTTTGAATAGGGAGTACACCTATTGAGTACTTGTTAATGTTAAATTTCTCAATTATTTTCTAAATATAGGCTTTTTGAGACAATCCTAATAAACCTTCTGATTTCTTATAGAGTATTGAAATTCTAATCACATAGGATGTCTCTCCCATATCTTTCATATAAAAATTTTTAGAAAGAAATTCTTTAGTATTATGCAACAAATCTAAGCCATTAGCAATAAGCAAAATATCATCAACATTTTAAACTAGAAATATAAACTTATTCCTGCTGATCTTTCGGTAAATACATTGATCATTAGTGATTATCTCAAAACTGAAATAAATAATGGTATTATTAAAATTAATATACCATTGTCTAGAACTTTGTTTAAGTCTATATGTTGACTTATTGAATCTACACACCACACTTTCTTTACTTTCAATGAAAAAACCTTCAAGTTGATCCATATAGACTTTCTCCCTAAGACCCTCATTCAGAAAAGGATGTTTTCACATCCATCTAATATAGCTCTAAATCAAATTTAGCTACTAATTTAAAATTATTCTCAATGAATCTTTCTTTGAGACGAGTGAAAAAGTCTCTTTATAATCAATGTCATCTTTTTAAGCGTAACCTTTGGCAAAATTTCCAGCTTTATGCCTTTCAATATTGTCAGTTGAGTTACGTTTGATCTTAAAAACCTACTTATAATGAAGTCATTTAGAACCTTTTGGCAACTCTATGAGATCCTAGATATTGTTTTGAGCCATTGATTTCAACTCTTCTTTTATAACATTAATTTGTCTTTCAATCTTATCACTACCTATGGCTTGTGAAAACGAAACAGGATCATCATCAATGCCACAATTGAAATCTAACTATTGCAAATAAATCATATAATCATCAAAAATAGCCATCCTTCTTACCCTTATAGGTGACAAGAAGGAGTAGCCTAGTTGGTTAACTCCTCACTTAAGACTAAGGAGGTCTTGAGTTCGAGTCACCAAAACAGCCGGGGGTCTATAAGGAAACAGTCTCTGTATCTCTATAGGAGATGCGGGCATGACTGCGTACATCTTACCCTCCCCATACACTGCTTAGGCCGGAATTTGGGTATCGTTGAATTTTTTTTCTTACCCTTATAGGTTTATTTAAGTTGTACCATCTAGTTCAGAGGCACGAGATAGTGGTAAGTTAGGTTCTTCTTGAGGTGCTTCTTCATTATCCAAATGTTTTTCTTAATTATTCGATCTTCCAAAGAAGAGATAACATTTGTTGTGGTTGTGGGTTTAAGAACATTTACAGGTAATGGAAACTCTTATTTCATTAATATCCACAACTTTATTTTTAAGACTCCTACTAACCTCACCATTTTGTAAAAATTATGCATTGGTTGTTTCGACAATTCTAGAACTATAGCTCAGATAGTAAAACTTGTACAATTTTTGGATTTCTCTCAGTAACCAATAAAGTAACTACTAATTGTTCAAGAATTCAATTTTTTCATGTGAATTATAAATTCATGCTTATGTTGGACAACCTCAAACTTGCAAGTGTCTTAAACTAGGTTTCCTTCTAGTTCATAACTCGAAAGGAATTTTAGGAACTACCTTTCTAGGAACTCTATTTAGTAGATACAAAGCAGTTCTAAGCGAATACATTCACAAACTTCTAGGTAATGAGGAATTACTCATCATACTCCTAAGTATATCCATTAATGTTCTATTTTGCCTTTCTGTCACTCCATTTTGTTGCAGTGTTCCTGGCATAATATACTATGCACATATGCTATTACTTTTGAGAAACTTAGTAAACAGACAAGGACACTGTCTAGATTCATCATCCTTTTCTTAGTACTCACCACCTTTATCAGATCTTATAATTTTCGCTTTTCTATCTAATTACCTCTGAACATCCTCTACAAACACCTCAAGGGTATTTACAGTTTAAGATTTTTCATGAAGCAAATAGATATATCCATACTGTGAAAAATTATCTATAAAGGTGATGAAGTATTTTTCTCTATTAATGGACATAGTGTCAAAAGGCTCGCAAATGTCAATGTGTATTATTTCAAGAAGTTGACTACTTCTTGTGGCTCCTTTCTTCCTATGTTTAGTTTGAATTCTCTTAATGCATTCTACTCTTAAGCCAAGATTAGTAAAATCTGGATTCGGTATAATCTTATTCTTTACTAATCATTCTAACCTTTCTTTGGATATATACCCCAAATGTTTATGCCATAAGTATACAGAATATTCATTCACTAAACTACATTTCTTTCCAACATTATGATTAACAATAAATAGGGATTTAGAAAAACTTTGCCAAGTTTCTATTTATATAAACTATCCATAACCATTCCCATAACCAATAAATGAATTATTATTATAAAAATTAAAACAACCATGTCCACCCTTAAAGGTATATCCACTAACATGAAGTCTAAAAATAGAAATTAAATTTCTAGAATCTAAGGTAATACACTAGTATCAAGTCTCAAAACAAAAATTAAATTTCTCAAATAGAAGGTATATAAAGATAGAATAGAAATTATATCCAAGTGAATCTCATTATCTAATGTCAACCTGTAAGTCCCTACACCTTCAATTGAGGCCTTCATTCAATTCCCCATAAATATAAAGTTGCTTGTTCGGCTTATGGTTTAGATTATAAGGAATCCATATATAATATTGGGAACATGAATAGTGGCACTAGAATCAAACCACTAGGTATTAGAAGGAATTTTAGTTAAGTTTGATTCAAAGGATACGGAAACATAATGTATGCCTTTCTGTATGAACCAAGTCTCACATTTTAGGTAATCTTTCTGATAATGTCCTTCTTTCTTGCAGAAGTGGCATTTATCTAACTTTTGTCCCTTCTTTTCACCATTAGCAACCTATGTAACTTTAGCAGGTTTTTTCTTCTTATAATTTTGGCCTTTGGTTTGAGTTTCTTTCTAACTCCTTGACCCATTAGGTTAATAGAATGAACTCCTTGTTTTTTTAATCTCACTACCTCCTGAATTAACTTACTGGATAATTCATCAATATTTCACTTATCATTTAATGTGATATAATTAATGTAGAATGGTCCATATTCAGTAGGAAGTGAGTTAATGATAAATTGCACTAGAAGGAGTCTTCGACTTTCATACCTAATGGCTTAAGTCTTGCTGCGATATTATTCATATCAAGGACATGTTGCTACATACTCTTTGACCCATCAAACTTTATGGTTGTGAGTTCAGCCATAAGTGTTCTCACAAGTACCTTTTTGATAGAACGAAACTTATCTTCCACAAGCTTAATAAAATATTTAGGAAGAGTAGACTTAATGTTGCTGGCAATTGTCATTCGCATAAAATTCAAACATAAGCCATAAGCCATTAGACCTTACCCACACCTTATGGTATGCCTTTTCAGCCTTTGTACTAGTATCATTAAGGTCAGTAGGCTTATTCTTTAATATAGCAAGTCAAGATCCAAAGCACCTCAATAGAAAGTGGCTTATTCACTGCATTCAGAGAAATTTACACCAGTGAACAAGGTAACAAATGAAGCTTGAGAATGAAAGCTAATAACTGCAAACATACAAATGCTCAGTAATTAACAGATTTAGATAGGAAACATATACATTAAATATATTGCAAGTTTCTTTTAGCTAGGTAAAGACAATACATATCATCACATTTATTATATTTCTATTTAAACTTTAAAATTAAATAAATTCATGAAATACATATAGCATCTTTGGATAACTATATATATGTGACAAGAGCATATCAATATTCTCTTTTATATTTATTAGTTATAGAACATTGATTTATCTTCTATCAACTAATAAAATTTTCATAATAGCATTTCATAGAAGACATAAATTATACGACCACACATGCAAAATTAATTTGGCCACTTTTGTGACTATCAAATTAATCTTAATCATACTGTCATATATATATATATATATATATGTAGTATTAATAATGATAATAATAATGAATTCATAAGATAAAATTAAAATTAAAAATTTGATTACAGGTCAAAATTATCACTAATATGATCAAACGTAAGAAATTAAAACTTTATGACTCAAAACTGTAATTTTAAATTCAACAAATCTACTTGTAATGAAATTATGTATCCCCACTTAATTCAGCCAAAATTCTTCCCTATTTGTAGTGGCTATTTAATGGGACAAAATTTTATAGAAAAATAGAATACGAAACGGTTTTCTTTGTTGCAGATTATTGTAGATTAATGGAACCAACAGTATGTTATGAAAGATATGAATGTTCTCCAAGAAACGTTCTCCAAGGAGAATCACCCACCATTCTCCAAGAAGATGCGACGTCCAATGAATGTATACTGTGTCTGGGTTTTAGATTTTTGTTCTAAAGACTTTTATTTTGTATCTTAGAAGCTAACCCAACATAAAAAGCAAGCAACGTTCGGAGGGAGAAGTAAACATACGCATGGTAAGATCTTGAGCAGTGGGAACAATTTTTTTATACATCATAATTGAAACAATCACCAAATCAATAATCTAAGGATTATTATCTATTCAAAATATGAGACTCTTATATTACACGTAAGTTTTCATATTTTAATATTCAAACATTAAAGACATAAATCATTAATTATATGTCAATCATTCATGCCCATTAGAATCTTGAATATAATAATAACTACATAGATGAAGGGAATAAATCACTTATCTTGAGCGGAATTTCCCATGATATAGAAAGAAAACTTTTAACAATTACAAACTAATTTCTCCCTTATAACCCTTATTATGTACAAATAGCTTGATAGATAGCTAAATACGTTCTTTCTATATTTGTTTTGTCTACACTTGGTTAGGTAGAGAGAGGACCAATTTATATATACTCCTTTGTTTACATTAAATCTTGTATATCTATCAGGTACTAAATTAACGGTCAAGATTTAATATACTATTAAAAAAAGAAAAACCCTAAGATAAGTTTAATATGGGCCTATAGAAAATATGGGCAATAACATCATACCATATTTCTTACAAAAGATTCCAATGTATATTTTTTACTTCATATTTACTTTTTAAATGGACTTAAACTAAAAATTATAATTTAAATTTTAACTTAACTAATGCAAATGCACCTCAGGTTTAATATGAGTCTAAATCTTGAATAAAGATTTAAATTTAAAAACCCTAAAATCTGAATACGGTCAAAATTTTTGGGATCAAATTTAAGTATTAGAAAATTCCAAGCTAGACTTGAAACTAGTCTATTTGTCTCTGATTGTTCCATGGGTGTGATTGCTAATTCACTGTTTCATGTACCTAGGCTTTAGATATAGAAAAATAATAGAAATGAGGCAGAAGAAAGAAGAAAATTTTGCAGAGATAAAATAAATGAAGTTCCAAAGAATTGACCAATCAGAGATGACTCAGAATACAGGCCTTAGACACTCCTCACAAACTTATCAGTGTTAAAATGAGAGCTTTCAAACTACAAAGAAAGAAATTACATTTACCAATATTGCTTATTCCTTTCTCCTTTTTCTCTTAATTTTGTTAGTATTATGACACCTCTAATCCTCCTTGCTAGCCACTCCAATTGAATTCTAAAATCTCAATTTATCACTACAGAGGCTATAATTATAAGATTTTATGCAGTATCCAAGTTTATTGAACTCAATTTGATGGATTTAACATGGTAATGTCTGCAAGTCAATTTAACATAGTTTTATCATTAATTGATCATTTTCTTATGAATCCAAATTTTATAATTTCATAGTATTAATATTAACTCATCAACAGTAAATATTCCCATTAAGAGTGAGTATTCCCTTAAACTCACACGTTCAATAATTATTATTACATTATCTAGTATTTCTTAATGGTAAAATACTCATCAATTAAAATAACTAAACTAGAATAAATGTTAGAAAATTTGCCTTCATCAAACAAGCGTTAGATAAATTCAAACAAAATAAGGTTAGGTTCCTAAATTGCTAAATTTGCCCTAAAAATCTTCAAGGGATAATCATGTACTAAAACTCTTCATTAATATCATATTAACCTTAAAATGATCAATCAAACTATTAAAAAGAGCTATTTAAAAATTTTATAACCTAAAATCATCAATAATTTTACAACACAACAATGTGTTAAAATGGGAAAAAAAACGATACCTAATTATTGCCATTCTATTAGCCAGATATAAAACTAAATAATTATAAACCTTAACTTAGAGAAATTCTAAGCAATTCTAAATAATTATAAACCTTGACTTAGAGCAATAATAAGCAATTTTGATGATCACTATTTTTTCTGTAAACTTTAATGACTAAAAATATAACATTATAACATTTTGTTTTGAAAAGTAAACTTGAATTAATAGGAAAGCCCTTGAATGGAATACAAGAAACCAAATATAGACAAAAAAATAAAATAAAGAAACAACTACAAGACCATATAATACAGGCACAACAGAAAATATCTCAAGTTCCTAACCCTAAAAGATACATGCAAGGTTGCTTAAGCTTGAGCTCTTTAATTACCTACGACATGAGATATGCTTGAGCTATAATAAGATTAAATTAAATTTCAATTCATAGTTAAGCTAGCAACAATTCTAATTATCATTGCCCTAGTCAAAATAGTTTCCCTTGTCCAATTAAGCACTCTTGGTCAAGAACTTATTTATCTTGTTGTATATTCTTATAAACCTTGAAGTTTCTTTCTTTCCATATTACATAAAACTAGCTAATGAAAGCTAACTTGAAGACAACTAATTCTTCTTTCTTCTGACCTTGAGTCTTTTTGGCCTACTTTACAATACTAGTCTATTGATTCTTATTACAATGCATATTGCATAAGGTTTGAATTATGTTCCATAGCATTAAGGAAAAGTGACAATTGAAGAAGAGAGGATGTTGGACCCCGAAATTTTTTTCATTATATTAGTAAGCATGATTGAATAAATTTTGTAGTATTGTTAGATAAATCTTTAAATTGGAG
>JAOSBN010000007.1:1889135-1905142 GCA_027563595.1 Erythroxylum suave | reverse complement strand
TTATTCTCCTTTGATGTTGTAGACGAGTAACAACTGTCATGAAGAAAAAGTTGTCCACTTCGTTTCGTAAGATGCTTTAATTTATCACTTAAAAACTGTTGTCTTTGATCAACTCCAGGAGGATAATGTAAACGAACCCCATCAAAATCATCACGGTCAAATGTGCGTTTTTCTCAACTAACTCCACTATTCTTCATTTTTTTTTAAGTTTTCGATTTCGTCTTGAAAACCCACGTCTTATATTGTCATTGATAGGAACACTATTATAAGCCATAGCTTTGTCATGATTATTTCCGCCATTACTGAGGCACCTCGACGAATAAAAATTGAAAAATGAAAGTATAAAGCGTAACAGAGAACAACAAGAAAAACCACGAGGTTTCAACGTTTTTATCACTGGGTATGCTCCAAAAGGGATTCTTCGATGGACGACCTAAATGTTTCAAGGTTTTATTGACTGGACTTTGTTGTAGTTATTTTTATGAAATGTAACAGAGTGCAACCGTTGTGTTAGCTGCGTTAATGGAATTCTAAAGAGAAAGCCATAAGAGAGAGAGAGGAGGAGAGATGCACACAAGAGAGAGAGACACACAGATTGATAAAAGGCAAATAAAGATATTTAGGAAAAACATAGAATGTCTTACTTTCGTTCTGTTTACAAGATAGTCTACTTATAGCCTAGCCATGAAGTGATTTCCTCCATCATAGTTCCTAGCTTTGCTCTTTACCATGTACATGTAAGGTAAGTATTAATACAGAATAATTGCAATTAGTTTCCTAATATTCAAATTGATTCTCTAACACTCCACCTCAAGTTGGTACGTGAGGATCCATCATGCCCAACTTACCAAGCATATTGTGAAAGACTCACCTAGTTACCGCTTTCGTCAAAATGCCTGCCAGTTGATCTTCCAAACGAACAAACGGTAGTTCAATAATGCCTTCTTCTAACTTCTCTTTGATGAAGTGCTTGTCAACCTCCACATATTTACTTCTATCGTGTTGCACGGGATTTTCGGAAATACTAATAGCTGTCATGTTATCGCACATTAACTAATGAGCACTTTTCTCCGAAAACCTGATATCCTTTAGAAGCTTACAGATCCATAACAACTCTGTCAACCCTCTTACAATCCCTCTGAATTCTGCCTTGGCATTAGATAAGGCTACCACTTTCTGCTTTTTACTGCTCCAAGTTACAAGGTTTCCTCCGACAAAAGTGAAGTATCCTGAGGTTGACATTCAATCATTAGGATTTCCTTCCCAGTCAACGTTGATATATCCTTTAACTTGGAGATGCCCATTCTTGATAAACAAGATCCCTTTCTCTGGAGTCATCTTCAAGAATCAGACAACCCTAAGTGCAGGCTTCATGTGTTCCTTCTGCGGTTTACGCATGAACTGTGATACAACACCTACCGCATAGGCAATGTCAGGTCTCGTATGAGACAAATATATCAGTTTCCCTACCAAACGTTGGTACCTTTCCTTGTCTGCTGGCTCCGAATCTTCACTTATGCTCAATCTGTGATTCACCACTATCTGAGTTTTAGCTGGTTTGCAATCCATCAGTCCTATCTCAACTAGTAGATCAAGAATGTATTTTCACTAGGATATGAATATTCCTCTTGATGATTGCAAGACTTCGATGCCAAGAAAGTACTTTAACCCTCCTAGATCCTTCATCTCAAACTCCCGGAACAAGTTCTGTTGCAATCTTGGGATTTCTTCAGTGTCACTTCCGATGATGATCATATCGTCGACATAAATAATCAGGCACATTACCAAAGCTCCTCTTCTCTTCAGGAATAACGTGTGGTCTGCATTACTTTGTCGATACCCATATCTTCTCATGGCAATGGTAAACCTACCAAACCAGGCTCGAGGCGACTACTTGAGCCCATACAATGCCTTTTTCAATCGACACCCTTCATTCGACTAAAAAGTCTTCTCCATGTATACTTCTTCCTTTAAGTCTCTTTGAAGGAAAGCATTCTTCATGTCGAACTGGTGAAGGGGCCAATCTAGGTTTGCAACTATAGAAAACAACACCCTGATTGTGTCAATTTTGGCTACTGGTGAGAAAGTCTCCGAGTAGTCAATATCATATGTTTGAGTATTACCCTTTAGCTACCAATCAAGATTTGTACCTTTCCACTATCCCATCAGGTTTATGTTTCACTGGAAACACCCACTAACAACCTACAACTTTCTTCCCGGGTGGTAGAAAACATGTCTCCCACGTTTCATTCTTCATTGGTGCCTTTATTTCAACTTCCATAGCCTCCCTCCATTTTACATCTTTTTCAGCCTCCGATGCATTTTAGGGAATCCATTCAAAGTGCAGAGACTCATCAAACTTCTTGATATGATCAGAGACAGTGCTCCCCCTAACAACATTGGTTATAGGATATTCGGAGCTCCAAGGTTTATGCTCCGAAGAGTATCTCTGTAGAGGAATCCCTCGAGTAGTACGAGGAGGCAACACATAACTTCCTTCCTTCATCATATTGGGGCTAGGTCCTGTGGGGCTAGATGGTTCATGTAGCATAGGGTCAGTGGATAATTCAGAAAAAATGGGTCAGGAATGTTTACCTCTTGGACATCCACTTCAAAAAGTTAAGTCGTAGGTTCTAGCATTCTGGACTGTACTATGTCAGTGATTTCTCTTGGAGTAGTATTGCCCTGTGTCACCATAGTGGAAACTGTCTGACCGCCCTCTAGAGTAGCCTGCCGTCGGTCCTGAACCGAGTTCTCCGTTGGCTCCTTCTTTCTGTGACATGTGGATGGCGAGGCAAGCGGCTTCCCAAAGCACAGTAGCGTATGCCTTCTTGATCGACGGTGTTAGCTCCTCCTTGAGCAGGTCTCGTTGGGTCAGTCATACCTATCATTTAGCCCAGCTAAAAACTGGTAAAGTCTCTCTTCTTTGACCATTTTTTCAAACAATCCAATATCTCGATCACATCCCATAGGATTAAGTTGAAGTTGGTCAATCTCGCACCATATATTTTGCAACTCAATGTAGTAATCTTCGAGTGGCTATGATGTGACCCCTGTTTGATATTGTATGCTTTGAGGATAAGATCAAAAACCTGTAATGTTGTGTTTCCTTTACTGTATGTAGTAGCAATTCCCTTCCACAAGGCTCTCGAATTTTGGTACTGGATGAATTTAGGAATTAAGTTAGGCTCAATTGATTGTATTAACCACTAGAATACTATCGTGTCTCCAGTTTTCCATTTTGGATAGGTTGGATCTATTGGTGCTGGGGAATCCTAGTGGGAAAACTAGATTTCTCCCTGATGGCTATGAACAATTCGACTAACTTAGACCAAAGTCCATAATTCTAGTTATTCGGCTTCACTTGAACCATTGCTTTCATAGGTTTTGAGGTAATTTGCATATGGGTTTTGGTTTGGTTTTGTAATAATTGATGTATTCGCTGTGACTAGTCGGAAGGAGTGCCCAGAGCTGTCGGATTCAAAGGTAAGTCGGACACCGAATCACCAGTGTCCGAAGGTAGATGATGATTACAGTAGTTGAGTCTCAAAACCGACCCTGCTCTGATATGATAAAAAGCAAATAAAGATATTTAGGAAAAACATAAAATGTCTTACTTTCGTTCTATTTACAAGATAGTCTACTTATTGCCTAGCTAAGGAGTGATTTCCTACATCACAGTTCCTAACTTTGCTCTCTACCATGTACATATAAGGTAAGTACTAATACAGAATAATTGCAATTAATTTCCTAATATTCAAATTGATTCTCTAACACAAATCACACAATATTAGATAAGGAAGACAACATTTATTATGTTACATGCTTCCTACTATCTGTTACTACAACATCTTTAATACAGTTAAGGGATGATTTCTGATAAAAATGGTGTGCGTTTATTTAACCTTTACGTTGCTATGTAGTAGTTCGAATGATGACGTTTCCATTAATTCTTTAGCTCATCTAAAATTCCTTGGTGGAGTTGTCTTCTTCATTTTTCTTTGCAACAATCCCCTTTCCCTTCAAATCCTTGTCTACCAAATTGTCCTCTGGAACTCATTTCTAGAGTCCAGAAAGGTATTCCTAGGACGCATTATTACTTCAACCCGAGTCATCATCTCTAGTGACCACATAAAAATGCAACTATTTCTTTTTACATTAATGGCCTAGATTATATTTTCATCATACCAAAAATAGAGCCCTCACGCTTGCTTATTCTCGAACTTTTTGCTATTAATCTGTTTAGTAGGTTTAAAAGGTTTTATTGATGATGAGGGCAACGTAAGTGTTGATGTAGGCAGTATTCCATAAGAACTTGAGCTTTTGTTTATATTTATTGTGTGTTGCAGTCTCGAAACTGTGTTAGGACTTCCACCATTTCTCCCATTCCTCATCGTGTTTCCTTGACTTAGCATAGTATTTTCGTTAGACACCACTATAGCTTCTTGCTTATAAGCTAACATGTAGGCTTGATGATACAATAAGGTTCATATAGATTCACTGTCACTTTAATTTCAGGTTTGAGTCCCTTCACAAAAAACACAATCCAGTACTCATCTAGTAATGAATATTTGTTTAAGTAGTCATCAAATTGAGCACAGTAATCTAACACCATCATATCCTGTTTTAAGTCTTTAAAATCCCTAACTAGGTCATCAAAGATTTTGCATCAAATCTCTGTTTAAGGGTCATGGTAAACTCCTCCCAGTCAATCGTTTTAGCCTTATTACGATTTTTGATGTAGAACTGGTACCACTCTTAAGCTCTTCCATCCTTATACAAAATCTTTATATGCACCTTTGTTTTCTCTAGAGTGTGATCCAGCTAAAAAATTTGTTCACAACGATACAACCACAGTTTAACATTTTCTCTACCAATAAAGAGAACTCAATTTGACTCAACCCTATTAGTTTTAAGTTTTCATCCTTCTCTACCCTTGGTTGATTAATCTAAGAAGTAGGTTCTAATAGATTCAAAGCTATGTCTTCTGGTTGTTTTCCTTGCTTCTGTAAAAATTGCAAAAACATAGCTTGTAACCCTGACATTTCCTTCCCTAAGCTTGTAACCCTGACATTTCCTTCTCTATCTTCTTAGCTCTGTTTTGAATTTATGAAAACATTTTCTCACTTTTCATCTTTGTCTCCACCAAGTTCCTCACATTTTCTTCTAACCTCCACATATCTATAGCTCTCGCCCTTTATGCCATTACTTCTCCCTGAATCATTGCTCTGATACCAATTGTTGTAGTTATTTTTATTTTTATGAAATGAAATAGAGTGCAACCATTGTGTTAGTTGTGTTAATAGAATTGTAAAGAGAAAATCAGAAGAGAGATAATGGAGGAGAGATACACAAGAGAGAGAGAGAGAGAGAGAGAGATACATAGATCAGAGGCTATTAGAAAAGGAAGACAATATTCATTCTATTACATACCTCTTACTACCTATTACTACAACGTCTTTAATACACGTAAGGGATGACTAGTATAAGGGTTGGTTTCTGATAACAATGTTGTGGGTTTATTTAAACATTGCATTACTATGTAGTAGTTCAAGTGATGACGTTTCGATTAATTCTTCAACTCATCCAAAATTTCCTAGTGGAGTCTTCTTCTTCATTTTTCTCTTTAACAAACTTGTTGTAAGGTTAAAAACTAACTGAAAATGACGGCTTCCACTTAGGGGGATGGTTTGTGAGAACAAAGTCAAGAGTTTGATTAAGTGAGATGGCTAGTAAGTTTAATTTTAGGGTTTAGTAATTTCTGATTTTAGTTTTTTATTGAAAAAGTATTAGTTTTTATATATGTTAAATATATACATATGTATACACATTAAAAAAAGTTATCAAGGATGAATCTCTATGTTAGAACCCTTAATAAAGAGTTTCACGGTGAGCTATTTTAAAAAAAAATTAAAAGTTGAAGTATTTTAGTACCAATTTTTTATAATTAATCCATATAAGAATATTATGATTAAGTATAAAAAATACTATGTTTCAATACATAAGAAATTACAACCATGTCATCATTATACTCTTATGTATGAAAAAGTACCATCACTAATAATAGATAAGTAACTTCCTTCACTTTTAATATGAGAATACATGATTGAATTAGAAAAATATCATGTTTCGATACAGATACTGCCATAACTCCACACATTAAATATCACACCTTCAGAAGTTCTGCATGAGATGTGAATGTCCTACAATACACATTTATAAAGATTAAATGTGTATCTATCCATTTTCCTAAAAAAATAGAAATATAATGTTCTTTTTTACAATAGAATTATAATGTCTGAAGACATGACCAAACTTGGTTAATATGTTATGGATCTTAATTTTTTTTAAAATAAGTTATTAGTATTTCAATTTCCATACAAAGTCTCTTGTTCAAGTGTCTTTGGAGTACCAATTGGAATTTAAGTTTCTTAACATATTTTTGTGCAACAATAAAATATTGTACATATAGGCACAATCATATTTTGTTCAGGTTGTAAAAGTTGAGATAAGTATAAAACATCATATTATTGTATAAAAATAATTTGACATAATATCCATGTAACATGATTGATCATCATACAAATTAAAAAAATTGTTACCTATTATATCCATTAAAGAACTCATGGTTTCTTTCTTTTCTTTCTTAGTTATATTAATAGTATTCAAACCTTATCAATGAATTGAACTAGGTCTTACTCCATATATAATTGGTTAACATGAAAAAGGTTCATCATTTAAATTTTAAGGAAAATGAAATTTAAGGTGACAAATTAAAGCAATTAGATTATCATCATTAAAGGCTATGAGATTGTGAGATATGAAATTATTTAAGTAACTCATGAAACCCATTATTGTCGTATGTTCTAAATAGTAGACATGTTTTGTCATTTCAAAAGGACAAATCCAAATTTAAGTTTTATACGTTTGTTTTTAAATAAACAAAATAAATCATGATAAAAATTTTTCACAGATAGGACAATTTATGCATCTAAAGATTATGGGCGTGTGAAGATGGAAAATAATGGCTTCACACAAGCCATTGACATTGGAGACATTTACTTATGGAGTAATAACCATATGAGATTAATATTAAAAAATGTCAAACATATTCTAGATATCAGATTCAGTACCATATTTGTGGGAGGCAACGTATTCGAAGACAATGTATGGAAACTAACCAAAAGTGCCATGATTGTAGCCAAAGGTAAGAAGCACGAGATTCTATACATGATGCAACCCAACCCTCCAAGTAGTAGTATTAATGCTATGGAAGATGTAGAAGCAACTGAGTTATGGCATAAAAGACGAAAGGGACATCTATTTGGTGTCAAGAGTACGTATCTCAGAAAGTGTTCTCATTGCCTAGTAGGAAAGAAAAATCGAGTTTCTTTCAAGAGCTCACTTCTCTCCAGAAAAACAAATGTACTTGATTTGGTACATTCTGATGTAGACGGTTCAATGAAGATAAATTCACTTGGTAATGCTCTATACTTTGTGATTTTTATTAATGATCACTCAAGAAAGGTCTGGGCTTACACCTTAAAGTCGAAGGATCAGGTGCTAGAGGTCTTCAAACAATTTCAAGCTTTATTCAAAAGAGAGATAAGGAAGAAACTAAAATGCATCTGGATTGATAGCGAGGGAGAGTATTCTAGTACGTTTGATCAATATTACAAAGAGCAAGGCTTTCAAAATTGAAAGTCACCACAAAAATGCCATAATTGAATGGTTTGGCAGAAAGGATGAATAGAACTATAGTGGAGAGAGTCAAATGCCTATTATCACAAGCAAAGCAACCAAAACAATTTTAGGATGAGGTATTGAATACAGCAGTGCAAGTGGTGAATCTCTCACCCTCTGTTCCATTGCAGTCTAATGTGTTTTATAGAGTCTGGAAAAGGAAATATGTCAAATATGATCATGTTCCTGTCTTTGGATGCAAGGCGTTCATGCACATTCCCAAATACAAGAGATCTAAGCTTAATGATAAGACAAAACTTTGCATTTTGCTAGGTTATAGCCTTAATGAGTTTGGTTACAGACTTTATGATCTGATCAGTAAGAAATTTATTTGAAATCACAATGTTGTGTTCATGGAAAATGAGACCATCAAGGATATCTAAATCCAAAAGATGTAACATCCAAAGATATTAGTGATGTGTTTGACTTGGATCTAGTTAGCAAGGTACCAACACAGGAGAATATTAACGAGAATACTTAACAAGATGTAGTTGATGAGGATGTTCCTTTACCAGTAGAGGTAGATGATGACCAAGTATAGGAAGTAGAGGATCCAACTTCACTCAGACAGTTTAATATAGACAACAGGCCTTCTACTCAATACTCTCCAAATAAGTATGTGTTACTCACTAATAGGGGAGAACCTGAGAATTATAAAGAAGTCATAGAAGATGAACGCAAGAAACAGTGGGTTGAAGCCATAGAAGAAGAGATGAACTAACCTTCTAAGAATCACACTTTTGACCTAGTAAAGCTCCCCAAAGGAAAAAGAGTTTTGAAGAATAGATGGGTGTTCAGGGCAAAGAGTGAAGATTACTCGTCACATCCACTGTACAAAGTCAGGTTGGTGGTCAAAGGATTTAGTTAGAGAAAGGGTATTGATTTCAATGAAATATTCTCATTAGTGGTAAAGATGTCACCCATTTGGACTTATCTTTGGCTTAGTAGCTAGTCTTGATCTAGAAGTCGAGCAGATGGATGTGAAGACTGTCTTCATTCATGGTGATTTAGAGGGAGAGATCTATACGGAGCAACTAGACAGTTTCAAAGACTTGGGGAGCTTTACTAGGTCAAAAGTGTGACAAGCTGAAGAAGTAATTAAGCAATTTTTTTTGCTATGAAAGACTTGGGCCCAACAAAGTAGATCCTGTATTAGGATTACCCGAGACAAAAGTACAAGGAAGTTATATCTGTCTCAAGAGAAGTAAATTCAAAAAGTGCTTCAAATATTCAACATGGAAAAAGCTAAAGTGGTTAGTTCCCATCTTGCAACCCACTTTACATTAAGCAGTAAGCGCGGTCCTTCTACATAATCAAATATGAGAGATATGCAATTATTCCTTACTCCTTAGCAGTACCAAGTTTGATGTATGTCATGGTATGCACAAGGATAAACATAGCTCATGTAGTTGGTATGGTAGTAGATTTCTCTCAAATATGGGAAGAAAGCATTGGAATGTTGTGAAGTGGATCATAAGATATCTCTAAGGTACTTCCAACTTAAGTCTCAATTTCAAAAATGAAAAAAATATATTAGTAAGCTACACATATTCAAATCTTGGCATAGATGATGATACTAGAAAGCCTACTTTATAATACTTGATCACTTTTGCAAAGGAAGCAGTAACTTGGCAGTTAAGATTGCAGAAGTGTATGGGATTACATACTATCGAGCCGTAGTATATTGAGGCAATGGAAGAATGTAAAGAGTTATTATTGATGAAGAGATACATCCAGGAACTTGGCTTCAAGCAAGATAGATATGTCATGTATTGTGACAATCAAAATGCCATTCATCTTGTTAAAAATCTAGCACTCCATTCGAAATCAAAACATATTGAGATAAAATATCACTAGATCATAGATGTTTTGAATTCCAAGTTGTTAGCTCTTGAAAAAATACAGATAGATGAAAATGGTGCTAATATGTTGAAAAAGACATTCACAAAAGATAAGCTTGAAGTCTACAAGTTGATCACAGGGATGACAAGTCCTTCCAACCGATATAGAAAAGGAGGATTTTCCCCTCTATGATGATGATCCTAAATGTCAAGAGGGGACGATTTGTTGGAAGTCCCTCTATTTAAGAAATCCCATATCGAAAGTGGAAGGGAGGCTTAAGTAGGCTTTTCCTTATAAATAAATACTAAGAGAGAAGAAATCATCCCATGCAAAATATTCAGAGCAATAAAAGCTTAGTAAAATTGAGAGTTTATGTTTGATAATTTAGCATTAATGTTCCTCTATTTGTGAGATATTTTTCACTCTCTTTGTATTTCTAATAATTTAATCTCTTGAGTATATCAGTGTATTATATCTAGTTTTATCTAGAAAATTTGTGTTATACCCATTATTTTAAATAGTGGAGATATTTTGGACTACATTCCCGTGATTTTTACTTTCCATATTGGGAAGGTTTTCTATGTAATACTTTGGTGTCTCTACCTCCCATCATATGAGTGGCACCACACTGATATTGTAAAATTGTTCAATTTCTCTTAATAAGGAATATAGAAACATCAATAAATTATGAAAATGAAATTTAAGTTTTTTAAAGCTATAACTTATGAAAACAAAAACATGTTAATTTACGTTTTTTTAAGCTATAAAATTTGTATTTTTTAACTATACATATTTATGTTTTTTTAAGCTATAAATTTTGTATTTTTTAACCATACATTGCTTAATTGATTGAAATTTAGAGATTATGCAACCTATAATATTATGAAAATGACATAGTGAGGATAGCTTATTAGGCAAGGATAACAAATAATAGATTGACCATGTGGATCCTCTACCTTTCACATGAATTCAAAATCAATTGCATTTATGCTAACTACAAAGATAGGAATCTCATATGGTTCTAATACGTGCTAACAATACATTCAAGCATATATACTTATGGAGAAAAAGATGGAACCTTCTGTATGTTTCACCACGTGGGCCTTATTTGGGCTAAAGAACTAGGATTTTCAGCACTAAATATAACATCATTGGGGATACCTTAGGAATGGGATAATCATTCACTAATAAACCTAAAATAAAAAGAAAAATCAAAGAATGGTTTTTTTAAGTAATGGCGTACGTAAATACCATTACTCTTTAACGATAATACTACTGTATATATACAAACAAGCCAATACAAAGGATACTACCATTTACAATAATAAATACATATATATATAAAATCTAAAGAGTGCTTGTATTATATATATATATATATATATATATATTAAATGGACTAAGAAAATAAGCAGATATATTGATACTAAGAAAAATTAAAACAATTCTCAAAAAAAAAGAAAAAATTAAAACTATTTTGTATAAATTAAAACCTTCATGTGAATAAATGTATAGCCATGCATTATCCTTGTCCATATTTAACTTGATTAACAGATAAATTCCGTACCCATGAACTTAAGAACTTACTTCACCGTCTTATTGTAATTAAATTTAATCATTTTAATATTATAAATGTTGTAGCTACACTCATTTAAAATATTTTTAATTAACTTTGTTAATGGCATTAAAATCAACTAATTCGTTATACTTTCAGTGTCAAGATTCGTAAAATATTTTCTTCAGCAAGCCACGACTCTATGCGTTCTAGGGGATGGATTCAGCTGTCAGCCACGTTTGTTACATGCGCCTTGTTACATGCGCCTGATGGCTTCCTTTTGTAATCTTCTTCATGTTTGCACATACCTGAGTCCCAGTTGCGCCCTGTTCCATATGTGGCTTTCAACGTCGGCATTTGCTTCTCTCACTACAAGAAACCTATAATAATAAAAATAATAATAGCTGTTTCATTTGCATTTTGGCACACAGAAAGAAAAGAGGAACAAGCATTTCATCTTGTTAGGCTCTTTAATTTAATTAAGTCAACTAAATCTATACGGTGTTGATTTTGCATTAATTTGTGAAGGCATGGAATTTTTCTAACCTGCAGTTAACGCCAACAATATATCATATATAGTATTGGAAAGTCAAAAATGAAATTCGACAAGCTTCCTATCAGCTTACCAGGAAGAATCTAACAAGTTGCATTAAAATCAGGTTTGGTGTATATAGATTGCAGTTGACCCATTGTATTCAAGGGCTTGTGGTTAAACATATATCAAAAACACGCAAATCTAGCTAAGATACCCTAAATTTTTAATAATATGTTACGCCAAAAGTCATTTGCTTTTTTGAAGAACGACTTAGTAAAGCTGAATGTTTTGTTTGACTTGACTTATCAGGATCTGACAATGAAGGTGATAAGAAAATCTTTGTGGCAAAACACCAAACATGACAAAGTCCAGGGAAACAAGCTTTAGGTACCTATACAGATATTTAATTACAAAAAACAAGAAAAATGAGCTTGATGACGACTGTTCATTAACCACATGTACCAGATGAATATGGCATAACAGGAGTTCAGATAAATTTGTGATATTAAATAAAATGTCAACAATTTAACTCTTTTTGAGTTAATAAAAATTTAATTGAATGATTTATATATATAAAACTATTGAAAATCTAATTGTATTGACGTGAATATACGATAAGACTGTATACTACTAGACTTCTTCAAACTCTGCTTCTCTATAGCCGTTGAATACACGATAATTTTATTTTAGATTAACGTCTCAAACTATAATTCAAAATTTTAAATTACTTAGTGGTTATAACTCATTCAGCATATATAAATTATCTGAAAATATTTGCAAATGAAACTTTTTTGACCCTATACCAAACTGAGGTTGCTTACATTCCTTAGTTTCTTATTCTCAATTACCCCTATCCACAATCCTTGATTCTCGACTTCATCTGTAATGCAAGTTCATGCTCTTATTCCCAATCTCTCTATCGTTTTTCCTGTTCCTGAATTTTTAATATCATTCTTCTTTCATTTATACATCCCTTTTAAAATCCCAATTTTTAAATTTGTTCGAGTGTCGAGCGTTTCTTTATTAATCGCTTGATCAACAGAGGCCAAGAGTCTTCTTTTGTAAATCTTAACTAGCAAAATGAAAAAATTAAGACCACAACAATTGAGGAAGTTTTGACCTTTTAGAAGCTTCCCAATGATTATCCAAAAAGATTGAGAAAGTTTTGACCATTTGCAGGCTTCCCTGTGATTCGCGTTCGACTTTTGACAAAAATCGTTTTTACGTTCAAAGTCACCAAGACAAAGCTCAATTTTCTTTCTTCTAACGTCAGAGAAATTTACACTGTTAGACTAAGGGCATCTCACATAGCTTCTTTGAATCTAGCTTCAAACAAGATTGTAGAGAATTAATACTGAAAGATACAAATAAGTTTATATTATTGAAAAATAAGTATAATATCAACTTATATATTGTTAATTATATGGTTGTTGGTAAAACGACTTCTTCAAGGCCTTGGACAAGCAAAGCCTAACCTGGACAAATGCTTCGATAAAACATTTGGGTGATTGAGCCTGCCAACTAACCAGACGTGATGTAAGTTTCTTGCAGTTTAATTAAGTTTAATGTGGACAATCTTGGCGACCGAAGACTTTCAATTTGAAAGAAGATGCAAATTGAGCATTGGACATATATTAAAATAAACTTGATACACGAAGAATTGAGGCATAAAGAACTTTTTATATTAAAGAACAACTATAAATTTTTAATTTATAGACATATGCATATATTTTAATTTTTTCAAATATAGTTGAATGTTTAAACCATACATGCATCTAAGTAATAATGTACATGACATTATTTCAAACTATAAAATATTTCTTTAATGTTTACAAACGAGCTGTCTATGATCTTAGTTTTCAAAGCGAGTATTCCACATTTTGAATGGGCATCCCTGCATGGTGCATGCTTTGAATATATATATTATTGAAGTATTGTAATATTGGTTCCATGCCAAACGCGTATATAATCACTGGCTTGCAATTAGTATATATAATAACATTGCGTGCGAGAACTAGAATTGGACGTGCAGGCTAAGATATCCAATATTTCCTCTTCTGGATAAAAGTTTACAAGGGAAGCTTCCTAAACTTCTAAACTTGATCGCAGTTAATAATGTTTTTAATTCCAAAGCTTGAATCATTAACGTGATCTAAGAAACGTATTGTCGGCTGATGATATGGACAATCTTTGTAAGAGCAGCGATAGTTTGGCCTGCAATCTTCATATAACAATGAACAAATATGCAGTTTGTTTCAATGAGACTAAGTCACGCAAATGTATATTCTAACTTAACAAATAAAATATAATGTAATCCAATTTCTTGCAACTCCTATCCTCAAATATAAAAATAAGAAACTTGGTAAACTTGTTATAGTAATTTCCCACGCAAGAAACCTCCCAATACCAAAATCTAATTGCCCAGAACTTGTCGACAATATATACATTCAATACTAAATATTGGATTGTATATGCTGACGTACCTGCCTACTGAGTCAAAGAATACAATTTTAAACAATGTCATGAAGTCTCACAAATAAGTACGTAAATATATAGTCATTATTTGTGCAGAGTAAAATGCAAAGATATGGTTCTACAGACGTACGTACATATTTTATGCTATGCTAACAAGACTTCACCGAGTAAAATGCGTGTTTTGGGGGCATCACCGGAGCGAAGAAAAAAGGGGAAGAAGTTAAAAGGGATATCAAATTAAAAAATAATATAATTGTTTTAAAAATTTTATTTTAGTGCCTAATTTTAAATTTTAAATTGTTTTTTAAAATTGAACAATTCAATTCAAAAAGCTAATTTTATTAAAATGTTATTAATGGGAATGACGAAATAATATAAAGACAAATATTTGAATACGTAACCTGATTATTCATCTTCATTAATATGATTTTTGGACCTCATATGACAAATATATTAATAATTGTTACTCAAAATATAGTTGCTTAAGTGTTTTTATCTTGGATTGTACCATGGATAGTTGCTATGTATTAGCTAGTTGTGCCTTCCGTGGCATTTGGGCGTGAACTTTTTGTACATATCTTTGTTTCATTTATAAATTTTTCTAACTTACCAAAAAAAAAGTTGCTTATTTAATAACTAAAAATTAAGAGGAAGAAAGGATTTATCATAACCCTTTATATATCAATCTTATTTTGAATTGAAATATTTAATTTTCAAAATTTTGAACACTTAATTAAAATTTTAAAAATTACATATTAAAATATTTTTTAAAATTAGAATTTTATTATTTATTTTCCTAAATTAAAATAGAGATCGACATTGAGAGTCTGAGTATGAACTATCTAATGAAGTAATGATGAGCGATTGTCTTGAGTTTCGGTGCTCTTATGTTTGTTTTGTTTCGGTTCCAGGTACACAATAGATTCCTGTTCTCGTATTGCAAAAGACAATCCGCTGTACCTGAGTTGAACTAGCTAGATGAACTTACAGGTGTATGAACAGTTAATTAATGACAGAAAACAAGAGATGAAACTCGAATTTAATGTAATAAATGTTGTAGAGTATATTATTAGTCAATATCGCATTTAATTTGAGCATAGAACTGCATTTTAATTTAGTTAACACAATATCATTTATTAAGACTGCTTTAGAGTCGAAGAATATTGATCTTAATACATAATGGTACTTGCATTAGGTGAGAACATTAATGCAGACTATCGTTGACATTATACAAGGAACACTAGTAGTTTCTGTAAATTTTGGGATCGAGCAATCGTACATAATATATGTATATATATCCTTTCGTTACATCTACTTGTCCAATATTTATTTTGGTACGTCAAATCACATAATTGTATAATATTCGTTTCTAGACATTTGAAACTGAGAAGATATCCAATTTTTTTTTAGTTTCGGGTCAACCCAGTGGTTACGCACTTATATATATTCTGGTTTTCGGTTAACTGACAAACTCCGTCAACCTATATTATACCTATGTAGAGCTGTAATATAAAATAAAGTTTTGTTATATAGATTAGTGCAAGACTGTATATTAAAGTTTAATTTTCCCGATTTTGCTATTAAAGCTATAGCAACACATTATTTATCTTTGGAATGAAAAGAGTCAAGGCTTTGATCGTAAAAGATTTCAAACCTTCGAATTGTCGATGCTTAAAGAAGGCAAATAACATCGGATTGATGAGGCAAGTATTGTTGGCAAATCACCATTTTTCTAGCAACATGAAAGAAGCTATTAGAAGTTTTATTACAGGAAGAGTGTTGAGTTGTGTCTAACTATTGTCTAAGATAACTAAAACTAGTTATTTGAGTTACTTTAACACTCCCTATAAAGTATAA
>JAOSBN010000007.1:1873250-1884240 GCA_027563595.1 Erythroxylum suave | reverse complement strand
AAGGCAAGCATTTGGGGCAGGAAATATTTTGGCAACAATTTCGACAGACTGGTAAAGGTGAAAACTGAAATTGATCCCTCTAATTTCTTCAGGAACGAACAAAGTATTCCTCCTCTCGTAAATTGGTGATTAGAAAAGAAGGATTTTAGAAAATAAAAGTATATTTATGTGAAGCATCGATGATGCTTCTGCTGCTTTTGTGAAGTATATCTTTTATAGTATTTGTGTGAAATTTCAGATGTAATAAATGGCCTTTGACCTGTAAATGCTCTGAGTATTCTCTCTTTTACTTAATTTCAATAAATATATTTCATTAAAATTCTTATTTTTTGTGTTTTCAAGTATATATACACATGCAATCACCACTTATTTACCAATTTCTTCAGCTCTTTGTTGACAGGAGTACGTGAATCAACGTCTATCTTATACAAATCTTAACTAAAATCAACAAGAGTTATTACAAGTTACACCTCTCTGTACAACAAGAGTTTCTACATTATATATAGGAAGCAAACCCTACCCAATAACGTAATTCCAATACACAGTAATATTATTGTTTGATATCGTAGAAGTTGCTACGTATCTAACATAATGTGCGTATAAGAAACAAAATAATTTAACCTTTGTCTATCCTTTGTATGCGAATAAAAGAAGTTCCAGGTGACCTTGGTGTGACAACGACAACAGAAGCTCGATTTTTTAGCAACTTTGCATTTCTAAATGCCATGGTCAGAACAAGAGATGAAGGTCGATTTCTTAAAGCCAAAGAGGTTTTGGTTTTTGAAATTACAATTTGAAAATGTGATATTGAAAGTTAGATATAGCATTGGGAGGGAAGTGCCTTGAGACACGTATATTAGCATAAGCCTAGAGTTTTATCTTGCTCTACTTTCGTGGTGTTTCAATTAAAAGTTTTTCAAGTACTCCAAACACAAAAAATCGGAAGAATCAGCTTAATTAATCAATATAATCTGTAGAAATACCTGTAGGCTACTTCTTCAACATTCCACAAGCCAAACTGGACAGAATTACTTTATCCAAGACTAAGGTCATACCTGTACAAGTGGACACGTTTTGTTTAATTTTTGTCTTGGGATCTAACAGTAGCCAGCAATTAATTTAAACTTGCCCGCACCGACCTTAATTACGACATTGCTTCTTGCATCTACCCACCCTCTCCTTAAAATTTCAAAAACAAGCAAAACCGTGTACCTAATATGGAAATATTATAGGCAGATAATAACCACTGACTTGCAATGCTTTACTGATATGCCACTGCATGAACAAGAAAGAGTCGCTTCTCTTACATTTTTGTTGACTTATTTACGGACAAAACATTTAGATTTGAGCAATAGCGATTTGCTATCGAACTAAAGCTGTGTCGCTATCTCTGCGTGTTGTCTTTTCTTTCTCATTGTTAGCTTCAGCCTACCCCACATCCAATTCCTAGCCAAAATGCCTTTCCCTTTGATGTGAAAACTCCACCCCTATTCTTTATACGTTCTTCACATTCAACCAACCCATTTTAGGAATATTTATGAAGTTCTCAATGTACTAATGTTTTAAGACCGCACCAAAAATAAAATTAATAAGATAAAAATTTAAAGTTTAAAGGTTAAACACTACTTTCATAAAATCAATATATAGTAAATATTGAATAAAATTGAAGCATTTAAAATAGAACTGAAGAAAGAAATTATTCTTATCCATCGAAGAAATTGAAATTTATTTAAAGAAAAATATTATTAAATAAAAACTAACTTATTTATTTTGATTTAGGAAAACTATTAATTTATAATAATCGATTAATTAATTAATAAACTGATTAATTTTTTATAACAAAAATCGTTAAGTTAAATTAAATTAAAAATTAATCGATTCAAAATTTTGCTGAGTGTCTAGCACTATTTTGAGACATTGGTGAGGGTAGACAGCTTTATGGTTCATGGGAATGAGGAACCAGTGAAGATAAGATGGAAGAATCTCTTTTAAGGAGATACACAACCATGTAAAGTGCCATGAGGCCGTGTCTTAAGTTACACGACCGTATAGATTAATCATGTAAGTCTCTGTAAACGATTGAGGAAAGTGTAAAGAGCAAAAACATACATAGTATTGTACACATCCTTGTGAAGATACATGACCATGTATGTATATATGTAACTCTATGTAACTATGTATTTTTGCGACTGATGCAATGTTGGAAGATATACACTAACAAAAAAAATTATTTTGTGATATAAAAGAGAAAAAGAGTAGGTTTTTGTAATTAAGGAGTGTGACCACAACATCCAAAAATGAGGAAAAATAGAGAGAGGGCAAAAAATGTTATATTCTCATCCTTATTTGATTATTTTGAGGATTGGTTTAAGTAGTTATTGATTGTAACATCAATTTTAGTTTTAATCCTAGAATTTCGTGAGCCAACTTGTTGTTGGGGGTGAGAGATCAACTTTTTTTATATAAATCCTTATTGAGCTTAGTGGATTAATTTGACAATTTACCCTATAGTTTTTAACTCTACAATGGAGGATTTTCTTTATAAATCTTGATGTTTGTTTCATCGTTTAAAGTTTCTTACTCTCATATTGTTTTCCTACTGCAACTTGAAGAGTTCTTTCATATTGTTGATATTTGATTGATCTTTTAGAGAGTGATGTTGTTTGTCTCTCAACAAGTGGTATCAGATTTATCGTAATAGAAGGTGGAAACAGCTCCATGGTCAAGTTAACATCATCAAATTACTCAATATGGAACCTATGATGGAGGTCCTTCTGTATTGCAAAGATCTCTTTGATCCTATTGGCATGGACAAAGGTGTGAAAGATGATGTTCCTTTAAAACCTAAAAAATGTCAAATAAAGAATGGAAAAAGATGAAGCAAAAAACTCTAGACCCTGTAAGAAAATGGAGTGATATTAGCATATTCAATCATGTGTCTTAACAAATGAATTCTTTTGAGCTATAAAAGAAGCTAAAAGGTCTGTATGAAAAGGAGACAACTCATAACAAGGCCTCTCTGATTAAGAGGCTTGTGTATTTGAAGTTAAAACCTAGAAAAATAACGTCAGAGCATCTAAGTGATTTCTAGGACATAATCAACAAGCTTACTACAATAAAGATGATTCTGAATGATGAGCGTCAACCTTTGTTCCTGTTGAGTTTGTTGTCAGATAACTGGGAAACATTAGGGATGATGATTAGCAACTTAGCTCCTAAAGGTATGCTCCCTTTTGATGTAATCAAAGAGATTATTTTTAATAAAGAAATTATAAGAAAAGAGGCTAGAGTCAACAACATGCAAGCTTTTGTGACATAAACCACGGGAATGAAAAAGAGTAGGGTCCCAAAGGTCTTGAAAAGTCTAAGAATTGTTCAAATTCCAGAGGTGAAAAAGACGTGAAGACATGTCACAATTGTGATAAGCCATGACATATTACGAGGTTTTGTTTTGAGTGAAAGAGGGATTAAGAAAAGTAATATCATCAGGATGTTAGTGATGATAACAGTATAGTTGTAACTGCTTCAAACATGGATGATGAGGTGTTCCTAGTTTGTGCAACTAGTGAATGCTTCCATATCAACAAATTTTGTTTTGAATGGTTGGTTGATATAGGAACAACTTATCATTGTGTTCCAAAGATGGAGTACTTCTCATGCTATAAGAGCAAAGATTTTGGAAGTGTAAAGATTTCTACTAAGATAGTAGGTATAGGTGATATCTGAGTTCAGAAAAATGTTAGATGCTTATTGACCTTAAGAGATGTTTGAGTTATCCCCAATCTAAGGCTAAATCTATTATCAACCATTGTGTTAGATCGAGAAGGACGTCAACAAATTTTGGAGGATAAGAAGTGGGAAATATCTAAAGGTTCCATGATTTTTGCCCGAGGAGAGTTATATTACTCACTATACAAGACACTTAAATATGTGTGATGTTGGAGAAGTATACACAACTAAAAAGGAATCTTCACCAAATCTGTAGCATCGATTAATGGGACACATAAATGAGAAGAGATTTAAGTTTTTGGCTAAAAAATCCCTTATCCTAGTTAAGAAATCATAACCATTTAATCCTTGCAATCATTACTTAGCTAGAAAGTAGCATAGAATCTCTTTGAAAAGAGGATTTGCAAGGAATTCAAAGTTATTGGAGTTAGTGCATTCAGATTTTGTGGTCCTATTAAAGAGGAGTTAGTAGGAGGTAACAAATATTTTGTTACATTCATTGATGATGCTTCGAGGAAAACTTGGGTGTACGTTTTGAACTCTACCAGTCAAGTGTTTGAAACTTTCCAAAAGTTTTTTGTTGTGATAGAAAGGAAAGCTGAAAGGAAGTTGAAGTGCCTACAAGAAAACAATGAAGGGGAGTATACTTCCAAGGTGGTTAAAGAATATTATACTTGAAATTAGCCATGATAAAATTGAACCAAGGACTCCACAACACAATGAATTTGTTGAGAGGGAGAATATCATCGTTGTGGAGAATTTTCGCTTTCTGCTTAGGATGTCTATATTACCAATGAAATTTTAGGGAGAATTAGCTCAAACTACAATCTATTTGATTAATCGAGCTCCCTCAATTCCATTGCATTTTAAGATTCCTAAGAGAGCGTGGATTGGCAAGGATTCTATATATTATCATTTAAGAGTTTTTTATTGCAAGGTATTCAAATACATACCTAACGATTAAAGAAAGAAGCTTAACTCAAAGTAAATACCTTGCATCTTTCTTGGATATAATGGTGATCAATTTAGCTTCAAACTTTATGACCCAGAGAAGCAAAAGGTGATTAGCAGTAGAGATGTGGTATTCTAAAAGCACAGGAGAGGTGTTGATTTTCTAAATAGAGGAATATAAATCATCACACTACAACTCATTGAATGGCATAATTATCTCTTCAGTAATTTCTTTGAGTATTAAGCAGTTTACAGGTGAAGAAGATAAAGTGTCTGACCAAACACACATTGGTGGTGATCAGATACAATATGATAATGATAAACTACATGAATCATATCCAGACATTACCAGAGATGAACCTATTGAGGATAATAAGGGAAGTAGTTGGATCCCATGGCTAATGAAACATAACTTTAAAGGTTGGCAAAGGAGAAAAGACCTTCTATAAGGTATTCAAGTTCTAAATACCTGTTACTTATTACTGAGGGGGAGCCTAAGAATGTGCAAGAGGTTACATCTTATGAAGACAAAGATTTATGGTTTATATCCAATTGAAACCACCCAATTTGGAGGTCTATAGGCCAAGTTATAGTCAAAATAAGATGTCAGGTTCAAGTGATCCGAGAACCAAATACAAACATTCACCAAACATAATTCATTCTCTTGTCATATTCATCCCTTAAATGCTTCCAAAATTATTATCTAATCCATTGGCAAGTCAAAATCCATTATTTATCTTTCATAAATCTATCCCACTAAAAAGCTTCAAAACTAGAAATTTAGGTTAGGAAAACTTACCAACTTATCTTCCAATCTTTACCTCCACTTGATCAAGATCTCTCCAATTTATGCTCCAAGACCATGAAAAATGGTAGTTGTGCTCTTCTTCTCCCTACTTGACCGAATGTCCCTTATTCTCTCTTCTTTTCTCCCTTTGTTTGATCTCTCACGTTTATATTCAAATGAAGAAAAAGTCTTGCTTTATTCTTTTTAATGCTCATTTAATGGATTTCTCACTTCACCTTCCTATTAGTTCTCTTTTATTGACTCATTCTTCCACTAACACCAGGTAAAATGACCAAATAAGCGTTAATGACATGTAAAAGACCAATTGCCCTTTTTGAATTTGATTCATCAACTAACCAAATTAAATTCCAAAAAAGTTCCACAACCATCTTACCATTGGATTGACCATGAAATACTTTAATTAAGGTCAATACTTATTGATTGGATGCCTTTAAAAATTTTGAATAGATTTAAAACCATCAATACCCATTATTTTCCAAAAAGGGCATTTTAGTCAAATAATTTCATATTACCCAAATTCTATTCAAACAACCTCCATTTTGAATTGTTTTAGTTCTTACAGATTCCAATCCTAATTCTAGAGCTTTCATCATATTTGAAATTATTAGGTAATTTTTCATTTGCTCGACAGAATTTTCAGATTGAATATGGAAATCACTAAATGTCATCGAAATCATCCAGGTTTCATTCAAAATTATCAACTAAATCTCCAAAGCACATTTCTCTACTTTTAAAGCTTATTCGAACTCACTCTATAGCTTTTCAGATTGCTCAAAAAAATTTTGAGAAGTTTCTGGTCGAGTCCAGAACCATCTTTGGTCTATACTTGATGTTCGTTATAACCTTAATAATACATTTAAACGCATAAATTACTCTAGTATACCATAAATAGAGCATACTCTATAAAATGCATAGACAACATATTGCACAGTACAATCATCAAACTAGGATATTACAATTTGTCCCCTCCTTATAAAAATTCCTTCCTCGAAATTTTAAACAAAATTACTTGCCTAAAAAATATAGATATTGAATTCACATAAACCCTTTGTGCTTCCACTTTGTTAATCACTTCATGTGGTTCATCATAATGTGGGCTTAACTCGTCATATTGTCTAAAACAAACTATTCCTTTCCATGATGATATTCATGAAAATTCTTCATTTTTTTTAAAAGTCCACATGCTTCTCCATTTCTACACCTAGCTCTTCTGTGTATTTTAGATACTATCACTTTGACCCAAACCATTTTGATCTTGCCAATCTAACCAATTTTCTTTCATCTATCTTATCCTCATATACCAACACTCTATGTAACTATATACTTCCAACCACTTATAGATTAATCTAAAAAGAGGATACTTAATTTAGATAGTTAAGAAATGGGCTGATTTTGTAATTTGATCCTTTATCCCTCATATACTATCATATCTACTTAGATTTTGTGAAATTGCTACCATCAAATCCTTTGTAATACGCTTCCTTTTCCATTCCCGAATAGGGAGTGGCTGTGCAATTTTTTTGTTATTGGTTCTTTATTGTCTTGTTGATTTATTAAGCATTTGAAAATATACTTTGTTATCACCCATTTCATATATTTTTTTATCATAAAGCAATTTCAAGGCATATTGCCTCTTTGGGTTCCTCAAATGCATAACACACATTGGTGAGTGACTTAATCTGGAATTTCTTTCTTGAGTGCAGCCATGTCTAATACACACCATTCCTAACCTAGCATCATTGTAACATTACCTCTCAATAAAATGCTCTCAAAATTTGTAACTTATCTCCACATGAAACTTCTTTGTCGAAATCATTGCTAACTAATAATCAGTTTAGTCACAACCTTGCTAAGTTAACCATACATCAAACCATCCATTTAACACTACGATTCACACCTACTTATGTTACTACTAATGAAACTTTTAATTAGTGTTCTCTCAAAACAATTGTTCGTATGTATTTCTGAATAATAAACATTTCCTTTCTTATTATCTCTAATTATTTAAAAAAAACTCAATAACATTTTTCTTGTATTTCTTACATCTCACATGGACTTTTCAGCTTTCGAATCTCAAATCCATAATCACTAGTGAATTATTTACTACACTTTTGTCATTTCCCATCATACTCTTTGGAAGCAAATAAATCATTTAAGATCATATCTTAAGACACTAACATAATGTCCTATTCATATAAAAATCATTCGATTAGCTTAGAGTTCGATTTTTTTACTAACTTATAACGCAATTTTGAGCTTATCAAACCTCAATCTCTTCAAACAAGGAGTACACCATATACTTCCAATGCTCAACTCTGATGTTCGATAAAAATAACTTTACTTGTCCATTTTTAATCCTACAAAACACTTATGTGATTTTAGGTACCTTGAAACTCAATCTGGTAATTTTAATCATCTAAAATCTCCATGTTCTACTTGTTTATAGGTCATATGCATATCTTTTTATCATTCTCCCAATCGTCAAATATAATTATCTGTAAAATAATAACTCTCAATTCTAATGAGAAGATTCCCTATTATGGATCAAACCTTATCACTAACATTTTGTTCAAAAATTTACCACCATTTTCACTCATCTAATTGTCAAGAAATAAAACAATTGACTTACATCAAAAGAAACTCAAAATAATGAATGTTCGATACTTAGCATAGATATGCTAATATATGCATAATTGGAAGCTTACATCAAATTGATCATTGTTCCCAAAAATATTGTTCAACCATCAATCTTGATTAAAGATTCCATCACAATTTCATTCATAACGTTACTTTGTACGAATCCACAAATCAACTTACAATGCCCTTAAAAAAAATTTTGTGCTAAGATTGATATTTATTCTAATTAACCACTATATAAGGTCATAAGATTTAAACATATCAAAATTCAGTCACCAACCACTTGTATCAATAATTAATCTCAATGAATTCAACCGTAATACATCCACCAAATATATTTACAAATTACTTTTCCAGTATTAAAATGTTAAATGACCTCATAAAAATTTTTAATTATTGAGTCATAGAACTGAATAACCTGTATAGTAATTGTTTTAAATACTTTTATAGCTATCATGGTTGATATGTTAAGAGAGGGGAGTGTTCTACATTTTCTATTGAATACTTATCTAACTTCCCTTGTGTATAAACCCTAACTTCCATTAGAAGCAAGCCACATTGACATAATGTACTACTAGACAATTTACTTCCTAGTATGACTTCATAGTCATGGATATCTAATAAGATCAACTTGTTAGAGAGATTTTAAATCTAACTACTATGTGACTACCTCTATGAATGTTCTACAATACTGACATAGTTTTAATGAAAGTAGTCCTTATCAAATGACACTCTCGAAGCTCCAACTTCACACTAATTTATCTAACGAAATCTTTTAGCACATATGAATGCATAGTTCTTAGATTGATCTCAATATATTCATTACTACCAGTACCTATCACTATACCCTCAGCATCCTGTAGGGTTATCACAATTACCCCAGCCTATGCAAGTGGTCTCTGTTGATTCTGGTCCCCGTACGTAATTCATGGCAACTATGCGTCACCATTTGGGAATTTATTTGCAATAATAATAATAATTGGGAACATTTCAATAAAATAAATTATAACCTTAAATTTAATTAAAAATCTAGACACGGAAAATTAGTGGTGGAATCATAAAATAATTTCGGACATATAATTTAATTATTAAAACAAAAACAAAATGATTTAATAACCACAATTAACTGTTAATAAAATAATTAATGGATATTATCAATAAAAAATTTAGATGATAATTGCATGATTTAAATAAAATTAATAGGAAATGTAAATAACACTCAACCATTAAATTCGAAATTTTCCATAGCAAAAATAAACAAAGACTAAATGATTTAGATTAATTATAAATTAATTAGGAAAATGGGAAAGGAGCTGCAGGCTGTTTCGAAACCTGGGGCCTTGTGATCGCGACCTGGTCGCGATAGCGAAGTCACAAACTTGAAGTCGTCGCGGTCTCGAACCGCAATTTTCTTGCTATCGCGATCGCGACTGATCGCGATCGCGAAGGGCGAGACTCTGTACTGTCACGATCGCACCGCCTTGCGATCGTGACTGTCATGATCTTGCCGCATTACTATCGTGACTTGGGGACTTGGGAATGTCATGATCGTACCTGGTAATGATCGTGACTTCCTTGGTGACTTGGGTATGTCACGATCGTACCTGGTCACGATCGTGGCTTCCCAATTTTATCCCCCTCACTTCAAATCAACATAACTTCCAATATAGTAACCCAAAAATTACAATCCATATATCAATAGAAAGCTCAGACCAAGACCTACAACTTTCATGAAGACAACATTGCCTAATTTTGCCTCTATTGTTACAATTTAATCGATTAAAAGAAGGTTACCATTCATTCTAACTTATACCAAATTATGCATAAGGTACTCAAACATAGTCATCTTATAAAAGTTCTAACTCTCACATCAGTCATCCATAAATTTCAATCTTTATGGAGATAGAAAGCTAAAAGGTAAATCTACAACTTTCATGTAGATCACCTTACCTAATTCTGTAAAAGATCTAGGAGGGGGGTTGAATAGATCCTTGGACCTTTTTGTAAAATTCAACAAAAACCAGAAGTTAAAAACACACAAAATAATTTAAACGAATTTATGTGCAAGGAGTAGGGAAGAGAAGCAAACACTATTTTTATAGAGGTTCGGTGCTAAGACCTACATCCTCTACCTAAGCTCCCACTTAGGATTTTGACAAACCACTTTACTACACACTTTTTAGTTTAGTGTGAACTTTTCAATACACTTGACTTCCGGCTCAAGCTACACCTCACAATCGATTTGTTTTCTGGCACAAATCCTACCTCACAAATGATTTTCCACACAATCACTCAACTCACAACAGTGACAAAGATGTAAAAATAGTAGTAATGCTTAGTACAAATTTGAGTAAGTTATGAGCACTTGAGAGCACAATTTTGCACAATAGTAGTATGACTTTGCTTTTTGGACCACACTATTTTCCTTGGATGTATCACCATTTATTTTATGACTTTCAGATCAATGTAGCCGTTGTAGACTTCCTTCTAGCTGTTAGTGATTGCTCATAGAAGTTGCATGATTTATTTCCTTTCCATTTGTGATTGATCCTAACAAGTTTTGTTCAGTTTCATCTTATAGTCGACTAGTCGAGGTGTTCCAGTCGACTAGTACCAACGTTTTTCCTACAGGTTTCATCTCCGCTCTTCGAATAGTCAACTAGTGTTATGTTAGTCGACTAGTGCACTTATCCATCTTACAGGTCTGTTTTTTTTAGTCGACTTATTTAGCCACGAACCATCAGACCTGATGTTATTAGTCGAATTGCCACCTTATAGTCGACTAGTGAAGACTCCAACGGATATATTTAATAGAATCTTCCCATAATCTTCACTTGAATGTCTCCAGCACATTAAAGGAAATTC
>JAOSBN010000007.1:1859807-1873150 GCA_027563595.1 Erythroxylum suave | reverse complement strand
ATGAAAATTGAGTTAGAAGAGACATTTGTGCCTCCTCAACATAGGCAGCAAATGTTAGATAAGATGTTTAGGTTGAAACAAAATAGAAGGCAAGTTGAAGACTATGTGATGGAGTTTGAACAATTCCTTTTGAAGTGTGGATTCGAAGAAAGTGAAGAGGTAGGTATCACACGATTTTTTAGGGGACTTGACATTGGCTTGCAAAACTTGTGAAGACTTATCTTTTTGACACTTTGAGTGAAGCCAAAAGACTTGCCTTTAGGGGCGAGATTAACCTGAAATCTACCAAGCCAACACTACCTAAACCGAGCCATAATTTTCCCCAAAGAACCAGCCCACTTACACCACCAATAAAGCCAAATTTTCCTATACCACAAACAACTCCACAAAGAGTTTCACCTTCCCAACCGAAGCCACCATCCATCATTTCACCAACACAATTCGCTCCTAAACTTTATTCTCCAAAAACTCCTCGAACTCCACTAGTCCCTAAAACCAAGTTAAGATGCTTTAAGTGTTAAGGCTATCGTCATTTTAGTGCCGAATGGCCCAATATAAATGTTATGACAATTCAAGAAATGGAGACTATTGATTATAAGGCTGAGCTTGAAATTGAGATCGCTGCCCTTTTGGAAGTGATGAAACAGTTGTAGCTAGGGAAGAGGATTTAAAGGCTGAAATGTTGGTCTTGCTTCGAATTCTTAATAGTGAGAATGGAGGTGAAGATTGGAAGAGAAAATATCTTTTCTAAGTTAGAAGCTTTTATGGCTTTTGTTCATTCTATAGAAAATTCATTAGGAATTTAACACCATAACTACTCCTATAATTGTATGTGTGAAAAAAGGAGAGTTCAAGTGGACTCCTCAAGCTACTCTTGCTTTCAAAACTTTGAAAAACTTGATCGCAAAGGCACCTGTTTTAAAACTTGCTGATTTTAGTGCACCATTTGAACTTGAGTGTGATGCTAGTGGGGTAAGAATAGGGGTTGCTTTAAGCCAAGAGGGTAGACCAATTGCATTTTTCTCTGAAAAACTCAAAGAAGGTAGAAGAAGATACACCACTTATGATAAAGAGTTTTATGCAATTGTTAGGACCGTTAGACATTTCTGGCCTTATTAGTTGGCTAACTCTTTTGTTCTCTTCATGGACCATGATTCACTCAAATATGTACAAAGTTAAGCTAACCTAAGTCAAAAACATGCTACTTGGGTTGAATTTCTTCAATCTTTTGACTTTGTCATTAAGTACAAAAAAGGGACCACTAATGTTGTTGCTAATTATTTATCACATAAATTCCTTTTATTAAGTTTCATGCATGCACATGTTGTAGGATTTGATGACATTAGGGGGTTGTATGAGAGTGATAAGGATTTTGGTCTAATTCTTGCTAGGAATAAAGAATGTAATTGTGCATTTAGGGACTTTGTTTTGCATGATGGTTACTTGTTCAAAAATGGTGCTTGTTGTGTGTTGAATTGTTCCTTAAGGGAGGCTATTTTGAGGGAAGTACATGCAGATGGACTAGCTAGCCATCTAAGGAGAGAGAAAACCTATGAACTTGCCCATTCTAACTTCTATTGGCCGGGGATGTATAGGGAAGTTTCTTAACTTGTGAGTGCTTGTAATACTTGTAGTAGATAAAAATGACATCCTAAGCCCATGGCCCTTACACGCCTTTTGCCTATACCAAACAAACCTTGGGAGGATGTGAGCATGGGTTTTGTGTTGGAATTGCCTAGGATTAGAAGAGGGTTTGATAACATAATGGTTGTGCTTGACTGATTCTCTAAAATGGCACACTTCATTCTTTGTGCCAAATCTAATGATGCTCAACATGTAATGGATTTGTATTTTCATAATGTTATAAAATTGCATGGCATTCCTAGGAGCATTGTGAGTGATAAGGATGTGAAATTTGTGAGTCACTTTTGGAGAGTGTTATGGGCTAGATTAGGCACTAAACTCAAATTTAGCACCGCTTTTCACCCACAAACGGATGGCCAAACCGAAGTTGTTAATAGGTCTTTAGGGGGATTTTTAGATGTTTGTTGCGAGAAAAACTAAAAATTGAGATGCCATGTTGCCATAAGCCGAGTTTGCTTACAATTTTTCAAAGTCGATGACCACAGATTATTCACCATTCCAAGTTGTTTATGGAGCTAATCCATTGACACCTATTTCACTAACTCCTTTTGTGCAAGATAACCCTTTTTCAAGTATTGTAGCCGAACAAAGATCACAACGAATTGTGAAGATTCATGAGCATGTTATGGAAAACATTAGGAAGCATAATGAAGTTTACAAGAGGCAAGCCAAGAAAAAGAAACCAGTGGAGTTCAAGGAAGGTGACCTTGTGTGGGTTTACATAAGGAAAGACAGGTTTGCCAAGTCAAAAAACTCAAGTTAGGTTACCGGGCTAATGGACCTTTCAAAGTGCTCAAGAAGATTAACAATAACATATATAAGATTGAATTGGCAAATCAATATCAAATGTTTAACAGTTTCAATGTAAGTGATCCAAGACATTATGTGGAGGACACTATGGTTAATTCTAATTCAGGTAATGAGGCTAGTTCTCAAGAGGGAGAGGATGATGGAGGGCCATCACAACAAGCTATCCAAGACTTAGATGCAATGGGGCTTATTGAACAACCACAAAAAGAAGCTCAAAGTGAAGACTTAGAGGCCATGGATGAAGACACAATTGGGTTAGAGTTGTCCTTGCAATTTCAGGCCATTCTAGCTCCATTTGGTGACTACAAGTTGGTTGTTTATGCACCTGACCTGGAGGAGTTCAATTTCCCTACTTGACAAGATTTTCTAAGCTATTTCGGTGAGTCTCCTCACACCTGAATGGCTTAGGATCGATTCCTAGCTACTGTAATAATTGAAGACTTTGTTTTATTTCATTTGAACCGAATTTAAATTTTATCTTTGCTAAGTTTTATTATATGGGCCCGTTTCATGTTATTTGGGCAATTTAAGACTTGTTATTTTAACTCCTTTTATTTTGTTTGACCTTATCAGTTTCAGGGACATTATGATGTATTTAGTTTCTTATTTTAAAGTGTTGTAATAATCAGTTTGAAAGGAGAGAAGCCAAAACGTGTGGCTATTCAAAACTTCCTTATATAGATCATTTTCTTCCCTTTAAAAAATATATTATAAAAAGCAAATAAAAAAAAGTGAGAGTTGTTATCTTTTAACAATATCATTTTTTGGGTTTTTTTTCCCAAAGAACAACTGGGTTTGATTATTTTCCAAAAATAATCCATACCTTGTTCGCTTATAGTTGATTGTTCTTGTGTCGCCCGAATCTGCCCACCCGTCCTAGAATCTATCTTATAAAGCAGGTTGAACTCATCTGATTGAAATTCCAAATCCAAGTTTTAGAGCACATCTTAAACTACAAATTAAAATCAACAATCACCAAAAACCGATTTTGCAATCATCCAAAATTCCTAATTGAATTATATCCTATCGTACAGAAACTTCCTGTCGCCCAGTCAAACATATCTGAACTAAAACATTCATAACTCCCTCATCCTTAATCCGTTTAACCTGATTCTTGAGCCAAAATTGTAGTTCCCAGAACCTAATTTTAAGTCGTTTCACCATAAAATTGTCTTTCAATTTCCTTGTACCAACGTTACCAGATAAAGCCCAAAACTATGCAAATAATTTCTAAATCTTCTTAAATTGTCTCCCACCCTTTCCAAGCCTGCCCTCATTAAGGGGCATTCAGACTTATAATGTCCTAGTTTATTACACTCACAGCAGACGATAGGGCTTTTATCATTCTTTGAATCGTCTTTTCTAATGCTTTTGAAAGAGGAGTCTTTATTTCCCTTTTTCTTATTCCAAGTCCTTCTAATTTTTCTTGAAATGAAAGATAGCTAATCTTCATCTTCACTTGAATCTTGATTCACTAGCATCATAATTCTTGATTTCTTTAATCTTTAATGCTTTTGAAGCCATACTTCTATTTTTCTGCATCTTCTGATTCTTCTGACCAGCCTTCAATGCAATAGAATTATCCCTTTTGGATTTATCTTTTGCATCAAGCTCTAATTCATGGATTTTCAGTTAACTAAGCAATTCATCCAGCTTTAGCTTGCTTAAATCCTTGGCCTCTTGTATTGCTGTTACTTTGGGTCTCTGTCTTTTTGGAAGACTTCTGAGAATCTTTCTGACATGGTCTTGACTATCATACATTCTCTCCAAAGCTTTAATTCCATTATTAATTGTTTGGAATCGTCCCGACATTTGATCAATAGACTCATCATCTTTCATTTTAAAGAGCTCATATTGATGAACAAGAATACCAATCTTGAATTCTTTCACCTGGTTTGTGCTTTCATGTGCAATGGTTAATGTGTCCCACATTTCCTTTACAGATTCGCATCTATAAACCTTATCATATTCACTTCTACTTAGAGCACAACTTAAAAAGAACTTGACCTTTGAGTTTAATTGAACACGAGCTTTCTGATCGGCTGACCACTGTTCATAAGAGATGCTTTTCCCTTCGTAGTCTATTGGAACATATGGACCACTTTCAATAATATCCCAAAGATCAATGTGAGTGGATTTTATGAAAAGCCATATCCTGTTCTTCCAATAATGATAGTCTTCACCATTAAATGCATGGGTCTTAAGACAGAGGCACCTTTAGCTATAAATACATGTGATTCAGCCATGGATCTTTGTCCTCACTTTATAACGGTGTTTCTTGGAAACTTGAGCTCTAATACCAACTGAAGTAAATCACTTATAATATGTAAAATGCACAAGAAGAGAGGGTGAATTGTGTAAAATCGTCTAAGGTAGTTATCTTTATAAACTTCTTGATTTTCTTGAAAAACTCAGACAATTACAAAACAACGCACTTAATTTATTTGAGTAATGCAACAACATAAATAATATCTTTTCCTTCTAGCTACAAAAATTAAAGAGATAAGGGTTAGAGAATATGACACTGTGATTTATACTGGTTCACCCTTAACCTTTGGGCTATGTCCAGTCCTCTGAGTTTATTTGAGATTTCATTATCTCTTCAATTTTGAAAGTATTATTTCTTCTCTTTCAGAGCCTCTTCAGGTCTCTTTCACAAAGTATTCTTTATCTGCTATCTTAGCCTCTTCAGGCTTTAGCCTTCCTCTCATTAGAAAAGATATTGTTTAAGCTTTTCTAAACTCACGCTACAAGTGTTCTTGATCTCTGTCTTTCTGCTTTTCACTCAAAATATTTTTGTACAGGAAAAGTTATTTTGTCTATGACTATACTGATATCTATAGTCTAATTCGCCAACGTTCTTCTTGAATAAACTGCTTGTAGAATCTTTAGAGATCTATAATTAGTTGAGTCTTATAACCACCTCTAACTAACTACTATCATTGTAGATTATATCATCTTGATTTGATTTATATACATCATCTTGTATCTTCGCATCATCTTATGACTTCTGCGCATCATCTTCTGACTTCGTATCATCTTATGTCTGCGCACCATCTTATGACTTCACATCGTCTTATGTCTGCGCATCGTCTTATGACTTTGCATCATCTTACGACTGTGCATCGTCTTATGACTATTCATCGTCTGATGACTTCTCATCGTCTTACGATTGTGCATCGTCTTATGTCTTTGCATCATCTTACGACTGTGCATCATCTTATATCCGCACATTGTCCTATGTCTTTATGACTGTGTATCATCTTATGTCTTCATATCTATGCACTTAATAAACTCATCAAAGCAATTCACACACTTCTATTATTATTATTATTTGACTTTCATCAATATCAATAGAAGAAGTGAAGTCTTCTTAACTCAACAATCTCCCTCCTTTTTTATGATAACAAATAATCATAATATTAGAAGATAAAAGAAATATTAAAGTGAATAACAATATTATTCAGATGATTAATATCTAGACAAATGATATATTTATTCAGATGATTAATGCAAGATATACAGAGCTGAGTGGATTTATTTGATGATTTACCTTATATTTTTTCACTCTACATTGGAGGATTTTCTTTATAAATCTTGATGTTGTTTCATCGTTTAAAGTTTCTTACTCTCATATTGTTTTGCTACTACAACTTGAAAAGTTCTTTCTTATTGCTGATATTTGATTGATCTTTTAAAGAGTTACGTTGTTTGTCTCCAACAAGTGGTATCAGATTCGTCATAATAAAAGGTGGAAATGGCTTTATGGTCATGTTAACATCATCGAATTACTCAATATAGAGCCCATAGTGGACGTCCTTCCATATTGCAAGGATTTCTTTAATCCTATTGACATGGAAAAAGGTGTGAAGGATGATATTCCTTTAAAACCTAAAAAGATGTCAGATAGAGAATGGAAAAAGATGACACAAAAAACTCTAGACTCTATAAGAAAATGGATTGATATCAAAATATTAAACCATGTGTCTTAAGAAATGAATTCTTTTGAGCTATAAAAGAAGCTAAAAGGTCTGTATGAAAAGGAGATAACTCATAACAAGGCCTCTCTGATTAAGAGGCTTATGTATTTGAAGTCCAAACCTAGAAAATTAGTGTCAGAGCATCTAAGTGATTTCCAGGACATAATCAACAAACTTACTACCATAAAGATCATTCTTAATGATGAGCTCCAACCTTTGTTTCTGTTGAGTTTGTTATCAGATAGCTGGGAAACATTAGTGATGATTAGCAACTCAACTCTTAAAGGTATACTCTCTTTTGATGTAATCAAAGAGAGTATGTTTAATAAAGAAATTATAAGAAAAAAGGCTAGATTCAACAACGTGCAAGCTTTTGTGACATAAAGCAAGGGAATGAACAAGAGTAAGGTCCTAAAGGCCTTAAAAAGTCTAAAAATTGTTTAATGTCCAGAGGTGACAAAGACGTAAAGACATGTCACAATTGTGATAAGCCATGACATATTACGAGGTTTTGTTATGAGTGAAAGAGGGATTAAAAAAGCAATATCATCAAGATGTTGGTGATGATAACAGTACAATTGTAACTGCTTCAAACATAGATGATGAGGTGTTCCTAGTTTATGCAACTAGTGAATGCTTCCATGGTAACCATTTTTTTTTTAATGGTTGATTGATACAGGAACAACTTATCATTGTGTTCCAAAGATGGAGTACTTCTTATGCTATAAGAGCAAAGATTTTGGAGTGGAAAGATGAGAAACTAAAGTTCTATCAAGATAGTAGTTATTGGTGACATCTAAGTTCATAAAAATGTCAGATTCTTATTGACCTAAAGAGATGTAAGAGTCATCATCAATCTAAGGCTAAATCTATTATCAACCATTGTGTTGGATCGAGAAGGACTTTAACAAATTTTTTAGGATAGGAAGTGGGAAATATCTAAATGTGCCATGATTGTTGCTCGAGGAGAATTATATTACTCTCTATACAAGACACACCTAAATATGTGTGGTGTTGGAGAAGTATACACAGCTAAAAAGGAATCTTCATTAAATATATAGCATCGATGATTGGGATACATAAGTGAGAAGTGATTTAATTTTTTGGTTAAAAAATCCCTTATCCTAGTTAAGAACTCATAACCATTTAATCCTTGCAATCATTGCTTGGCTAGAAAGCAACACAAAATCTCTTTCAAAAGAAGATTTGCAAGGAATTCAAAGTTATTGGAGTTAGTTCATTCAGATTCTGTAGTCCTATTAAGGGAGTCAATAAGAGGTAATAGATATTTTGTTACATTCATTGGTGATGCTTTGAGGAAGACTTGGGTGTACTTTTTGAACTCTATAAGTCAAGTGATTGATACTTTCCAAAAGTTTCTTGTTGTGATAGAAAGGAAAGCTGAGAGGAAGTTGAATTGCCTACGAGCAAACAATGAAGGGGAGTATACTTCCAAGGCAGTTAAAGAATATTGCACATGGAATTAGCCATGATAAAATCAAACCAAGGACTCCACAACACAATGAAGTTGTTGAGAGCGATAATATAATGGTTGTGGAGAATTTTTGTTTCATGCTTGGGATGTCTATATTACTAATGAAATTTTAAGGAGAATTAGCTCGAACTACAGCCTATTTGATTAATCGAGCTCCCTCAATTCCATTCGATTTTGAGATTCCTAAGAGAGCGAGGATTGGCAAGGATCTTATATATTATCATCAAAGAGTTTTTAATTGCAAGGTATTCAGACACGTACCCAACGATTAGAGAAAGAAGCCTAACTCAAAGTTAATACCTTGCATTTTTTGGATATGATGATGATCAATTTAGCTTCAAACTTTATGACCCAGAGAAGCAAAAGGTGGTCAGTAGTAGAGAAGTGGTATTTTAGGATCACGGGAGAGGTGTTGATTTTCTAAATAGAGGTATATAAATCAGCACACTACAACTCATCGAATGGAATAATTGTCTCTTCAATAATTTCTTTGAGTATTGACAGTCTACAAGTGAAGAAGATGAAGTGTCTGACCAAACACACATTGGCGATGATAAGATACAATATGATAATGATAAGCTACATGAACCATATCCAGACATTACTAGAGATGAACCTATTGAGGATAATAAGCAAGGGAAATAGTTGGATCCCATAGCTAATGAAACGTAACTTTGAAGGTCAACAAAGGAGCAAAGACCTTTTATAACGTATTCAAGTTCTAAATACCTGTTACTTATTACTGAAGGGTAGCCTAAGAATGTGCAAGAGGTTGTATCTTATGAAGACAAAGATTTCCGGCTTATAACTATAAAGGAAGAGATAGATTCTTTGAAGAAGAATAATACATTTAAACCTGTAAAGCTTCCATAAGGTAAAAAGTCATTGAGGAATAAATAGGTGCTCAAGATAAAGAGATAAGGAAACAAGCTAGTATAGCAGAAGGCAAAGCTAGTAGTGAAAGGATTCAGTCAAAATAAGGGTACTCACGTTGATAAAATTTTTTCACCTGTAGTCAAGATAACATTAATTTGAACAATTTTGACTTGCTTGTTTATATCTTAAACTCAAACAATTGGATGTTAAAACAACCTTCTTGTATGCAGGTTCGGAAGAAGAGATAGACATAGAGTAGTCAGAAGGTTTTAAAGCTAAATGCAAGGAAATTTTGATCTGCATATTGAAGAAAAGTCATTATGGCTTAAAACAAGCTCCAAGATAGTGGTATCAAAAGTTTGATTCATCTACGATAGATCATGGTTTCAATCAAACTTATGGCGATACTTTCGTGTATTTCAAGTTCTTCGGTAAGAACTTCATCATTTTTCTTCTTTATATTAATGATATGTTGATTGCGCGTCAAAGAGATTGGAAGAATCCAAAATTTAAACGAGAAATTGTAAAAAAATTTTGATATGAAAGATTTGGGCATTGTAAATAAGATTTTAGGCATAGAGATAAGTTTAGACATGAAGGAAGAGTTATTGTGGTTTTCTCAAGAGAGATATACTGAAATAGCACTAGAAACGTTCAATATGTAGCACAACAAGTTAGTTAGCATACAGCTGGCATCTTACTTCAAGTTGTGTAAGTGTTCATGTCCTTTAACGTAAAAGCAGAAATGTGGTATGTTATTTATTCCATACTCAAGTGCAATAGGTATCTGATGTATACAATGAGATGTACAAGGCCAAATATTGCAAAAATTGTTAGCATGGTGTGCAAATTCTTGTTAAAACCGGGGAAGGATCAATGAAAAGCAGCAAAATTGATTCTAAAATAATTGATAGGCATATCGAAGTGGAGTTTATGCTTTGGTGATGGTGAGCCAATTCTAGAAGGTTTTACAAATGTTGATATAGTCGAAGATCTTAATGGAAGGAAATTCACTTCAGGTTTTCTAATTAAGTTTACAAGGGGAGCCATCTTATGGCAATCTAAGCTATAAATTTTTGTGGCTTTATCTATGACTAAAGTAGAATATGTAGCTATAGTGGAAGCTTGTAAGGAGATGCTCTAATTAAAAGGTTCCTTTAAGAGTTAGATGTGAAGCAAAAAGACTATATAGGCATTTTCTAATAGTCAAAGTGCTATTGACTTGAGAAAAAATACTATATATCATTCCCATACAAAACACATAGACGTTAGATAATTGAGGGCCATAATAGAAGAGAAAAATTAATGTTAAAAAAGGTTCATATTAATTTAAATGGTGTTGATATGTTGAGCAAACTGGTTCTTAGAAACAAGCAAGAGCTTTATAGTAAACTTTTAAGGATGTATCTCAAGTAAATGATGGGGAATAATGTGTCTTCCCTATGTTTGGGTTAGAGGCGGAGATTATTGAGTGTCTAACTCTCTTTGAGATTTTTGTTGATTGTAGTCAGCGTTATGGTTTGTAACAATGACAAACAAGTAAAAATAAGATGGAAGAATCTCTTTTGGGGAGGTATACAGCCGCGGAGAATGCTACACGTCCATATTTTGAGTTACACAATCGTGTAGATCAACCGTATAAGTTCTTTGTAAACATGTGAAAAAAGTGTTAAAAGGTGAAGACATTCATGGCTTTGTACATACCCGTGTATATGTCTGTGTGAAGTTACACAATCGTGTATAGAGACTGTGTAACTCTCTGTAACCATGCATGTTTACGACTAAGGCGGTGCTGGAAGATACATAGTTACTTATACAATCATGTAAGTGACCATGTCAGTTGGAGAAAGATTTATTTCATGATATAAAAGAGAAAAAGATTTAGGATTTTGTAAGGAGTGCAACCACAACGTCCAATAGTGAGGAAAAGTAGAGAGAGAGCAAAGAGTGATGTATTCGCATCCGTGTTTGATTGTTTAAATGATTGCTTTGGGTGATTGTTAATTGTAACATCAACTTTGGTTTCAATCCCGAAACTTTGTGAGACAACTTGTTATTAAGCGGTAAGATCAACTTTTTCTATAAATCCTTATTGAATTTGGTGTATTTATTTTTTAGTTTGTCGTATGATTTTTCCCTATAAAAGAGGGTCTTTTTATGTAAATCTTAATATTTGTTTTATCGTTTAAATATGAAAGAATAAATCACATATGTACGTACTGTATGTAATTGTCAAACGAGTCATAACATGAGACTATGAAGTATATTGAGAACATCTTAATAAACTAAATTTAAAAGATTAAAATACTGTTATCAGGTTTTATAAATATAGCTATCAATAAACTGTAAGTAAAGTATTTCATTAAAAAAAACAATTTCTATCTTTTGTGATTTATATAATAATTTTAAAATTTGTAAATATTTCACCAATATTTGTAAACATGTCATTCACGCCAATTTATTTAATTAATCAAAGATTTATGGGTATTTCACCTAATTTTTTGTTTTAATCACTTAACTCCATTGGTTCAGGTTTGTTAAAAAGATTATTGGTGATTAAATGTACTTTAATCATGTCTAAATAATCATAGTCATTAATACCTACCCTATTTTGATTCTTAAATATTAAACTTTTAGTTCTTGCTTAACAATTTACATCTGAAAGAATACACTTAGAGAATAAAGCTAAATCCACCCTCAGTATTTTTCAAACTTCCACTATAAGAATGGAATTAATATTTATGATAAACCCAAGAACTTAATAAATTGAAGAAACATAATGTGTTTTTTATTCTGCAAGATTTTCTTGAAAAAAATTTGGTAATAGTGATTTGTAGAAAGCCTACAAAATTATGATTCTTAACAAATTATGTAAAATAAAATTAGTAATTTGAGTTGGAATCACAACTAATAGCTGAAAGGTACCGTACTGGCTAAAAAATGGAACGATATAAGTGATTATAGTATTGGTAATGGGTACTGACCGACACAGAAGTTTTTGCACAGTACCGACCGATTTTAAAAACTTTAAGGACTAGTTAGCAAAAATCACAATCAATTTATACTGATTCGAATTATAATGAAACCTATGTCTAGTCCCCAAGTATTTACCTTGAGTATTTCACTAAAATCCAACTAGCACTTTTTCACAAGCCTCTCCAAGCTCACAAGTACATAATTTTCATGGCACTCCACACTTTTACTGTTGGGACCCATTTTCGGAACCCAACTCTTAATCGGAATACATATATCATAACCCAACATTTTATCAGAAATATCATAACACTCTCTAATCTTTACTTCATCATACTCTTTAATACATTATTTACAACAAATTTTCATCACTCACATTTCAATTCCCTTAAAACAAAGGATTTTACAAAGCCATAATGGCCTTTCAAGTCACAATACAACATAATCTGAAATCTCCAAAATACAAAAATACATGAACTACAATTTCCAAAAAAAAAAGACTAAAGAATTTTGTTTTCTAAAATTAACTCCCAATACAATATAAACAACTTGGAGTGATGCCTTAACTCTGTGTCACTCCATCTCTTGCTCATCACCTGAAGGTGGGGACATGAAGGGGATGAGCTTAAAAGCTCATGGGAACAAGTTTATAATAAAAGATAAGCAAAACTTTTGAAACTATTTTTCTTGCTGTAGAAAACTTTCATTGAGTCTAAAACACATGTTTCTCAACTTTCTTGTTTTATCAAAGAGTTCATGAGCAATTGTAAATCATGTATGCATCACTTAACATATCACAATGCAATGCACAACAAATGGCTCGAGGGTTCCGTGAAACAAAACAGAGAAATCGAAGCTTACTCCATGAACGAAATGAGTCCATTTTCGGATCTCGTGGGCCACAAGCGGGCAGCCGGGAGAAGGCTTTACGTCGACGTGCACGTGACTTAACAAACGGTTCCACTCTTGCCCAAACAAAGCACATATTTATTTCCATGCATTTCCATCTTCTCATACTTTTCTTCTTTTCATTCCATGCCAAAAGTTATAACTTTTCAAGTCATAATAGTATCACAATGAAGCCATGCAAAATTTGATGGCATAATATAATCATACTTTTTCAATGCATAACATAACATAAAACATGTTTCCCACAATGACAATTCTTGAAAGTTTGCTTTTCATAGCTTGCTGTCTTTATCTTGAAAATTCATTCTTGAAAACATGATTTCATAAACATGAATCTTTTCAAAGAATCCTTTTTCTTTCTTAAAATCTTTTCATAAATCATCACACAATTCATGTAGCAAGTATATAACAATTTCACAATCAACCATGAGAAAATAAATGCAACACTTATGATGTAATTTAAAAACATTGAACTTTCTTAAATCAAAGAAAACAATTAAGGGCTTATTTCTTAATTATAAACATGTACCCACCTTGATTTCCTTGCTTATAGCCTTGCTTAAACATGCTTCTTCTCTCGTTTCTCTTGCCTCTTTGATCCCTTTATACAATAACAAAGATCCCACTCATTAGGGTTTTTAATTGAAAATCTCTCA
>JAOSBN010000007.1:1841575-1851764 GCA_027563595.1 Erythroxylum suave | reverse complement strand
ATGAAAGAACAAATCAGAAATAAATCTGTAATGAATCAAAAGTGAATATTGGAATCCTAATCCTAACGGAGACTCAAGGATACGATGTCAAATATATTACTGAGAGAGCATGCATTTTTATTAATATAAAATATCCAAATAAGTGAATGGATTCTTAAATTTGAGGTGATGTTAAGTACAAGAGATACAAATCAGATCTGATGAATGTGTCACCAACACAGGAAGTTAATTTTGCAATTAAATTGAAATATGGGGAGAAACTAGAATGAATGAGCAGGCATTAGAATAAATCCATGTGAAATTAGAGGAAATCGAATTAATGGAGAAAATCATTCAAGAAAAGAAGTCAATTGGGGAAACTGATAATAACTTGTGATGATATTACCTCATTGAGGAATTAGTTACTTTAGGAATTACGAGAACTAAAAATGGGCACATTGAATTTTGGCAACCTCTATTTGAGTTAACAATGCCCCCGATAGTATTATGGTATTAAAGAATAAAGTGTCCCAATTCTTTTTGGATCAATTAGTAACTATGATCATAGATGATATATTGAATGTGTTCGAAAAGTTGAGGAGAATGTTTCGAATATTTGAGGTACTTCTTACATATCATGAACATAGAAACAATTATACGCCAAGTTCAATAAGAGTGAATCTTATCTTGACCAAATAAGATGTTGGTCGTCTAATATCTGAACTGGACATATTGGGAGATCCAAAGAAAATAGAGGTAAAAATGAAGTGAGAAACTCCAAAGCATATATAAGAGATCCGGAGTTCTCTAGAATTAGCTGGAAATTGGACACTACCAAAAGTTTTCAAGGAGATTTTACTAATCTTAGTCCTTTTGACAAAATGTCTGAGAAAAAAAATGTGTAAATCGTATGATTAATGAATGTAAAGAGAATTTTGAGGAAGTATAACATCAATGATAGTTACATCATTTGGAATTGGAGATTATATTGTATGTAATGAGGTTTCACATAAGGGATTAGGATGAAATCTGATGCAGCATAATAAGGTGATTTCATATGCATAGAGACAATTAAAGTCTTATGAATTGATTATTTAATACATGATTTAGAACTTGCTGCAACAGTGATTACTTTGAAAGTTTGGAGACATTATATGTACAATGAAACATTTTGGATCTATATATAAATATACAGATCATTAAAGTTTGAGGTAATCATGGAGCTTGAAAGAACTGAATATAAGGCTAAGACAATGAATAGAGTTACTGAAAGATGTTGATTAAGCAAATAAGTATTTCCCAGCAAAGCTAATGTTGTAAATTGAGACATGGAAAAAAAATCAATAGCGATGTAGCATAAATTCAGATATTGAGGTTACCAAACCTAGTGCAATGAAGAGCATAAAATGTCAAGTAAATTTTGGAGCAAAATGAAGTAGGATTGACTGCATTGAAATTTAAGATCAATTTCACATAAAAAGATAGACAAAGCCTGAAGTGAGGATCACAAATTATGAATCTTATTAAGAAATCAAAAATGAGTATGAATTTTAAATTTGAATAGGATAAATGATACCTGGTGATTGAAGTAAAGATTGAAGTAAAGAGTATGTGTACCTGAAGGAGATGATTGAATAAAGAGATTGTTAGAGAGCATTAGTAATAACCTAAGCTATACATCCTAGTGGGAATGCACTAAAACAACATTTAGCGGCTAAGAATGTAGAATCAAGTGATTGAATGTTTGAATTACTCAGATTTTTACATGTTGAAGATATGCTTAGAATTTATATTTAGGAGTTCATAGAAACATGAGATCAATGTGTAGTTTATTCGACTTTAAGCATATCAATCATTATCACAGTAATATCATTAGAGTACTATATGAGGTGTTATATGATAAAATGAGTCATTTGCCCCTAAAATAGTTAAAGACCAGAATAGATGGGAGATGTTAAGGATAAGTGAAATCGATACGTATTTGAAATTAAGTGATTCAAGAAAGATAAATGAGTTAGGTGGATTAACACCGAAGGTATGGAAGATAGTGAGATGGATATAAGAGTCAACTGTATTAACACTAAAGAGATGTGAAATATCAAGCGAAAGATGAATTATTTCTGAAAGTATCACCTTGCCAAGCTGTGCTTAGGATAGGAAATAGAATAAACTAAGCTCAAATTGTATTGGTCCATATGATGTTATAGAGAGCATCGGACCATTAACATATGAGTCTGAATTACCAACAAAGATGTTTTAGATACATAATATGTTATATGTGAGTATGCTAAGAAATATTAGTATAGGTAATATGATAGGTCGTAAAAGGACATAAGCAGCAGGATCCACAGTAACTTGAGGTCCAACTAGAAATTTGAAAGTGGCATTATTGGGGAGAGGCCAAAAATTGCCTGTGACATTCTTAGAAGCTAAGTCATCTCTCTCGGACCTGAAAAGTCAATGTTACAATTTTGGTGAGTTTTATGAACTCAATGAGTTAACAATCCTCGATGGTTTACTCTTATCACGTAACACCATAATTTATGTTATCATATAATTCACATTATTTCATTTATCATCATATAGCCTTACAAAACACTTTGTTCACAACTGTCACATTTCTTATTTAAAACAATTTAACAGTACATTGCAATCATTTAAAACATATTTATCAATGTATACGCAATGTTTATGAGAGTCACATTCGTTTATTACATTATTGTGACCAAGTTCCTTTTTCATTGTCCCGTATCCATTGTGGATACCGGGCTCATTAATAAATTTCCTTTATTCGTTGGGGATACAGGGCTCATTATAGATAGTGAGCCTTTGGCTCTGACCACATTCTGAGCTTTAAGCTCTTTTCACTGGTGACTCTAGTCCAACTACCTTTATCTTTCATGCATTTATATAATGAGATGTACTATATATATTCAATCAATTAGTTATGCCCAATATTACACATTCATATTCACTATCACAATCTCATTCACATTTATCATCGGACCTTGGTCCGATATTCAACCTTTAGGTTGAGAATCACTTATTTAGTCAAATTCACATACGATGAGCACTTCCAATATGATATTCATGCATCAAACGACTCAGACATTCAATGTTTGGAATCAATGCATACACATCACATAATAATTCCATAGAGAGTGTAAATAAACAAATAATCAAGGTGGGACCATTTTAGGTTACGTAGAGATCGCTCCAGATAGCTTATTGCCTTGAGGTCCTGGCAACGTCTGGATGTTGTCGTTCTAAATTCTCCTTTATGTTATGCAAACATACACATTTTCCTCTATATTATGCAAACATACACATTTACACATTACTACTTTGCACATTCATAAGAATACTCAATTATATACACATGTATATATGCTATGTATAATGCATGTTCAAAGACAAATCTCAAGTATATGTCCTTAATACACGTCTCATGATCAATTAACGTCGTCTTTCAATCATTCTTTAATACCTAATATACTTTAATCACTTTAATCACCTCATTCCTCATTAACTAGGGTCATTCAAGATCTCATTTAAACCTAATTACATTATATGGAAGCACCTTAGTATTGATTTGTTCATATAACACTCAAAGGACAACTCTTTATCTCCATAGGTCTGGCCACGGTCGTGATGTCCATGCCACGATCGTGATAGAAACTTTTGGAGCTAGCCACGATTGTGATAGAAAAATATTTTTGTCAGGTCACGATTGTGGCAATTTCTTCCTCCATTCATCTAAGTTCAACACATATATTAACTACAATTTTCATTTCAATTTTACATAATTCATTACCTCTAATGCAACATCATTTCTTACTAATTCTACCAAATTGATTGCTTTAACTCACAAACTTCTAATAATTTGAATTATCATTTTCAACTAAATCTCATCATTCATGCAATCCTATCCTTTTTTTTTAATAATATCTCATTCATAAGAATCAAATAATTCATTGTCAAAATCCATCATGTCAAGTTCATAACCTCTTCATTTATGCCTCAATTTTAGTTCAATATCGTCTACACACAATTCAAAACTCATGATTGATCATAACACCAAAAAGAGAACATATTCATATACTCTTTCATCATCAATTTTCTACACATTTTCTCCTTCATTAACACCTTCAATTTAACCCTAACTATCACTTTATTTCATCTCATTTCAAGATACCATAATACCCCCTTTTATTAGCTCTAAACTCATAAATTATCATTCATTATAACAAAAAAGTAAGACATGACTGTATTTACCTCTTCATTGTTAATAGACATTTTATATTAATTTTAGACACATAATTTGCTAAACTCTTGTCCATTTAATGTTTAAATTGCACTAATTAAGAGTTATTAATTTGTTTTAATTAGGCACATATTGGATTTGAAATGTTTAAAAGAATACCCTAAGAAAAGCTCTAGAAAACATTAACGTGTTTGCATGTAAGAATAGTTGGCCAGGACGTAGAGAATAAGAAAAGAAGAAAGCAGTTTGGTACCTGGGAGAAATTAAAATACAAAGATACAAAAATAGCAACCCAAAATAAAAGAAAAAAATGACAGTGTTGTAGCTGGGCAAAACGGCAATGCAAGAGGCTATTGAAAGAGGAGCAAAACGCAAGCATCATTGAAGAAAACGACTACCAAGCTGGATGATGTGAAAAGGGAAGAAGAAAAATGCCCATGACGCTGGAGCCCATGAAACGCAGAAGTAGGGAAGAGCACAGCCTACACCACATGATGCACAGCAGTGTGAAGAATAAGACGCAAAACCATAACGTGGAAAAGGCTGGGAAGAACAGGCTAGAAAATGGAGACAACTGCATAGGAAATAAAGAAGAGATCAGACCAAGAAAAATCATCACATCAGCTAAAGGAGTGTGGGCAGTGTGAAAAGAGGAGAGACAGCGCAGACATTAGTGGAGAAAAGAAGAGAAGTGAGGAGATAAAAGTGGGAGAGCAGGCAGGAAGAGAGATATAACATGGAGGAGAGGTTTTGTTGGGAGGCTCTCTTTACATGGTCTGGAGGCGTTGTTTGGAGAAGAGAAGAGTGGCGTGAGTGGTCTAGAAAAATAAGAAGAGAAGGAGAGTGAGAGGTCTGGAAAAAACATGAGAGAGCTACACCAGGAGTGGAGTAAAGACAGCAGAGGTAGTAGCGTGAGTAGAGAAGAGGAGAGCTATGTGAGGGAGGGCTGGAGCAGAAACATCAACATAGAAATAGAGTGGGGTTGTGTGAGTAGTGAGAGCAGCATGAAAAATAGAAAGAGAGCAGCATAATTTAACGTTGAAGTGAAGAGAAAAGAATAGAGAAGAGTGTGTGCGTGAATAGGGAAGTTGGAACAAAACCCCCCATTTAATTAGTCACATCAGTGCAGAAAGAAAGTGAGCAACAACCATAGTCTTCACTAACAGCACAGCCAGCTTCCACTCACTCACCCAAGCTCCATCCACTCATGCAAGCCTCGAAGGAAGACAGCACTTGGCCAAGGCTTTTGAATCCCAGCAGCTACGGTTTTGCTGGGATTTAATTTATATTTATTCCTTGTTTATTTTAATTCTTGTGGATTTACTTAATGCATTTATATACTATGACTGTGACTTGTTTGCATTGATGGATATGTATGAGTAAGTTTTTTTTTTTTGTTAAGGTTAGGATTGATATTGGATTTGGACAATTTTTATGGTATTGGTTTTGCCTTAATTGAATGCATTTTTAGTCCTAATTTAGCTTGATCACCTAGATTAAGGCCTTAGATGATTGAATGCCACAACCAATGGGATTTAATTTGTCAGAAAATTAATCAAGCGACATAATTGATACTAAAGTGTAGACTAACCTTATGATCTTGTGTGAGGATACCTAGAATTAACGAACTTAATTTTAGGCTTCTTGCATTTAACGCCTTTTATTTCGAATTATCTATGAACAAAGTAGGTAACTCGGATTTAAAAAAGAAGGGAACACTCATGAACATTGGGTTCGACTTGCTTAAGTGAAGTAATTCCTAAATCAATCCACCGTTGCAATTTTATTTTTAGTGTCCAATCTAATTGAAATCTAATGCCTTAACCGATTTTTGTCATTTGATTAAATCTAGTCGTTTTAATTCATACATTGCATTTTTCATATTTCCTTGATTTGCGTACTTTAATTTATTGTATTTTCAAATCAATCAATTCTTGATCATTTAAGTAATTTTTCATCGTTTAATTTATTTGTCTTGCGTGTTGGAATTCCCTTGGGTACGATATCCGGTTCTTACCATTTTATATTACTTGTCGATGGGGTGCGCTTGCCTCTAGTTGCTCTAGATAGAATTTAATTTATATTATTTTGTTTAGACCGCAACATTCATTCACACACATCCTCATATTTCAAACTTCCTTTCTTATAATCATTCATCTCTTACATCATCATCATAATTGCTTTTTCTTTTTACCAAACAATTCATTATTAACTTTAGCTCCCTAAAATTTAGAACATGATCTCTTTATTAATATACCCACGTTGAAACACATATAAAAACTCCATGATCAAATCATCAATCTCAAAAACTACAAGAAAACTGTCATTTTGTGACGAAAAATACTGACAGAAAACACAAATATCCCATCCATATAACATATTACCGACGGAATGTACCGACAGACAAAACGTCGTAGAATCGGACATAGCTAAATTTACCAACGGTAAGTTTTTACCGACGGTACAAGAACTTACCGTTGGTAAATTTAGCGTTGGAAAATGATAAACCGTCGGTAAATATATCGAAAATGTACCGATCGTAACAAGTGTTCCATCCATAAATTTGCCGACGGTTAAACATTTTCCAATGCTAAATTTACCAATGGAAAGTTCTCTAACTGTAGGTAAATTTAGCTACGGAATATTTACGACCGTCGATAAATCTACCGACGGTAACATATTTTCTGTCCATAAATATGTTGAACAATTACTGACAAAATTTATCGTCTGTCGGTATAATTTATGAATTACCGACAGAATATAGCCTTTACCGTCAGTAAGTTATTTAGAAAGTTACTGACAGACGTTTATTGTCATCGGTAAATTTGTTGCTTAAATTTTTTTAAAATATATTTAAATTATAGTTGATGCATAATTTTAATAATTAAATATTTATAATACACAATTAATTTGGTTAAACAGAAATTTTGATTAATGATTAAAAATTAAAATATCTTTGTTGATAATATAAACGTTACATTGTAAATAATAAGTATCTGTGATACAAACTAAATGACTAAAACTACACTACTGATCAGGAGATGGTGGATCATCTAATTGGTGCGGTGACATGCTGCCATTACCCGTCAATTCATTTATCTCCTGACAGAGCTGAGCGTACAGCTACATTGACTATTGTGCGCTGCCATTAACTGTTGCAACTGATGCAACTGTTCCAACGTCTGTTGCAACTAAGCTGACAATGTCTGCATTGTGCTCTCAAGCGCTTCCACTTTATTGTTGTTTAACCGCTTAGCAAATGCTACTGTACTAGACGTGGAGGATTGCAAATAACAAGTATTTGCAAATGATCCTAAACCGAATATCCTCCCACGATGATCCCTACCACCTACTATTTCAAGGTAAGTGTCAGCCTCATCAACATTTTCAGATTACTGAGACCGTCGTTCAATAGTTTGCTGTATTTGGTCCTATCAGAAAGCAATGTTTATATATTAGTAAGTGATAATTATTAAGCATTATTAATGTTAAATCATAAATTTCATATACATTGACTTCTCTACAATGATCGTTGACAAATGTCACCTCGTCATGCTTCTTAGTGTGGGTGTGCAAAAATAGTTGACAGGATGTAGGTGCCATGCCCATAGACTTTTCCTGCATATGAATAAAATGTTAATTATAATAAGTAAATTAGATTTTATAAAAATTTCGACAGAGTTTTCCCTATTTTTATGAAATCAACCCCCTGTTGAATAAAAAACAAAACTAAAACCACAGCCATATATGGCACCAGTATAACATTATCATTGTCAACAAGAAACACATATATTCATTCCAAAATTCATACATAAAATTCAATAGAAATATAAAGTGAATTAGAAGTTATAAAAATATTGGCAGGGAATTCAATTAAAATACAGCAAAGCAAAGAGATGAGAATATAACTGTTAATTTATATACTTACAAATATTTATGCATGCACTTGTTGGGAAATAGATCCTCCCGTATGTACGGGAAGACTCTCTCCCCCGGGTCCTTCGCGTCTGTTGGTCGAATTACGCTGTGAAATCGACATCACCTTAGAGGATGTCCAATATTACAGTCAATGACTCTATATTTCTTTAGAAATGTAAGGCATTTATATAGCCGCCCTAAGCATCGCACCAACAAAGTCGTGATAACATGTACGCGCTCTCGACTCCCACACTTTATATATGATCTCGTCCAATTGAGAATCCCAAAAAAATTCTTTATGTAATAAAAGGAAATATATTTGATAAATACTTTTAATGTAATAATAGTTATCAAATTAATGTATAAAATTTTATATTAAAAAAGGAAATAATAATTTCTATCGTACCTCAAACTCATGATAGTAAAATTCCTTTGTCGCCTGAGAGATATTCTTCCAACAATAGCCCTTAGGATCAATCTTCTCCTTGAATTTTGATGTCATATTTCTTGAACAAGATCCAGATGGAAAAAAATATATAATATAAAAACAAATAAATTTATACCATTTTTAAAATTGTAACCTATAACTTAATTATAACATATAATGGTTCATGTATTTTCACTTACATATTATTGACAATTGTGATGTATTTTTGTCCATTAGGTCCCTCAGCTCCAGGCTGGCGGCTATCTCCTTCATCCGCATTATTTACCCTTGATATCTCTGTCGGTATAGAGGTACTAAATGATGAAGGAGTGGTGGATGGTGTAGCCTCATCTGCCAGTGTAGGGGGTGGAGGTGTTTCATTTGTAGGTGTTGCACCACGAGATCCTTCACCTCTACGGTATAAACCTTCAAATCGTGGTCTGAAAAATCTTAGTCGTCGAGTATCTTGTCTTCTCTTTAGTGCCATAGTTCAACCTGAAATCAATATTTGATTGAAGTTTGTAGAAATATTACATTTTTATTTCAATAATTTATACAATATATTGAAAAGGAAATAATTGATTTGTTCATACAATATTCAATTACAAACACAAATTAAACGCTATCATCACTTAATTGTAAATAAAAATCATCTTCTTGTTCTGAAGAATTTGAATCAAACTCTGGCTCTTCTTTATGGCCCTCTTCATTGTCTCCAGATAAAATTTCAACATATTCATTACATGGATCATTCAAAGGTTCATTATCCTCATATATGACAAATGCATTTATTTTATAAGTCTCTTCCTGAAATGAGTCACTTTCAACTCTCTATTCTCCTTTTTCATGTGATTCAAAAACACCTCTAGCTTTAACTTTGCAAACAGCCAACCAATTTAACTTATCTTGTCGTAAGCTGGGAAAAGTGACATAGTACACTTGAATTGCTTGCATTGCTAACACAAAAGGTTCAAAATGTCGAAATCTTCTTCGACATTTGATTTCAACTAGATTGTATTAGCTATGCACTTTTGTACCAACATTTGGAGTTGGATCAAACTAGTCACACTTAAATATCATAATTCGCTTTATTGGCAATGCAGGGTACTCAATTTCAAATATCTCAATTATTTTGTCATAGTAATCAATCACTTCTCCTTTTATGCAAACTCTAGTATTTATTGTTGCCATGCTATGACCATGATATTTTGATGATATTTGTATCCATTAACAAAATACATTGGATATGATTTAACAGTTCATAAAGGTCCCTTCGTAAGATCACATATGAACTTGTTGTCTATTGAATTTTCTGAAGCCTATAGAAAAGAAAATATCATATTAAACAGTATAATGTATCTGAACACTTAAATGTTATAATTCAATCATTTCAATTTATTTGGAAATGGAAACTTACATATTGCTCGAACCATCAAGCAAAGTGTCTTCCAACTTCTTTATTGATAGCATCATGTGATTCGTCAGGCATGAGCTCCCATAACAATTCCTCGTATATCTAAAAACATTATTATATATTCAAGTTATGAATAACAATAACCAATTTGAAAACCAAAATAATCACTTGATACTTACTGCACGAA
>JAOSBN010000007.1:1824325-1837419 GCA_027563595.1 Erythroxylum suave | reverse complement strand
ACAACAGTATCTAGTAGGCACTCCACATCTAATGAAGTCCATGAACTTTGGAGTACAGTACAGGCACTAGCAACTCAGTTGCAACAGTCGATGAAGTACATAACCTAACTCCGTAATAAGATGGATGGATTGAAAGGAAAGGGCAGCACCTCATCACAACATTCAGAGCATTCGTATTCACCAAATGAATAGCGTAGTTGTAGTCATTTTGTATTTATTAAATACTTATTGTTGTAGACAATAATTTTTTATTATCAATCTGGATAATTTTTATCTTATATCATCAATTAAGTTTCTGTTTTAACAAATTAAATGTAGAAAAATCAAAATATTATCAACTGATAACTGATAACTGTGTAAATTATATATCAATTATAAGATTATCAAATAATATTAAATGTAGGGAAAAATTTTAAAAAATGTATTAGTAAATTTATCAACAGAAAAACAAAACCTGTTAGTAAAATGTGAATTTACCGATGGACCTCCAAAATCCGTCAATAAAATATAGTGCTTTTACTTACAAACCAATAAGATTCATTGATAAAATTAGTAGTGAATTTTCAAACAGATTTGGGAAATCCACCAGTAAAGTTACCGAAGGAGGAGAGCTTCAAAACTTAGAATAGGTTTAATAATTTGGAGCAAGAATAAATTCATGTCTAAGGTTTGGATAACAAATTCAATTTTGGCAACCGTCTGGTCATTCCAATTCTGAAAATGAAGTTTGCCCTTTCGTGAACAGAACATTCGAGATGCTGACATTAACCAAACTGAGTTTTAATAACGAAAACTGTTTCAGACAAGTCATTATGGTCTTCAAGAAAGGTTTTCAACTTATCTATCTTTAGTTATCTTGAAAACAAACAATTGATTAGATAGGTTGGACTTTGGTTGCGTTACAGTTATCGTCGAACTATCAACGCATAATCATAAAAGTATATTGGCTTGTACATTATCACCATTGAATTTTATATAGTATATAACCAATTAATTATTGATTGGAATAAACAGAACGACAATGGGCATGTTCCTCTACTGCTAATATTATAATGTAAATGAGAACAAAAAAGTCGTTAAAAATAGAATTGTTGACTATTGCGTGGTGTGTACGTTGCCTTTTGTTTTAAATCTTGATAATTAAAAAGTGGGGTTGAATAAAACTTTGGATTGTATAACATTTTAATACAAATTAATTTTTATAAAAAAATCAGTGTTTTGGTGTTTTAATTTCCTTAAATTATAATTATAATTTATACTTAATACATATGTCTGGCTAGTTCAAACAAATTCACCTTTAGTTTAATTATATTCTATACTTAAAATTATAATAATTAATATCTATACAATTGAACCATTACTTAACTCCTTGCATAAATTGGAGGGGATTAGGAGATAAGTCTCAATCTCCATAGTTTGCCTGCAAAAAAACTAAAAAGAACCCTCGCGAGAAATTGATGATTTCTTCCTCGTCAATATTTTATTCCGATCTCATCAGCTAAATAGCGTTAACACAATGTATGGGTTTGTCAAGTGACTTGTTTCACAGCCAGGAACTTTCTATGAATTGTAATAAAGAAAGACGTCTTATTGGGAACAAGATCAAGCTCTAAATATCCTTAATCAGTAGGTTTAGACAGCTGGGACACTTTGTTCATTTCTGAAAAAATTGGTAGGATCAACCTTAGTTTTCACATGCACCAACCTGTCGAAGTTATTACCGAAGTATTTGATACCCCAAACTCTAGCTTGCCAGTAGCTTGTATAATCTTCATTATTCATTCCTATGTCAAGATCCCTGTAGTTGACATATGCTGCTCGAGGATTTTTGGATACGTATGGAGTCATGTAGTTGTAAAGATTTCTCGTCAAACCTATGTACCTTTGCGATGCGTTAGAGGTTCCCTCAATCCAAGCCACCGCATAACCAATCTTGTATAAAACCCCAGCTCTGTGTGGAAACGGTATGCTATAGGGTGAAATCTCACTCATTTTCCCACCATACGGTGTAATCACCAAGTTTACGGATTCAAGTTGACGAAAATTTTCCCATATGCCTTCAAGTGCCTTCTCGGTTATTGGCGTCATCACATAGTCGGACTTACCTTTCAAATTCCCTCTAAATGGAGAATTCCTGTTAATCAAAACATTCAATGATACGTTGCTAGCGAAACTGCTTGCAAAGGTGACTTGAGCTTCGATCCAACTCATTTCTCTGCAATCTTCCTTTACCAAACCAAGCTCAGGGAATCTCTCTTGCATCAATGGGAGAAGCCTATCGACCCCTCCAAGAAACAAGGCATTGAAACTCGCTAGACCAGTTGTATTGCTTTTGCTTAAGATAACTTGTAGCATTAGATCTTGGGGAAGCTTATTTCCTACAAATTGCCACCGATACAGAAGGTTGGTTGCATTTTGTTCTACTGTTCTTGGGACCGAGAACAGAGTCACGGTTGGTGGAACTTGAACCAGACGCAATTTCCATGCAATAACAACTCCAAAGGTATTTCCTCCACCACCTCTAATTGCCCAGAAATGATCTTCTCCCATTGAAGCTCTGTCACGGACATTACCGTTGGCATCAATTATCAGAGCATCTATCACGTTATCTGCTGCCAGGCCATATTTTCGGAACAACAAGCCGTACCCTCCTCCACTGAAGTGCCCACCAACACCAACAGTAGGACAAACACCGGCAGGGAATGCAAGGGTCCTACTTTTCTGAGAAATTTGGTAGTATAGTTCACCTAGAGTGGCACCAGACTGGACCCAAGCAGTGTTGCTGCCAACATCGATTGTGATTGTTCGAAGGTTGATAAGATCAAGGACCACAAAAGGAAGAGGCGAAACATAGGAAAGACCCTCATAGTCATGTCCACCGCTACGAATTCTTAGTCGCATGTTGTGTTTCCTCGAACAAGAAACGGTTGCCTGCGCCTCAGTTACCTTTGTAGGTGTTACAATGGCTAGAGGCTTTGGAGTGGAACTTGTATTGAATCTAAGATTCTGGATAGTGAACTCCAAAACAGAAGAATACGAGGGAGTGCCAGGGGCGTACACGAGCTTAGAAATGGAGAGAGTGTTATCAGAAGAAAGAGATAGACATTGAAGAAAATCCTCATGACTCCTGCCAGCTAAAGCTACAAATGAGAATGTAAATACAAGAACTCCAAGAAATGGCAGTAGTGTTGAATGAATTAGAGCATTCATGTTTGTTGGTTGCCTTAAGAGTGTAGAACTAACCAAATAGCCTCTTCTACTTATAGTAGCGTCCATAGACGTGGGATTCGAACCAGGCCGTGCAATTACAGCTTCTTGGTTGCATATGCTTACTTTTACACTGTAATGCTCGGAAAATAAAAATAGAAAAGAAATTAAAGTGAGAAAAATCTAAAATCTACCGGAGAAAAGTTTTCTTTGACAGAAAAAGTCCAGGAAAACAAGCTTCCATGTATTTTCTTTATTCGAATTCCAATCTTTTGTCTAATATTATTTTGTCTAATTAAAATATATTATCATTTCTGCATAAATTTTAAGCAGATTTATTTAGTGATATTGGAAATATAAAAAAATCTTGAACTAAATTCTTGTCAAATTTTTAATACAAATTATTATATGTTAATAAATACTGAAATGATTAATAAACAATATAACTACAATTAGCATTGATGGTCAGATTTTGGACCCAGTAACCTACGGTATACTGCATCCAAGGTTGGAGTTGGTGACGGAAAAGGACAAAACGTATCTACTTTCCGTTTTTAATTTCAGGGGTTGATTTAATATCAGTTTCTAAGTTTATTCAAATGAATTTGGTTATGTTTATTCTTTAAAAAAGTCTGGTGACTCCTATCTCTTCCCATAAAATGAGATGGGTCTCCTTCCTCATCATGCGTGGATATACTAGTACTACATTACTTTTGACTTTCTAGAGCTTTTGTTAAGCTTTGGTGGAATATTGAACTTTCTTATTTTCTTCATTCTCACCTACAATCGCCAAAACTTGCCGGATTCTGAGAGTCTACCTAACCAAATCTATATCTTTTTGGTCCAACTAGTATATATTAAGAATTATACTTCTCGACACAGAAGAAACAAATATAAGGAAAAGTCTCATCTTTTCACTTATTTTGATTGGCTGTTGGTCATATATAATCTAACTAGTTGCATGAAGATGACGACGATACGTGGAAATTAGACATGCTTTTTCCATCCAGGAAGATTCGTTTTCTGTAGTCTTCTTTTACAAGTTTCAACCTAAGATTTAACTTATGTATGGCCTGTGAAATTACAAGTTGACCTCAATGAGAAGAGCCCATTCCTTGAAGTCTTGAACACTACGCTGAAAGAGTGCGTTCACGCTAATCTCACAGGTCCACTTTGCAGCAATGGTGCCTTCAAATCGCCCGTTACACGGCAGCAATTTGATGTTTTTTATTCGAGTCATAATATTGGATTTAAGTTTTGAGTCAGGCTACATATTAGCTTCAAACTATAACAACAATATTAAATAGATCCTGCAACAATTTTAAGTCTTTATAAAGTAACAAAATGATTTTTTAAGACAACAATTTGTAATAATAAAAGCAATAATTTGTTCTTTCATTACCGATATTATTTAATGTAAAACCGAGCTCTTGTTAATATGTGGGTAACATCTATATAGACATTAAAAGAAATACATAGAAATAAATGTGCGTCTTAATTATGTAGTACTATCAAAGATAAATTAACGATAAAAAATGAAATATATATAATATACAACTCATAAGGACTTGCAAAATTCAATCTTTTAACATATTCAAAATACGAAAAAAAAACACTAGCTAAAATATTCAACTACAATATCGTTTACCATTCTATATGGAATATAAGTGAATTAATCCAAATACTAGACAAGATCAATACGTATGGGCAATATAAAATCTTTCATTAGGTACTTCCTTGTTCACTCCTAATCATCACCATCCTACAAAGAAAGAAAGAAAGAAGAAGTAAATTAAAATTGTAAAACTACTATGCTCACAAATAGGTTGATATATCTAAAAAAATAAAATATAACTACTTTTTTATTGAGAAAATAAATCCAAATATATTGAGAAAATTCATTCTTAGAAAAAATATTTTGAATTTCTCATAATAGGAATAGGAGAAGAGTACCAAATATTAGAATGGATTAAGTCAAACGTTGTAGATAACATAGAATTGGAATTATTAAAAGGTAAAGCATGATATTTGGCTAACTAACAAGGTAAACTTTCAACTTATTCTTATTTAACAAATCCTAGTAACCAATTGGAAATCAAATGATTCAAATATTAGAAGAGAAACATGACCAAGACAAGAGTGTCAAGTTATAGACCTAACAATGGTAGCATAACAAACATTTTGATTCGAGGGTAAGTGAAGTGATACAATTTCAAACAATGGTCTCTCCTTATGTCTTATACCAATGATTTTTCCTAACTGTACATCTTGTACATCAAAGCTACAATTTGCAAAATCATGAATATCAAGACTACTATCACATAGTTGACCTACAAGGATCAAATTAATGAAAACTTTGAAATTATTAAAGTATTTGATAATGTAAGGTTAAATGTCGACGTAATACCAAGATGACCATTATATAAAAGAGAATTATTAGCAATGTTTATAATAAGGGCATGACCAACTGTTTGTTTGTTTTTAAAGTATAAATGTACGTAACTCATACGATTGCAGTATGCAGTATTACGATACCAAAAAGAATTTGTATTTAGTGTGATTAACATGGCTAAGGCTGTAGAATTACCATATTGAGGACAAAGAAATGCTTGTTTAAGGGTAGTAATGACATTTTGATCAAGAAAAGCAATAAGATCATAATCACAAAGTTTTTTAGGATCCTTAGTAGTTATAACAATGAAAGAAGAAGCCTGAGTCGTTGTTTTGTCTAAGATCATCTTTTGGTGTCCTAATTAGACATTCTAATAACCTATATACTTAGGCTATTTGCAATAATTACACATACCCCGAGAATGTATCAAAGGAACATGAGATTCTAGTGTACCTAATTTAGTTTCATCATAAATACGTTCAGCAATAATTGTCTTTTTATCATATAAATTATTTCATTTAATTATGTCAATTGTACTTTTTAATCCTCAATATGGTAGTTTGACTGACTCCCATTTTGTAAAATTAAATTATACAGCTGATTCTTTTTTATATATTTCTTCCACTTAATTTTCTAGTAAAACAATTTCTAAGTGCTCACATCGTTCGAGTGAGACATGAATCTAATGTTGATTAAGGAAAAGCCTATACTAGAGCTCTTGAAGATGATGACTTCGTCGTTTGTATGTCAAAAGCATTAGTTGAGAAGTTAGGTTTAGAAGAGTTCATCTCTACAAATTAGTTTGACGAATTTATCATTTTATATTTTTGATTCAAAATAAAAATGGCAAAGAGTAGAATATTTTAGCTATAAATTAAAACGTGAAACTGATCAGAAATTAAAATGAAAGACCATTAAATTTATTTTTGAATTTAAAATGATACATTTTTATAAAAAGGAAAAGACATTGTTCATTAACGTATAATTAATTCTTATATTAAATAAAATATACATTTTGATTTGAATTTGTACAACTAATAAGTCTTAATACTTTTTGAAATATTTTGATATTTCTGATGTAAAACTTCTTATAGTAATAGTTATTTTTAAGAAAAATAAATATACATAACACTTAAATAAAAAAATAAAAAAGAAGAAAACATCGACTGTAATTTCAAATAAAATTTAACGATTCTTTAATATTTTCTTTTCTGTTATATAAATTAAATTATTTTAATTAATTCACCATGTTAATTTATTATTTTAGTGAAATGATTCAATTAATTAATGATATATGACTATACAATTTTTTTCCTATTTAATGAGATGAAATTTAAAGCTTAAATAACAAATTTTTTGTTACCCGTAATTCTGTTTTTATTATAGATTTCAATTTTATGTAAAACTAACCTATTAATTTTCAAATATTGAGAAAAAGACAATGAATTGGATTAATCGGCCTATATTCTCGTCTGGTTTCGAGTCCACTACAACTCAAATTGCAAGGAGCAAGGGCAAAAATAAGTGGTTGAGATATTGGGTTCGGAGAGGCCTGCCTTTGTCGAACAAAATCTCAACAGCAGCAAGGTGAAATTTGAATGGCTGATGTTATGTTGGGCATATGGATTCGAGTCCTCAGCTATAATCGATCGGCCATTTAAATATGGTGAAAAAGGAAATGTGTCAAAGGCCCTAAGGCTTTTTTAAAAAGAGAATAGTATCGGCAATTTAATAATTTCTGTAATGCTTATAAATTAAAATACCTTTTATATTATTAAAATTATTTATTAATATCTAAGAATAATTTCGTTTATATGATTGTAATCGCTCCCATTTTTAGATAGCAAGTGTCTGTCTTTACTTTTTCCCATAAGTTCAGTTAAATATAGTACACATTTTTTCTCTTTTATAAAAATAAAATTTTATTTAACGAACAAAAATACATATTTGTTCAATAATTAATTAAAGCATATCGAATTAAAAAAATGATGATATCATCAGTGAGACAACCAAATTAATTCATATATAAACATTCTGAAATAAGTTTTAAAAGATTTTTAGCTTAATTAAGTGACGAGGATATTTTATGTTTAAAACTTATTTAATTGTCGTGTTCTTGATTTAAAAAGAAAGTTTATTAAAGGTGTGTCCATTTCAATAAAAAATTCGAAATGTAAATGACCATCGAATAGCGTGAAACAGTACTGTCATGTCCAAAGATATCTATTTCTATCATCTCTTTTTTTATAAATAAAAGATGCATTAATTTAAAAAGTAAAACTATCTTAGGAGAGCCTAACACGAGGTATAAGTAGTGAAAAAAGATTAGAAGAAGCTACAAATTCCTAAGCTTTTAACAGGAAGCTTTCTACAAGCTTTCAATAGGAAGAGTAGGATGGGCAGATGCCCTTTTTCAAGATTACAAAATGTTAGGGTCCTTAATGGGTGATTACAAGCATGTTACTTCTCGTAAAATAGATTTCACGGCTTATGATGGAAGGAACGTCGTGCACAAGTACCAACTACCTGATATTTTGTAAAGTTTTATAAAAAAAAAAGCTTGAATAAGTTGGCCTGTGTCTTGAAAATATTTGGTATTAGATAAAGCAAACACACACAGAGGGAGGGGGGTGAATTGTGTGTAAAAATATTTGCAAGTTACTTTAAAAATGATAATATCTTCCTAAACAAAATAAGTCTATAAATAGAAGAGTTCTATCAACTTCCAAAAAGATTATGTTAATGTTGAAAACGAAAGGATCATGTTAATTGAAAGGAATCTGCTAGTGCTTAAAAGGAAAGGAACTTGCTAGCACTCAAAAAGAAAAGAGCCTGTTAATGCTCAAAACGAAAGGAGTACTACAACAAAATATAGATTTTAATGACACAAAAGGTAGAGATTTTAAACGCTTTTTTGAGTCTGAAAAATAATTTTAGACATTTTATAAAGCGGAAAAAAATGTGTCACAAAAACTATTTTCAATAGTTTTCTTAGATACATAGATGCGTTGAAAATATATATATTTTTTACGCATCTAAGTGTAAAAAATCTAAATGTCGAAAATCTATTTACACATAGAGACATCGAAAACATATATTTTTTTACAGTTTTCTTAGACATATAAATGTTATTTTAGACGCTTTGTGTAAGCTTTTAGATGCTTTTTTCTACCAATATTTTTCATTTTTTGACAGTTTTTTACGTTGAAAAACTCCACCATTTTTTAGTAGAAAAATAAGCTTACAATTTGCTTTGTGCATCTTTTTTAAGATCACTCACATGCATATTATTATAATAAATTTTGCAAATTAATCTAAGATATGTATTTGCATATTATTATAATAAATTAACACTTTTGTTTAAATATTATATTACACAGATTTATATTGTATATAGTAGCACAAATTAGCTAAAAAAACTTGTTATTAAAATATAAATGTATGGAGTACTTGATACTCCCAATTGCTCTCCTAAAACATAATCAACTTCAATCTTAAATTGATTTTTGGTTACATATATGTCCATAACTAAGTAACGAAAGTAGCTAGAAGGATAAACAAATTAATTAGAAAAAGTGAACTCAAGATCCAAAACAAGAAGTAGTCTCAAATCCTCAAAATCGACAACATCTTCAAAGCTCAAACTCATTACTCATAAAGGCTAGACTCTTGCTCAACAAATACTTGATCCACAATCACTAGCTTGCACCCAGAACATAACCATATGTTAGTCGTCCATTATTTGCATCATTATATAGAACCAAATTTCTAAGGTCAGGTTGGCACCATTTAATGGGTCATAGTGAATGTTTCGACATAAAAGATGACAAATTATAAAGCAGATGTGCACCTTACCTCATTCAAAAGTGAGTTTGAATTACATCGGCTAATGGAGCATAACCAATATGCCTGCCTTGATTCTGAGCTGCAGAGTACAGTACACATCAATTTGAAAGTTAAAAAAAACATAAATCAACATTATGGCTTATGGCACAAAAACATAACTTCAAGATCCTAGATAGATGGAAATCCTTTCCCATTTGATGCAAGGAGCGAGAAATATCTAGCTTAATATAATATTATTTGAAAATATAAAAGTATACGCCAAAAGAGCAAGGAATTACCTGTAGTTGTAGTTCTTCACGACAAAATATAATGAGGGACCAATTCTGAGGTGCTCTGCTCGATCCTTAAAATAGGTCTGGACAACAAATAAACATTCAGCCTCATCTTTTTAGATACGCATCATATAGCTTACAAACACTGCTGCAAAATGTTATGGAAAATGGACCTGAAGATAACAGTCTTTTGGAAGAACTACCTGTTGTTCCAAACTAGGCTCGACCCTAGTGGTTAGTGCCTGCATGTACCACAAAAATTAAAAAATTGCAACTTCAGGACGTGCAAAAAGTATTCCACAGATAAAAGAGAGAAAACGCTCAGTAACTCACTGTACAAGCCAATACAAATGCGACAAAGATGACAATGACTACTATCCTAACCCTCCAAAGACTAAGTATCGAAGCGTGAACCTCTTAAGAAACAATAATTAATGCCAACATGATTAGAAATACAATGATATTGGAAAAGAAGACTACAATCAAGAAAAGTAGAGAGAATCATATATGAGTGCATTATCAATCTCGAGAGAAAGTCTTTAGGTTTTTGCCACACGATTATCTTTACTATACATTAAACTACATTTTACGTCACAGGGGTTCAGTTAAGGATAGGATTTGAGACCTTCATATAAGGAGCCAGTAATCCAGGTCTTTTCCCAGAAGTGCCTTGTTTCACATTAAATATTTCCAATTATAAATGGTTTAGTTAACAAATTAGATCATCAAGCATTTAAAGAATCAAGACAATAAAACTAGGAAAGTGTAGTTATACCTTTATCAAAATCTGTGCTTGTTGAAGTAAACTTTAGACATGTAAATCAATCAACCCTCTTATCTTTTGCCCTTAAAAAGTCAAAAACTGTTAATGCAACAAAAGTTGTAACTTGGAGGAGGAAGTCTAACGAAACAACTAGTGCTGCAACAAACCAAGGCATAGAGTGATGTGACAATTTGGAAAGAGTGAAATAAAGAATACTCCTTTTTTAATGGAAAATTTATAAAATTTTGTTCAGCAAACATTGAGAACACATGGCATGCTATACATTGAACAATATTTAAACAGATGATATACATTGAACAATATCCGCAGCTTCACGTTGAAGCAACAAGTAAGCATTTCTCTTTCCAACTTTATTCAATACTCTAAAACCTATCTACTTACTAATTACTCTCTGCTTCTACATTTCTCAAAGCAAACTGGATTTATCTTACTCCATTCTTGAATTTCTAGTGAAAACCAAAACCACCCTATAGAGATTTATATATTTAGCTTTCTCTTTATGCAAATCAAAAACAAACTAAGAAAAAAGAGTTCAGTAAGTCCATTCCTGAGGTAGTCTCAGTACAACTTTCAACCCATTATTTTTTGACCATTGTTTTCAACCATCGTTTTCAACCCATTATTAAAGGAGTGGGAAACTAGTTGCTTTAACTTATTGGTTTGTGGTCTTTGGTTTGAGGTTGACATATAGTACCAATATGTATGGTTATATTAAAATCTTATATTTTGATGCTCAACAAATGTAGAAAAATAAAGTTATTAAGTGCCCAAAAAAAAGGCAAAAGTGTTTAAAAATAAATAATGAAATAAAGAAAGAATAAAAGTAAGTTTAATCATGAATTATAAGTCCTTGAATATCCTTTAAGCAATCATGAGTTACCTATGTTTTGGATCATAAATGTTCTTATTTGTTATCTTTTGATCCATGAGATTTCTAAATTTTGATACTAGAACATCATTATTGCTATTATTGGGGTCATTATTGGAACATAGGTCGAAGTTAAGCAATATAGTCTACATTACCTTTGATAACTATAACCTAAATAACCTTTTAATCTTACCCTTGTCCTTTGCCCCGTTACATCCAAATAAAAAAACATTTTTATTTTTGTACGTAATTGACAAGTGGTTATAGTGTGATATATTTGCAAGCACATGGTAATGTCATTATATTGTGGCGAATATGAGTGAAATGTCCTATAAACACTTCTTTGAGTGCATTGAGTGAATCTTTATATGAGGACAAATCTGGTGCATTTTGGGTTTAGAAAGGTCATTGGGAATTGTGATGATTATTCTAAAGTTGAATCTTATGAAATGTTTGTATCTTGATTGTAATTTTGGTTCGGTAAGATAATGCATGTTGGTTAAATTTTTCAAAAGAGTTGTAAACATATTTGTTTTGGTTTGTTTTGTTTTGTTTTCAAGTTATTTGAATGCATGGGGATAAGAATTATTTAGGTGTGGGGGAGTTTGATAGGTTATTAATCTACATATCAAATTGGGGTATTTTTGGAGCATATTGGATGGATAATATTCTGATTTTGGTATTTTTACAATGTTTCTTGAGGTTAGGAGATGTAGAGTTGTTTTAGAGAAAAGAAGCTAAAATTGGCTTAAATGGAGGAGAATAATACACCCAATAGCAGCCCATCAAACACGCTAGCAAACAAGGCAAAAGTCAACAAAAATAAGAAGTAAAATGGCAGCACAAAGGAGGAAAGAGCAGGGTTAAAACGGCAAAATGACAATAGCAGAAGAAAGCACCAGTAGTGTTGGGCACCGCTTCCGGAACCCAACTCTTAATCGGAACCATATAACGTGAGCGTAAACCATTTATGCCTCCTTAACCATCATCGATTTACTGTCCTTGCTCTGATACCACAACTGTTGGAACCCCGATTTTGGAGCCCAACGTTCGGAGTCATCATAAGATGTGAGCGTGCCTATTATCTTGTAGGGTCCTTTTTATGAAATCTCATTATCCAACTTAGGCCCGTCTTCCATTCTCATAACATCACAAAATTTCCATAATTTCAATACTTGAGATACGACAATCCATTCTTATGCTTATATCTTCAATCATCACCCTAAACAAATCACTAAATTTTCATCTCTTATTTTCATATAAAACTAAGTATATTTCAATTTCCATTCAAGCCTAAACATGTCAGAGAAAAGCATTGATGGGTCCACAATTTTACATATGTACATGCTTCGGAACAATTAGCATAACTTTCACCATGGGTGTCGGATCATAGTCATTCAAGCATATTTTGAAAGAGCGATTCGTGTTCTACAACTTCCGTGAAGGCGTCGGAGAGAGATTCTAGCTATTTAGAAAGTCAAAATTTGCACATTTTTAAAACTGTCCCGATAAGGTCCGCCTAACAGACATGGATTGGTTTGGGAAATTTTCAGACCCGAGAAGGTCCGCTTAGCGGACATTAAAGTCCGTTTAATGGACAGCTATGGGTCAAATTCCACATTCCCAACTCCTTAAGCTACCTATGACCATGCATATCTATCATTCCTAACTTATTTTCCTCATCATTTTCACTCCCATTTCAACTCAATATCATTTACAATTGAT
>JAOSBN010000007.1:1784802-1807022 GCA_027563595.1 Erythroxylum suave | reverse complement strand
GCTAAACAATTGAAACTTTCCCCTCCCCACACTTTAGACTAAACATTGTCCTCAATGTTAGCAAATGAAAGACAAGAGCAATAAAAAGTAAAGAGTGAGAGAAAGCTTCTCTAAGTGACGCGTTAAGGTGATGGTGGAGTGTCGAGGTGGTGCGGAATTTTTTTTTTGTCAATTCACCATGGCAATGATCAAATGATACTGTCCTGCAAAACAATAAAAATCTCGCGACCAAGTGATATCCAATGACAGCAAAATGTTGGGACGAATTCCAAAAAGAAAATGTCAAAAAAAAAACGAGAAACCGAATAGAATTATGTACAACTAAAAATTAAATTGCGAAGAACAAAGTGAAAGCAAACCTTGGGTTGCCTCCCAAGAAGCGCGTTTGTTTAACGTCGTTAGCCCGACATGGACCCATTCAATTATAGGAAGGTTCGTTCAAAGAATTAACTTCGACGGACTGGGGCTGAAATCCTTCATAACATGGTTTCAAACGATGGCCATTCACCTTCAAAATCTTTTTTGTGTCCATACTTTGAATATCCATAGCACCGTACGGATAAATCTTTGTAACCACAAAAGGTCCAATCCACTTGGATCATAATTTTCCTGCAAAAAGTTTCAAAGTCGAATTAAATAAAAGTACCTTTTGTTCGACTCTAAACTGCTTCTCGGCAAGCTGCTTGTCATGAAAAGCTTTAGTTTTGGCTTTGTATGTAACAACGTTGTTGAAAGCATGGTTCCGTAGTTCTTTCAATTCCTGAATCTGCAACTTCCTTTGTTGCCCAGCAGCATCAAAATTCATGTTGCACTGCTTCACGGCCCAAAACGCTCGATGCTTAACTTCCACTGGCAGATGACAGGCCTTGCCATAAACAAGTCTGTAAGGAGACATATTTAATGGCATTTTATAGGCAGTGCGGTAGGCCCAAAGAGCATCGTACAAGTGCCAGCTCCAGTCTTTCCTGTTGAAATTCACAGTTTTCTCCAAAATACTCTTTACCTTTTGATTAGACAATTCCGCCAACCCATTGGTTTGAGGATGGAAGGTCGTGGAGGTCCTGTGCACAACTCCATATTTCTTCAGCAATGCAGCAAACACTCTGTTGCAGAAATGAGTCCCGCGATCACTAATGATTACTTTCGAAGTACCGAACCTGACAAAGATGTTAGCCTTCACAAAATCGACAACAACCTTAAAGTCATTAGTCCGAGTAGCTTTTGCCTCTACCCATTTCGAAACATAATCGACAGCTAACAAAAAGTATTGAAAACCAAATGATGATGGAAAAGCGCCCATGAAATCAATCCCCCACACATAAAATATTTCACAAACAATAACTAGGGTCTGAGGCATTTCATTTCTTTGGCCTATGCTACCAGTCATTTGTCACCTGTCACATGCTTTGCAAAATGCATAAGAATCTCTAAAAATGTCAGGCCAGTAGAAACCAGATTCAAGTACTTTCCTAGCTGTCCTATTAGGGTCGAGTTGGCTGCCACTAGCAGATGCATGAAAAAATTACAATATGGAAGAAATTTCATATTCAGGTACGCACCTTCGCACAATTTGGTCTGAACACATTTTCCATAAATATGGATCATCCCAAATGTAATACCCGGCATCGTTCTTCAATTTGTGGCGTTGAGCAGATGTGATACCATCTGGATATCCATTCTGAGTGATAACATTGGCCAAATCTGTGTACCATAGGTTTCGACATGGCCATGTTGAAGTCATCGCAAAATAACTGTTCATCAGGAAACTCCTCAGTAACGACCAGATCATCTCCAGAAGTGTTGTTTAGCCTACTAAGGTGATCTGTGACCAGGTTTTCTGCTCCTTTTTTATCTCTAACCTCAATGTCAAATTCATGCAGCAAGAGAACCCATTGGATAAGTCTTGGCTTCGCATCCTTTTTGCTCATCAGGTACCGAAGAGCAGCATGACCTAAATATACTATCACTTTCATACCAAACAAGTATGATCGAAATTTCTCTAAGGCAAAGACCACAGCAAGCATCTCCTTCTCAGTGGTTGAATAGTTTTGTTGAGCACCATCCAACGTCTTGTATGCATAATAGATCACCTGAGGGTCACGACCTATCCTTTGCCCAAGAACTGCTCCTACAGCATAGTTACTGGCATCACACATCAGCTCGAAAGGGAGTTTCCAATACGGTGGTTTGATGATAGGTGCAGTAACCAGCTTTTCCTTCAAAATATCAAATGCCTTTTTGCAGTCTTCGTTGAATTCAAACGGCACATCTTTTTTTGCAAAAGGTTGCTCATTGGATGAGCTATCTTCGAGAAATCTTTGATGAACCGCTTGTAAAAACCTGCATGACCAAGAAAAAAGCGTACTTCCCGCACATTTGCGGGGTAAGGCAGCGAGCTTATCACATCAAATTTTGATTTATCCTAATATGATGCCTTGATCAACCATGAAATGACATTTTTCATAATTAAACACAAGATTCTTTTCAATGCATCTTTTAAACACTTTCCTCAAATTTTCTAAACAAGATGTAAAGGAATCTCCGTACACAGTAAAGTCATCCTTGAAAACTTCAATAATTTCCTCTACATAGTCAGAAAAGATACTTACCATACATCTCTGAAATGTCGCCGGAGCATTGCAAAGACCAAATGGCATGCGTTTGTAGGCGAAAGTGCCAAACGAACAAGTGAACATTGTCTTTTCCTGATCTTCAGGCGCTACATGAATCTGGTAAAAGCATGAATAACCATCTAAACAGCAATAATGAGAATGACCTGCAAGTCTCTCAAGCATCTGATCAATAAACGGTAAAGGGAAATGATCTTTATGGGTAGCAGCATTTAATTTTCTATAATCAATACATACACGCCACCCCTTTGAACTCTAATGGGTATTAATTCACCTTTTTCATTTTCAACAACAGTAATACCAGTTTTTTTACCTGTGTTGGATTTACCCACTTGCTATCTGAAATAGCATAGATCACATTTGCAGCCAATAATTTCAGTATCTCCTTTTTTACAACCTTCATCATTGGTAGATTCAATCGACGCTGAGGGTGCCTGCTAGGTTTACAATCATCCTCTAACAGGATTCGATGCATGCAAATGGTAGGGCTGATTCCCTTGATGTCTGCAATCGACCATCCAATAGCTTCTTTATTCTCCCTGAGTACACGAATAAGTCTCTCCTCCTCTAATTCGCTCAACTGATTGGAAACAATCACAAGTAATGTTTCAGCCTCCCCCAAGAAGACGTACTTGAGGTGCGCAGGTAATGCTTTGAGCTCCAATGTTGGCGACTGAAGAATGGAGGGGAGTAATTTATTGCCGTCAAGCTTCAGTGGTTGCTGTAACATGCCGGACGCAGTTTGTAACGCTTGAAAATCATGTACTGCGTGGACTATACCTCTCGGATCTACCCATTCAGTCTTGATTTCTGATAGCTTTGCAGGAGTAATATTATCAGTTATCGCAACCTGCAAAAATCATCAACACACAACTCGAGAACTTTCTCGATCAAGAGGTTAATACAATCAACAGCAAAAGTTGTACAATAATCAACAGGATGCTTAATGGTATTGTTTATAGTGAATGTAATTTTGGCACCATCAAACTCCATTGGATACAAAGATAGGAGCTAGGACTTTGTTTCTTTTGGTTAGCATGTAATAACATATCCATTAAAGAGCGGAAGTTTGACAAATTCCTGTAAATTTCGTTTTTGGATGTTGTTTATATGTTTGTTAGAGACGAGGGAATTTTTTGTTTTTTACTTCACTTAATTTATCTAAAACGGTCCTAAAATATAATATGGTCATGGTTCCTTTCAATAAATTGTTCATCGACTCTAAACGTTATTGCTCTTGCTTTTAAGTTTTTATTCGTGGTTCAAATAGCTGATAAATATCAATCGTACGAGTTTATATATTGAAAAGAAATAATATATTTAAAAGTGTCTTATTTTTTTTAAAAATGAACATATTAACAAACTTTTTAAAGTTTTTAATTTAATGCCTAATATTTCAAAATTTGTACATATCATATCAAATTAATGTTTTTGTCGATGCAGCTAATAGATAGATATTAAATTAATACAGTGAAAACAATCTTTTAAACTTGATTTATACGAGCTTTAAAAAACTAATAACTTAATTAAATAAAAAATTTTAACAGGTTAGATATGTTTAATTTGCTATCTTTATATTTTTTCCATTAAAGTTAAGTATTCATTATTTTAATAATCCTTATAATTATTATGGTTAATATCATCTAAAGTACTATAAATTACTTATTAGTATGTGGAAGTAATTTAAATAATATTGATCATATAAACACCAAAATGGTAACTATATAATTTACTTAATTTTCATCAATCATATTATATTATGATTAAATGAAATACAAGGACAAGATGCATCATATTACTCAGCAAATGCTTATTAAGCTTTATGATATTCTCGCAACATAATATAATACACTCAAAATCTAGTCAATGAAGAACACGGACACAACCGCTCCATGCGATTGATTTCTTATTGGTCCACGATGCTACCAATCATGGGATGAAAGACTTTTTTCCAGAATCCACCTCAATTAATGCTGAAACAAGAACAAAGAAACCAAATTTTAAGTGAACTTGGAACTCAGAAAGATTAACGTTTCATTACAATGGTTCGATAATAAAACCGAAACGGAAAGGTTATGCTAAGGAGATGAAGACGCATACTACCTCTTGCATTTAACGGAAGTAGAGAATTTGAAAGGGGCTTTAAGACCACAGCCTGTAGGAAGAGAAACTACTCTTTCAGGTTTGAACGCATCAGGAGGTAATCCCTTGGCGGCCTCTTTCAAACATTGGCATGCCCCTTGACGATCAGTAGTGGTTTTAGCATTACTGAAGATGGTTTTAACTCCTTTGCAACAAGCTGGGGGTGGTTTTGAGCCAGCACCTTGTGTTACTATTTGTCACCCTTTCTATCCCACATCGGGAGTTTATGTGTTTAGGGTAGAGGTTGGTAGTTATAAAAGAAAGCACACCCCTCCACCATCAATCCCATATCGATAGATTATGGAAATGAGAAGTAGTTTGATAGTTATAAAAGGAGCTCTCCCCCTCCTATTGTATACATCTCAAATTTGTATCTCTTCTCCCACATTAAATAAAAGCGAGCCATTTGATTGGTGCTCTGGAGACGTAGGCATAGTTGGCCGAACTCCGTTATTAAATTTTTGGGTGCGTTCTTTCCTTATCACTTTTATTATTCCGCATTTCTTGTCCTGTTTCTTTTCAAGTTGTAGTGTAGTATTCAATATTATTAGTCGGGTATATTTGTAGTGTTGTGATCAATTTATTTGGGTGTATTTACTATTCGTGTGTGTGCACGGGTTAGGTTGTGATAAATACACCATGCACGTAATTTCTGTCTAGGAGGCCGGGTTTTAAGTGGGACCGTTTGTGACCCCTCCACCCTTTCCTGGGAATTTACGTGGAATGGTAATGCTGTCTAGGAGGTCATTTTGATCTTTCCTGAGTATTACCGAATCGGTTCACTTCACTAGTTGTTTACCTTAGAGGGAAAAATTACCCGATTTTCCTAACAAGTGATATCAGAGTTAAAGGTTCGTCCTTAGTTTGTTTGTAATTTTGTTATATTGAATACTATATTTTGACTCTATAATGGCACATAATGATCAAGAAACACCGAGGACATTGGCTTTTTCGTCATCATGGTCGAGGATTCCGTTGTCAAGTTTGAAATTGGCAGTGGAGATATTTGACGGTACTGGGCATTTTGGCATGTGGCAAGGGGAGGTCTTGGACTCCCTTTTTTAGCAGGGTCTTAACATTGCCATTGACGAAAAGAAACCAAAAGATGTTGAGGATAAGGATTGGAGTATCATAAATCGGTTGGCATGCAGAACAATTCGATCATGTTTGTCTAGAGAGCAGAAGTATGCTTTTAAGAACGAGACTTCTGCACACAAATTGTGGAAGGCATTGGAGGACAAATTTCTGAAAAAAAGTGGTCAGAATAAGCTCCTTATGAAGAAAAGGCTGTTCCGATTTGATTACCGACCAGGTACTACTACGAATGAACACATCACTATGTTTAACCAGTTAGTAGCAGACCTGTTGAATTTGGATGTGAAATTTGAGGATGAAGATTTGGCTTTGATGTTGTTATCATCTCTTCCCGATGAATTTGAACATGTGGAGTCTACGTTACATCATGGAAAGGAGAATGTATCTTTAGATGCTGTATGTTCTGCTTTGTATAGTCATGAATTGAGGAAGAAGGATAAAATGAAAAACAAAACAGCTTCAGCAGATGAAGCATTGGTAGCAAGAGGTCGTTAGCAAAGCCAGTCAAAAGGGAGAAGAGGAAGATCTAAATCAAAAAGCTGAGTTGCCAAAGATGAGTGTGCTTTCTGTCATGAGAAAGGACACTGGAAGAAAGACTGTCCAAAATTGAAGAAGAAAGGGAAGGCTCCGAAAGATGCAAATGTTGCAGAGTGTAAAAGTAACGTAGAATCAGATATCTCTTTGGTGGTTTCACCTTCAACATTGCATCTAGACGAGTGGATTTTGGATTCAGGTTGCTTCTACCATATGTCTCCCATCCGGGAGTGGTTCTTTGATTTTGAAGAACTTGATGGTGGGGTTGTTTACATGGGTAATGATAATTCATGTAAAATAGCCAGCATAGGTTCAATCAAGCTGCGGACTCTTGATGGATCCACCAGAATTTTGAGGGATGTACGATACGTGCCAAAGTTGAAGAAGAATCTCATCTCTTTGGGGACTATTGAATCAAAAGGCCTAGTAGTAATGATGCGAGATGGAATTCTTAAAGTAACTTCAGGAGCACTGGTAATGTTAAAAGGCATTAGGAAGGACAATTTGTATTATTACCAAGGTAGTACAGTGTTTGGGATGGTAGCAGCAACAACTTCAAGTAGTAAGAAGGATGTAGTGGCAACAAAGCTGTGGCATATGCGTTTGGGACATGCTAGTGAAAAATCCTGGCAAACTCTTGCCAAGCAAGGATTGTTGAAAGGTATGAAGACTTGCAAATTGGAATTTTGTGAGCATTATGTTTTGGGAAAACAACGAAGAGTGAAATTTGGCACTGCAATCCACAATACCAAGGGAATTATGGATTATGTGCACTTAGATGTGTGGGAACCTGCCAAGACTCTGTCACTCAGTGGTAGGCGTTATTTTGTCACTTTCGTTGATGATTTTTCCAAAAGAGTTTGGGTGTTTACTATGAAGAACAAAGATGAAGTGCTTGGAATTTTCCTTAAGTGGAAAACCCAAGTTGAAACCAGACAGGAAGGAAGATTAAGGTTCTCCGAACAGACAATGGTGAAGAATACAAGAGTGATCCGTTCCAGAAGGTATGTCAAGAATGTGGCATAGTTCGACACTTTACAATTCGAGAAACACCACAACAAAATGGGGTGTCAGAGCATATGAACAAGACATTAGTGGAGAAAGTTCATTGTATGCTGTCTAATGCTAGGTTAGGCAGAAAATTTTGGGTTGAGGCTATGACATACTCTTAACATCTTGTAAATCAATTGCCTTCATCTGCTATATGTGGCAAGACTCCTTTAGAGGTATGGTCTTGGAAACCTGCAACAGATTATGATTCTTTGCATATTTTTTGTTCTACTGCATATTATCATGTGAATGAATCAAAGTTGGATCCACGAGCAAAGAAGGCTCTATTTATGGGCTTCAATTCTGGAGTTAAAGGATACCGTTTGTGGTGTCTAGAGTCAAAGAAGACAATAATCAGTAGGGATGTTAACTTTGATGAATCTGCCATGTTGAATAAGATAACTCTAGAAGGGGTTGATGGTACTTCGCAGCAGGTGGAAAGCATGTTGAAGCAGGTGGAGTTTGAACAGACAATGGTGATCCCAGCAAAAAGCACTATTAGTGACTCTCCTATGATAGAAGAAGAGTTAGATGAGGAAGAGGTTCCGACCTAAGAACCTCCGTAGCAATCAGAGTCAATTGCCGCTAGAAGGACAGGAAGAGAAATTCAAAAACCTGCTCGTTTTCTTGATATGGTAGCTTATGCACTTCCAGTTGTTAATGATGTTCCATCTACCTTCCCAGAAGTAATCCGAAGTTCAGAAAGTGGCAGATGGCAGGTGCAATGGAAGAGGAAATGCAATCTCTTGAAAAGAACAAGACATAGAAGCTGACACAACTACCGAAGGGAAAGAAGGAAGTTGGATGCAAATGGGTATTTGCAAAGAAAGAAGGATTTCCTGACAAAGATGATATTCGCTACAAGGCAAGGTTGGTAGCTAAAGGCTACGCTCAGAAGGAAGGAAATGATTATAATGAGGTATTTTCTCCAGTTGTTAAACATTCTTCCATTAGAATTTTGTTGGCCTTGGTAGCACAGTTGAATTTGGAGCTAGCTCAACTTGATGTGAAGACCGCATTCTTACACGGTGACTTGAAGGAGGAAATCTATATGTCTCAGCCAGATGGATACAAGGTTGCTGGTAAAGAAAATTGGGTTTGCAAATTGAACAAATCGTTGTATGGACTGAAGCAATCTCCAAGGCAGTGGTACAAACAATTTGACAAGTTTATGAAGGGTCAGTGATAACTTGCATTTTGTGCATGTTAATTGTTTGTGTTTTATGTTCTTTTGATGAGCTTTTGTGATAGTTTGCTTGTGTTTTATGGTAATTCATGTCTTTGTATGTTCTAGGTTATGAAATACCAAAATGATGCAATTTGGAGTGAAATTGGCTAATCTGGAACTGAAGAGGATTTCAATATGACCATGCCGAAGGTTACTGTGAAGCAAAGCTGGCAGATTGCTATCTACGAATTTTGACTTAATTACCTTGGGATTTGGGCCTCAATTGCACGGCCCATTTTGTTGACAAAGTTAAGTTGTCTTGTGACTCATGGGGGCTTTAATTTGACATTTAAGGAGGGGCCTACTTCATTTATTAAAAAGTCTAAACCATTATGGGAGGGGCCTACTTCATTATTGACAAAAGAGAAGAACTAGACAACTTGGAGAAGGCTGGAAAAGAAATTGACAGAGATACTAAGAAAAGAAGAAAAAGAACGTGTTTTCTAGGAGAGGCGGCAGCAACTTTTGGAAAAGAAGAAAATCTTGGCAGAAGCACTTGGGCAGAGGCGTTCTTCTTGGAGAAGGAGTGGAGACTTGACTTGGAAAAGAAGATAGCGTCAACAACTTGGAGATTTAGAAGAGAGCAAACGATGGCAGCAAACCACACCCTTCACAAACTAGTCACACCCACGGACGCTCAACAGCCCCACTACATTAATTTTCCGAATTTAGGTGATAATAATACTTTTAAATTAAAATCTGGGTTGATTCATTTATTACCTATTTTCAGGGGTCTATCGGGAGAAGATCTGTACAAACACTTAAAGGAATTTGACGTGGTTTGCATGGGAATGAAGCCGAAAAATGTGACGGAAGAGCAAATTAAGCTAAGAGTTTTCCCTTTTTCTCTCAAGGATGATGCTCAAGATTGGTTGTACTATTCATCTGGAGAGAACGTGTAAACCTGGGCTGAAATGAAAAAGCTTTTCTTCGAGAAATATTTTCCAGCATTGAGAGCAACCAATATTTGAAAGGAAATTTGAAGAATTCAACAACATATAGGAGAAACTCTCTACAAATATTGGGAAAGATCTAGAAAACTTTGTGCTAGTTGTCCCCATCACCAAATAACTAATCAATTGTTAATTCAATACTTCTATGAAGGTCTTTCGCTCATGAATGGGAGTATGATTGACGCTACAAGTGGTGATGCCTTAGTTGACAAAACACTAGTGGTCGCAAGGGAATTGATCGCGAACGTGACTTCCAACACTCAACAATTCGGAATACAGTGCTTGGAGATTGAGAACAAAATGAAGAAAATCAATGCTCAGAAACGTTGTTGTTAGAACCAATACTTGAGTGGTTTTGATGCTATAGTTAGTCTCTCTTCTCTTTTCCTTTCTTGTTCTAATCGTTTTAGGATTCTGAATTTTCTTTCGTTGATTCTTCTTCCATAAACTTGGTAACAATCTTAAAAGCATGCAAACATGCATGGTTTATGTTATTAAATTCACTAACCTTTCAAACTTCAGGAAACTTATTTAGAAACAATGAAACCAACCCCACAAATTAAAAGATACAAGTGCGAATTGAGCATTATATGAGACTTCTATATTCAGCTTGAATGTTATTCTGGCGGCTTTGCATATAAGCTTCTGCCATTCATTTGATAACGTGATTCAGATCCATGAGATGATTCCAAAAAAGACCAAACATAATAAGCAAATGATTTCTGATAATTTCACAATGGTCCTGTCTCACCGGGATGGATGTCTTCCTCACTATTTAATCCTGAAACACAAAGGAAACAATCAGATGCCAAGAAACCTGTAATATCAGATGTAAGAACATGATTCTGTTATTGATAATATGCACACACCTCTTGCAGTCAATGGATGCAGAGACATTGTAAGGAAGATTAACACCATATGAGCCAGGAAGAATAGCCACACGTTTGGTATCAAACTGTTGGACTAATGGAGGTTGACAAATTAAATCCTTCTTTGTTTTGATAATAATAAAACTTAAAGAATTGGTTAAGTAATAATTTCAGGTTAATTGCAATAAATTGAGGTTGATGGAAGACAAGTTGACTAAGGATGACACAAGTTGACTATTATGTTGGTGATGATTTTCAAATTAGAAGAAAATTGGATAAGTTGATTTATGAAGATCAAGATTTGGATAAGTTGAATTAACAACGTGTAATTCATGAGAAGATATTGCTTGAAGAATTCAAATAAGCATCTCAACAGTCAAAGATTTGAGATTTTATGAGATCTGTCCGTTGGAGAACTGGATAAGTCGACTATCACGTTGCAAGTCGACTATCATCAATCAGACATGTTAATTGGATAGATGGACTAGTCGACTATCATGCTATTAGTCGATGGATTAGTCGACTATCATTGAGTTAGTCGACTATTCGAAGAGCGGAGCTGAAAGTTTCATGAAAAACGTTAATACTAGTCGACTATCACTTGGGGCACAAGTTGACTATAACACACTAGTCGACTATTACACACCGACTAGTCGATTATCAGTTACAGCTGAACAAAATTTGACTTTATCAATTAATTTCTAAAGGGAGAAAATCTTCATACAACTGCTAGGAGCATTCCACAACGGCTAGGAGAAGTCTGCAATGTTTATAAACATCTTGAAGCTTTCAAATAAAGTACCACACTTTAGAGGATTGATTACACAAGTCCAAAGAGAAGCGTACTTGATATAGTTCAAAAATTATCCTCACATTGTTCTCAATCTTGCTACTTAGCCTATATTGATTGTATTCAGCTGTACTGAGTTGTACTACTTCATCATTATCATTGTTAATATTGTGAGCTGAGTGATTGGGGGAGAATCGCTTGGAAGGTAGGATTTGTGCCAGAAAACAAATCATTTGTAAGGCGTAGCTTGAGCCAGAAGTCAAGTTGATTGGAAGAGTTCACACTGAACTATAAAGTCTGTAGTAAAAAGCTTTCACAAAATCCTAAGTAGGAGCTTAGGTAGATGACGTAGGTCTTAGCACCGAACCTCTATAAAAATTGTGTTCCTCTCTTCTCTATTCCTTTACATTTCAATTTGTTTTTGTTTGTCCCGTGTGTTCTAATTATTTGTTTTGTAGCGCTTTGCGAAAAAGATTAAAAGATCTATTTAACCCCCCTTTTAAGATCGTTTTCACAAACATCTTGAGGAATCTATTTGCAGCATCTTTTAGGCATTGGCATGTCTGTTGATGGTCAGGAATAGTTTTAGCATTATGGAAGGCAGTGTTAACCCCATCGCAGCAATCTGAAGATGGTGTTGACAAGCCCCTACCACGAATGTAACCAAGACATGGCTCCAGAGTTTCGTACACTTGGGCACAATTTATTTCGGCCTCCACTCTAATTGCCAAAGGTATTGCAATGCACACTAGAGCTATGCCGACTAACTTTTTGACACAATCCATTGTATCCTGACCTTTTTATCAAGCAATCTGAGACTTTCAGGAGTGTTTGGAACTGGTTTTCTTTTGGTTGAAAATTTTAAAAATTAAGCGATCCTTTTAAAATGTTTCAAACTACGTAAGAAATTTACGTCTTCTACGATATAAACTATTATCATATTATTTAATAATGAATCAATAGTTCTTAGTTATTGATTCTTGAAGGCATACTCGTACTTAAATGTTTAAACTTTTTTATTTTTATTTTTATTTTTTTCTTTTATTATTATTTTTTACCATCTATTTTTTCAACATTATTGAACTAAGATGAGACGAAAGTTGGAATTACGTAAGTCGTATCATCTCTTTGTACTGTTCAAATGACTCAATGTTCCATTTTGTGTTCAGACACCCCTTATATTATTTGTAAGCAATTTGCCTGCAACCCACGAGTTTCTTCCCATACATTCCTATTATTTAGATACATAACATACGAAAGAAAAATTAGAATCTTGGGATTGTGTTGTTCTAATGTGAGGAATAGATAGATATTAACAAGAGTTCAAAGGGTCATAATGGCAATTTCCATTCATCATAAAAGTTCAAGTTTTTTATGATATCGAGATTGAGGCATAGGTCATGTCGTACTTTAATTAGGGTTGAAAAGCTTTTCTAAAGCTGAAAGAATCCCTTAAATCCTCTTTTTAATGTGAGTTCTATATAAATGTATGGATGAGATTTAATGGAACATGATAAAAATATTAAAATTGAAACAAAAAATCTTATCATAAAAAAATTGGTCATAATTAATTGAGTTCTAAGTCGAGTTTGGATTATCATTTTTTGAAAAATTTAAAATTCAAATCTATATCCGAGTTCAGTATGTCTCATTATCATCTTTAATATATCAAGCTAAAGAAAATTATTGAAGAGTTTATAAAGGATTTTATACCATTCAATTATATATTTATATCCTTAACTTTCCTCTCAATTCAAACCTAATGGAAGTGATACATTGATATTTTTATTTTATATTTGGTGGAAATTATGTTTATAATGCAAGATATTTTGATATTTTGATGGATTTATTTTATCCTCTGTTATTTTGGACAGTTAAGGAAGATTTGTTGATTTGTCGGATATTTGAGCTTATTCGGAAAATTTTAAATGAACTGCAAGAGTTCAAAATCATAGGGGCTGTTCTGTCTTCTTTGAAGTCAATAACAACCATCTGTTTTGGAAGGTTATCAGCAATCACTAGCATGAGAGTCAGGGAGATAATTTTAGGATTTTATTTCCTTATCATCATTTATTGGGTTGTAATCATTTTGCCGTTTTTCTGGGGAATATTCTTCTCTTTTATAAAGGGAAGGGGGCTGTTAGTTTGCGGGACACACTCTTTGGCCAGCAGAACCTCTATTTTGTGAGCTCAAAACAGCCATGAACGGTTAACTCTTATATTTACTAGCACGAAGATGACCTTTGGCTGGAATGAATTCTTTAATCTATTTTCTCTATTTTTATTTGTATGACCTCGTTCAGTTTCTTCAAATAAAAATCCCCCTTTTATTCGTCTTTACTAAAATTTTCTAGTTTTTTAAAAAATATTATTAATCTCTAGTCTCTGTGGATTCGACCTTGCTTACCATTTTCTACAATTATTTTGTAACTTGGTAGTAGGATATATTTTTTGTAGGTTCAACACCTACCAAGGCTCTTGTGCTCTTATGTCTCCATGAAGTCTAGATCTAGGAGGCCTATTATCATGAAGAAGTCCTTGTATCTTATACTTATATGAGCATCCTACACTGTATCATGCTTGGCTAGTCCCAATCGTGATGAACCTTTTCTATAAAGAACATGGATCACACCTTGAGCGTAAGTTCCCAATATATGGGCTCCACGATCAAGAAAAATCAAGTTCACACTCCTATATATGTTAACTCTCAAACCTACTAAGTTAAGTCGATCTGCTCCAGCACCTTCCAATTTATGCATCTGTCGATCTCAATCTCTTGTCCTTGAGTCTTTAAAATTGCTCCTCATGGGCCCTGGCATTGAAAAGCAACATCTCAGGTTCCTCTAGTGGATGTGTTGCAATCTATCGCATTGGTGGTGAGCAAGCTCCATTTAGGTCTCTAGATGACCCCTATGCTCTTTGTCTCTTCCTCAATGCCTCTTTTGCTCTTCGTTATTGCGCGACTTCTGTTCTTCTTGTCATTGTACCTAAAATGAAATAAAAAATAACATATATTAATACAAATAACTTGGTTTTCCCTACACTTAAATCGTATGTTCACTACGTATATAATTATGAGAAAAAAACAATTCAAATTCAAATTAAACTAAATAATATAATATAATTAACAAAAATAATTAGAAAATTAAAAACAAAATTAAAAATGCAATTAAAAAATAAAACTAATCTAATTATGTAATTACTAATGCAATTCCTAAAATTCAAAATTCAGTTACACAATTTGGCAATTAAACCTATACTAAACAGAATTTAACAATTAAACCTATACTAAACACAATTAAACCTAATTCATGAAAAATATTAAATTGAAATGAAATTAAACTATGAAATACTATTAATTACTAGGAAACCATCAAATTAAACATAATCTAACAAAATCTCTTAACTTTTTAACTTAGTGAGCAAAATTCACATACCAAAGCAAATATTATACAATTCTTCAAGTTAGTTCAATAATTCATATGGAAAAGAATGAAATTAGACCTGTAATTAACAAGGAAGAACAAATAAGGTGAAATCACCCTAAGATGCAACAATTGTGTAACCCTAACAAATTGGGGATGGAAAACCCTAAAATTTGTAAAAATACCCAAATTTCCAAATGAAATGTGCATAAAAGGAAAGGAAAACTTACTTAAATGTTGCAAAATCACTCAAAAAATGTTGGGCTAGGTTGAAGGAGGGAGGGGCGCAATAGGTGGGTCACAGAACAGGAGAGAAAAGTGGGAAAAAAGAAGAAAAATAGGATTTTTAATGTGTCACAGACTTACATGACCATATGACTGACTATGTAAGTCACTATATTTTGTGACTTGTGATACATGGGCGTACGATATTTTGCAAACTTACATGATTACATAAATGGCAGTGTGTGAGATTGTGTAAGTAACTGTGATTGTGTGACTTTTGAGATAGACGTGTGTTGTGACACATTCAACATGCTCATGCAACTAACTGTAATTGTGTGTGAAAAGTTTTAAAAGCTCCAAGACTACACATTGTCATCTCTAATGACCGTATAGGTCATTAAAATCGTGTAAAACATACTAAAATAAAATTTTTGTATACAAAGGTATGTACATTACTGTGTATACCTAAAAATTCCTTAAAACTTATAATGTTTTCATTCAAAGTCACAAAAATCAATAACACATACCAAAAACACAAAAATCGGTAAAATCAAATGAAGATGCTCTATAACCTAACATAAAACATGCTTAAAAAATAATGAAATCCTAAACTAAAGCTAAAAATAAACAAAATAACATAATCAAATTAAATAAAACTATCCTAATTCTTGGGCTGCATCCCAAGTAACACTTCTTTTTATTGTCTTTAGCTCGACATATCTTCATGTTCAAGGTGGTTTATAGAGATTAAGTTTGTTGTTTCTTATCATGAGTTCCTCAAACTCTAAGTAAGATATTTCCTTATTCTACATTTTTCATCATTATTTTTACCCTGAGCTGGAAACGACACCAGTGGACCTTTAGAAGAAGAGTCCTGTAAAACATTTGAAACAAAATCATCAAATTTAAATATGACCTTTTCATCTCTAACCCTAAACACTAACTTGCCCTCACTATCATTAATGATAAACCTACAAGTGGATAAAAAGGGTTGACCTACAAGGATAGGTACCTTTATATCTTCCTCTATATCAAGAATCACAAAATCAACTAGGAATATGAAGTTATCAACCTTCACAAGTATATCCTCTATAATACCTCTAAGATGTTTTACAGGTCTTTCTACTTATTTTAAACTTATGTTAGTGGGTTTTAGTTCACCTAATCCTAATTTCTTAAATAAAGAATAAGGCATCATATTAATACCAACTTGTATATTGATTAAAGTATTTTCTTAAGCTATTGATTTGACAAAGGATAGTAAAACTCCTTAAATCTTTAAACTTCTTTGGTAGCTTGCTTTAAACAATTATTGAAAACCTTCCACTCAATTTGACAGTAACTAACTCCTCTAGCTTCCTCTTGTTCGCTAATAACTTCTTCAAAACATTTAAATACTTTGGCTGCAAGAGCTTCAACAAGGGGTAAGTTAATTTGGAGTTGCTTAAAGAGTCTAAGGAACTTACCAAACTACCCATCCTTTCGATCTTTCTTCACTTCGGTAGGATAAGGGATGGTAGGCTAAAATTTCTTAACTTTTGAAGGTGGCCTTCACCTTTAACTTCCGCTTGACTCATAGTGTTACTTTCTTTCTTCTCTGGGTTTTTGTTTCCCCCGTGCAACTCTTTTGCATTTCTAAGGGTGATATGTTATTTAGGATTTATCTTTGTAGTACTAGGAAAACTCGCTTCTGGTCTTTCAAAAATTAACTTGGTAAATTAGTCGATCTAAGTTTTCAAGTTACATATAGAAGCCTCTTGATTCCTCAATCAAATCTCTATGGATTGAAATCTTGCCTCTGAATGTTGAATTTTGGACATAATGTCCTCCAAGCTTGACATTTTTTCTTAAGGTGGGTGTTATTGGAATCCAAGTGAAGGGTTGTTCCTTGACTGCCCTTGACTCCCCCAAGAGAAATTTAGGTGATTCCTCCATCCTAAATTATATATATTTCTATATGGATTATTCTAAGGTCTAAGAGCATTCTCTGTATAATCCGTATGCTTGAGATATAGTGTTATGCAATCTTGACCTGGATGTCCCAGTCCACACACTTCACATTGCATTGTTTGGAATAAATGAGTACTCATAGTTAATCCATCGATCTTCCTACTTACGTTTCAATATAGTTCATCAGTGTTGTAATTACATCTACATCATATACTCCTATTGGCTTGCTAAATTTTGCTTAAGAAGAGTAGCATATATTGAATTATTCATCATCTTTTCTTCAATGAGGCCCTAAGCAGCTTTTGGCATTTTGTTCTTTAGAGTACCCCAAGTCGTTAAATCTATTCTCTGCCTCATCATTTGATTTAGCCGCTTATAGAAGGTTTGTATTTACATCCACAACGATAAACCATAAGGTGAGCACTTCCTTATCATCTCCTTGAATCTCTCGTATATGCCTATTATATAACCATTGAATAATATGATGATTTAGTTTAAAACTAAACAAAACTATAATTTAACATAATAATGAATTAAAACAAATATAACATAAAGATTAATCTAATATCAAATAGTTAGTACCTAGGTAATGAATCTCCCTAAGATCTCTTAAGTATTAACCCTTTATCATGTAATTCAATTATTAAACCATGGAAATTCTTATCTTATGTTAATATCTTTCTCAAGACTATTAAAAACTAATCATTGGTTGATTAACTAAAACCTTTTTCTAGTCAAAACTTATAAGATTGCTTCACTCAATTCGTGAATTTCTTTATTACGTTAATCTAGAGAATTTATGTTGACTTATCTCTAAGTTTGCATGCAGCTCCTACTAGCTATAGTAGACGTATTCATACAAGAGGATTTCTCAATCTTAATCATATGAAATCAAACATTGAACTAATATCCTAGGCATATTAATTCCATAATTGAAACACATGATTAGATCTTGATAAGTGTAAATTGCATCATGTTTTAGGGCATAGTTTAATATGTTTTTAGCTATTAATTTAATTATTTAGTATGTGTTTAGGTTAGAATTGTGTTAGTTTGTTAATTATTTGTATTTTAAGTGTTTTATGGTTTAGAACAAGTCTTTGAGCTTAAATATTATGTTTTTGAGGAACCTTGATGTGTTTGTTAATGTTTCAAGGTCAACATCAAAGAACGAAGAAGTTTTGGAGCCATTCTAGCTGAAACAACAGCCCACAATCGTGGCATAATAGGCCACGATCGTGACAAAAGCACCAAAGTTGGCCCACGATCGTGGCCTAAATGCTATGATTGTGACAGTTGATGATAGGATTTGTGGATGTTGATGATGTTCTAAACTCACCTTCGAGGTTTTATTTTTGATTTAATGAAATTTGATTGTTTATGTTTTATTGGATTTATTATGATTTAATCTCTGTAATTGCATAATCTGGTGATAAACTAAGAGGGTGAATCAAGTGAAAAATAATTAAATTGGGCTAACGAGAGTTGAGCGATTTAATAGAACGAGAACTAAATCAAATTGGTAAATTGTGCAAAGAGAGATCTTGCAATAATTTCCGATAGTTTATTAGACAACTTTAGATCTAATTAGGGTTTTGGATAGGTTGGTAATTGAGAAATTGCAATTTCCATAATTTGACTTAGATTTATAAATTAGGGTTAATAGTTGTAACTCGAGAGAAAGTAATCAACCTTAAGATCATCTAGAACCAATAGTCCAATAATTTATAATTTATTACGTTAGCGTTAAAGATAGGTAAAACCCCCTTTCTCTCAATTGGTAGGTCCTTAGGTTGATTCTTGAGTGTAAGTTGTGATTGCTAATTTGTTAATATTTTCATGATTGATTCTGGAATTGAATTGCTTGATTGAATTGCATTCTTATTTTAGTTTTATGACATTTAAATTTCTACGATTTATTTTAGCCTTAGATTTTAAGACTATATTATCCCTCCTCATGGGATCGATACCTTATGTACTACGCAAATGAACCATGCACTTGTGGATTATCGAGGTTAATTAATTAAAACTTACATACATCAGAAAACCACGAACAGATATCAATGAATCAATCAATTGAATTACAATTAAAGCATCCATCCCGCCTTAGTGTTCATCCTACCTAGTAACTAAGTTTGTCCTTAGTGTTCATCCTACCTAGGAACTAATCAAACTTAGTTCCTAAGCAAAGAAACGAAAAAAACATTAAACGTTCAAAAGAATAGCTAGAAAGAAAAGAATCTATAAATATGTATATCCCCCTTTTCTTTTATGAAATCCTCTTGAATCCTTGAAGAAAGGTTGCCCTATATTGGATCTCCTAAAGTAATCATCATATTTTCGTCGTCTTATGTCTTCAACTGTAACTTAACTATAACTTTTGACTTTAATCATTTTTTTTATCATCTCCTCTTCATAATTGCCTTTTATATTGAGGGGTTTCTAGATTATACATAGTCAGTCACACGGTCATGTGAGTGACCATATATCTTAAAAACACTTCAATATTACGACTTTACATATTCTCAGTAACTTACACAGGCAAAGGATATAGTCATATATGTTACTTACAAGGGCATGTATCTTCACACAAACAAAAAAGACTTCTTTAAAGCTTTACACATTTACAGTCCCTCACACAATCCCTTTACATAGGCATGTATGTTACTCACACAAGTGTGTGCCTTCAAATAGATCCAATTCTTCTATTTTATGCCACAGTTTCCCTCTATTTCTCCTCTTTTTAATCCATTATGCAAATGAGACCTGAAAACACATTCGAAACAAAATGAATGCCACAAAACATCAAAAACTCTCAAATAATAAGCAAAACTCACTCAATACAAGCATAAAAACATAGTTTATTAACCATTTATCAGGATGCATCTATCATAAGAGTCAACACTTAAAATTATCTATAAATACTTATATTAACTCTTAAATTATTTCCTCAAAATTTTTCATTATAAACCTTTGAAATGTTGTTAGTGTCTTGCAAATTCTAAATGGCATCCAATGAAAAGTGAATGTTTTATATTGGTAGGTATATGTGGATTTTTCTTGATTCTCTAAAGGAACTGGGATTTGAAATTACCTTTAATACCCATCTAAGAAGTAATAATACATATAACCTAAGATTTACTTCAGCATTCAGTCTATGAAAGGAAAGAAAAATGGTGCTTTTGTGTTTCATCATTTAGTTTCTTATACTCGATGCATACTATCCATCTATTAACATATCTTATTAGGACCAAATCATTCTTCTTATATGGAGAAACTATCATTTCTCTTTTCTTTTGTACTACCTACATATGGATTATCCATGAACAATCAAAAATAGGATAGATCACACCTAAATCAGGTAATCTTACAACCTTTGCTTTTATAGCATTTCTTATATTTGGATTTAATCTTATTTATGGTTGCAATACAAGTTTTATTTCCTTACTCCATCAAAATTTTATAAATGAAATATAAGAGGTTAATCCCTTTTGTATTGAATAATTTTCAAACTAAAGAATTTTTATGCTCTTGTAGCACTTGTACTAACTTGTTTGTTAGATAACCTAGTTGTATTTACCACCTATAATTTCGAGTTTTGCCCTAAAAATGCATCCCAAAGGTATGTTAATTCCAATTTTGTTAGTTCTTTTGTATATAGTTTTATATTTTATAGGTTATATCTCCTTCATCTACTTTGCCCTTCCTTATTCAAAGGTCTTTATTTGCCTCTAAAAGGGCCACTTCATCTTGCAAATCCTGATTTTTCTAGTCAATTTCCTCTCCTTCAATAATGTCATATATGAAGTGTCTTATTGTATGACTTTATAAAGAATTTAATAATTTAGTGTCTGACAAATAAAAGAAGTATTAAAAATCATCACATAAGCTGGAGTGTTTAATGCATTTGGAACTTTGAAGAATAATGTTTCCCTTCTAACACTAAGAATCATCTTCTCTTTATGGACATTTATTAAAAAAATTTCAACCAAAAAAATGTTCTACCTAGGATTAAAGGTACTTAAATATCTTCTTATATATCTAGGATAACAGAATCAACTAAGAAAAATATTTTATCAACCTTAACAAAAACATTTTTAATTATGTCTCTAGGATTCTTAATTATTCTATGGCTAGTTGCAAGCTAATCCTAGTTGGTTTAGGTTCACGTAATTTTAATTTATCAAAGATAAAATTAGGTTTCAAATTGATACTAGCACTTAAATCAGTAAATACCTTATTAACAAATAAACTATCACAGATACAAGAGATTGTAAAACTCCCTAGATTTTTCAGCTTTCATAATAATTGTTTTAAAAGATAACTGATCATTCTTATGTAATATTTTATAACTCCTTCAGCTTCTTTTTGTTAATGAGAATCTCCTTAAGAAACTTAGCAAATTGAGAAATCTAGAAAAGAGCTTCAATAAAAGGAATGCCAATGTGAAGTTGCTTAAAATTTTTAAGGAACTTACTAAACTATCTGTTTATCTTTTCTTATTTTAGCCTTATTAGGTAAGGAATTCTTGATTGACGTTCTCTTGTTCATTCTTCTAGTTTTCTCTCATCCTTTTTCTTACTTCCTGGTGTTGGCCCTAGTCCCCGTACAAAATTTATGGCGACGATGTGTCACCATTTGGAAATTTATTTGCAATAATAATAATAATTGGGAACATTTCAATAAAACAAATTGTGACCTTAAATTTAATTAAAAATCTGGACACGGAAGATTTTGTGGTGGGATCATAAAATAATTTCGGACATATAATTAAATTATTCAAAAACAAAATGATTAAATAAAAACAATTAACTATTGATATAATAAATATATTAACTAATTTAATTCAAAATTTTCCATAGCTAAAATGAATAAATATTAAAAGATTTGGGTAAAAAAGGAATAATTTAATTGGAAAAAGAAAGAGTAAGGCCGCGAGCGAGGATTTTGGACGCAGGGGCGTCGTGGTTGCGATTCTAGCAAATTTTGGCCACTCATGATCGCGCTGAGTCGCGATCACGAATTTTGAGCCTTTGTCGCGATCGCGAACTGGTGAAAATCTAGAACTCGCAATCACACCGTAGCACGATCGCGATTTCTCCCAGTAACAACACCCCTACTTCTAAGCAACACAACTTTCAATCAAGTAACCCAAAAATTTCAACCTATATATCAATAGAAAGCTCAGATCAAGCCCTACAAATTTCATGAAGAAAACTTTGTCTAATTTTGCATGTATCATTACAATTTAGTCGATTAAAAGAAGGTTACCATTCATTCTAAATTATACACCAAATTATGCATAATGTACTCAAACATAGTCATTTTA
>JAOSBN010000007.1:1693828-1711963 GCA_027563595.1 Erythroxylum suave | reverse complement strand
TTTTCCTCTTTCATGTAGCATGTTGTACTGGGTTTTTAGATTTGATGTACAGACAGTAAAAGATGACAGATGTGTAATTTCTGGTTTTGATGAAATGAAATGAGGAAAATTTTGGTTTCAAAAACATTATAATTATTGTACTGATGATTTATTATGATGTCATGTGAAGTGTTTGTAGTGATTGTTCGTAGCTCACCCTTATCGTAAGATATGTACCGGAATGACCTGCAGGCGTCCCGGTGTGTACCCTGCGGTAAGGGGGCACTACATATATAAAGGTATAAAGACTAGAGTAAAGACAATATGAGAAGATACAAATCATCTTTTATTGATATTAGGCTACACCAAGATTCCTTTTTTATCTTCTTTTTGTTTACAATAGTGATAATTAAGCTTGCTAAGAATATCCAAGGGATATGTTTTGGTATATATTGGTTATTAATGATATCATTTTAGTGAATGAGACAAAAAAGAGTATCATTGTCAGGTTAGAACTTTGGATAGATATAATGGACTTGAAGAGATTTAAATTGAGTAGAACTAAGACTGAGTACCTAGAATATAAACTTTTAAGCAAAGGGTGGCTTTCAATGTAGAGGTAAAGATTGGTTTAAAAATTATACCACATTAAAGGTGTTTTAAGGATCTAGGATATATCATCCAAAGTAATGGAGAGATTGACAAAGACATAGTTTATCATATCATATTAGGTTGGTAAAAAATGGCATATTAGGTTGGCTTAAATGGAGAAGTCTACGAGGAGTATTATGTGACAAAAAGATACTACCTAAGTTGAAAGACAAATTTTATCATTTAGCAATTAAAACAACTATGCTGAAGTGCATGAGGAGTATCATATGACAAGAAGATACCACTCTAGCTCAAAGATAAATTTTATCATTTTGCAATTAAGCCAACCTTCCTATCTAGGATGGAATGTCAGAAGTGCATAGTCATAAGTTAAAAGGGGCAGAGAATAAGATGATCCATTGGATAGGCAACCTTATTAAAAGAGAGAAAGTTAGGAATGTAATGGTAAGAAATAAATTAAAGATGATTAATATTAATGAAACATTAAGAGAGACAAGGCTTCAGTGATTCAGTCATATTAAAAGAAGATACCTAAATGGTCTGGTAAGAAGATACAAAAAGATTGTACTTAAACACTGTAAGAAGAAAAAAAAAAAAAGAAGCCCTAAAAGGAACTGAGAGAAGGTGATCAAGAATGATATAACTCTACTGAAACTTACTGAGGATATAAGCCTTAATTGAAAATTTTGGTATACTAGGATACAGGTAAAGGATCACACATAGAGAGGTCTTGTCCGTTCTTATAGTTCTTTTAATCATTTTTCTTTGAGTCTTATATCTTGTATTTAGCTTAAACATTTAATATGTAATACTTCCCTCTCAGTTATTTAGCCTAAACATTTTCTTATTTGGCCTAAATATTTTTTTGTAATAACTTGTTCAATTTTTTTACCTTATTCTATATTTATTATATTTTGTATCTTATTACTTATTTTTATATTTTATTTAAACTTATTTTTATTTATTTATATTTCATTACCATTATTTTTATGTCTATTTTTATTTTTAATTAATAAGATTAGAGAGTGTAAATTCCTAAAGGGCAGGCCTTAAGAGCTAATGCTTGTTGAGGAAAAAGGGCTTATGTTTTAGTTAGCATATCTAGAATTTGTACTACAATCAATCTTTGTTTATCCTTGATCTCTTATAGAAGATATGTTCTACACCACTTTGACTGGTATATAGGCTGGAAACCCGTGATGCAGCTCCAGTGAGACTTATTTTTGAAATATTCTATAAGCCTAGAAGTCATAGCGAGAAGAGTTGTTCTGGATTCACTAATGTAAACAATGTCATGTACTTGGTGATATACTCCCCGTGTGTGTGTCCTCTGACCAAGGGTAGCCCAAGCAATATCAAAGCCATAAGTGTTATTGACCATGACTGCAGTATTCCTGATGAGAGTTAGTAAGGACTATTCTTAAGCCATGATTACCTTACCAAGTGACCCTGTTCATCTTCAGTATCATCATAAATGAAGACATCCAATGATTCAGATTCGTCATCAAAAGAATCAAGTGGAACAACAAATTTGGTCTCTTCATCTTCATACAAAGGTGGCACTTATGTGAGTTCAAACACATTTCTGATGTCAGTATAGGCACCGAAATTGGCACGAAATCTAATCCTTATCAGAAGGATTTAGAGTGGAGATGCCTTACAATAGACATCCATGTCATATTCCTGATTAGAGTTAGTAAGGAGTGTTCTTAAGTTATGAATACCTTATCAAGTGACTCTGTTCATCTTTCTTCAACCCTTTCTATTGCCAATCTCCCTTCTTATGTTAAACGTACTCTTTTCATCTCCACCGGATTGTTCTTCAATGAAATCTACAATGTTTTCCTTTTTGTAATAAGACCAATATTGAAAGAATTTCCATTAGCAGCAGTGAAATAATCATCATGTGAACTCCTTGCTTCATAAAGTACAATGTTGGGCTTCAAAATGCTTCTGCATGATTCAGCATCCATATACCCAATAGCTTTAATGGACCTATCATATTTTTCTTGTTGTAGTAACTATATATGGACATAAGGTCAAAAAATTGTGAGGGGTTTGGAATCTACCTTTTGAAAAATTGTGAGAGGTCTGGAATCTACCTTCAAACACTTTTGTTGTAGCATGCATATTTTACATGTCATCTTTAATATAAATAGCTATATGTATATTTTACATAGATATGTGTGTATATTTTTTCTTTTTTCTTCTTCTTTCTTCCTTTTCCTATCAGTTTATAAGAAACAACTTCTCTACTAGTTAGCGGTGAGGCTACATACGGTTGGGTTTCTCTAGACCCTGCATATTAGTGAAACTTTCATTGGGTTATTATTGTTGATATATTAATGTTCATTAGTAATTAATAAATAATTTACTATTATATCTTAGAATATTATTATCCTATTTAATATGATTATGTAAATATTATAAGTTAATGAAATACTAAGAAATTTTATTATTTGATTTATTAATAATAAGAAAGAATTATACTATTAGATAATAATTAAAATTTTTAATAAAATAATTAATTTATTATCACATTAAATTGAATAATATTATTAATTATTAGTGAAATATGATAAAATAATAAATATTATTAATTATAATAAAATCAAATAACATTATATATTAAAATTTTGTTAATAATATTGTTATTATACCTATTAAACTATTAAATTTATTATATAAGATATAATTACAAAAAGAGGAAGACGTCGAGCTACAAGAAAAATTCTAAGTGCTACCATAACCATAGTAGCAGTATATATCAGAGCCGAAATAGGAGGAGGCCCTTTCGTAGCATCCAGTAATCATATATGAAAAGGGAATTGGGTTGATTTAGCAATTGCGCCCGAAAAGAACAAAACGGCACACAAAATAACAAATAAATAATTCACCTTATTTAAATTTTTGTTTATACTTTTAATATAAGAAATGGGATGTAAAATTAAATATGATAAATTAATGAAATAATAAAAAGAAAAAATAAATTAAAGATAGTATTATATAATGAAAGACTTAATTTAATATCATATTAAATTAATCAATGTATTACTAAAAATTAATAAATATAATAAAATTTTATTCTTAATAAAATAAATTAATATTAAGCATTAGATATTGTTATATAAGCCAAGATAAATGATATAATAAATCCATAAAATTATTAATTATGCTTATCAACTAGTTACTAATCCACTTTCCATTCAACAAGGGATTCTAAGTTCAAATACACATATTTCATTCATAATTAAATATTTCTCAAGGAAATCGGGTTTATCATCCACTGTTAATGTCTTAATTCCTACCCAAAACCTAGAGATCAGTAACATGATAATAGCCCAAAATAAATGAAAAACCCATCTAAGCCTCTGAGGTGCATTGATAACAAAGTCATCAAGTACTCAAAATATAAAGAGAATAAAAACAAAATAACATGTTAAACCTACTTCTCTCTCACTGCTGTTTTTGTTACTAGCTAGTTAACTCAATAACTTCCTTTCCTTTACTTAGTGGTAGAGAAAGGAAAAATATGAGTATTATACTCTTAGTATTAGAGAAAGGAAAATATGAGTATTAACACTTAACGAGGGAAAATAGTTTTACCTGCGAGTGATTGCGCATTGAAAATTCATTTTCATTTCAAAAATTATTTTAGTTGTAAAAATAAGTATCGACTTCATTACCTCTACTCACACGTAACCGTACCCAATAAGGTATCTATAACACTCTAACACAAGCACTACAAATCATGGCATAAGTTCAATAGTTACATTACACATCAAAGTGTAAGAAACATCCATTTTTAAATCAAACATTATTTCATTCATCAAGGCACAAGCTCCTCATTCGCACTTCACATTAACAACTCAAACGAAACACCCGTAATTGGAACATGCATCACTATAATAGCCAAGGATCACATGAGTATTTCATTCATATCATACGTGCTATTTCCCATGTTTACGTTCATTCCCATTTGCTCTTTTACCTCGAGATCCCTACTGTATTACCTAAGCCACCTAACCTAGGTCTGTTACCTGAGCCACCTCACTTACATCTATTGCCTAAGCTACCTCAGTTAATGTCTAGTCTAAGAAAATTTAGCTAATCACCTCACTTAGATCTATGTTTAGCAACTCTCACCAATTTGCCTAAGTCCTCTCTGTTAGGTATTTCGTTGAATTTTTTTTAGTTGACCCCTTATTTTACAACTAAAAATTTCATGGAAAATACTAAATTCCAACATACAAACCCAATTCCAACAACAAACCCATTTCTAACGAACAAGTCCAATTCCACTAAACAACCTATTTTTAATAACCATTTAACTCATGGCATATGTCATCTAAAAAAATTTAATGCAACCTAAAATTCTAAGGACCATCTCTACATAACATCATTAACACATCAAAAACTACACATAACCATTTACGCACTTTATACGCCATCTATTTTAAGCTTATGGTTATAATTTATTCATTTATGTAAATAAAAATCTGCACTTACTTAATAATATGCTCTCTCATGTTTATTTACTTATTTATCTTCTTTCTCTTAAAATCCATAGAAAAGTAATTTCCTACACCCATTTCTCATTTTATATATATATATATTCTAATTATAAAAAAATTTCCATCATTAAAACCTTGAGAGAAAAATTCCAAAGGTATACGAAAATTCTAAGCCTTTTTAGAAGCCCTTAAGAATACTTAACCCATTATGCTCCCATTTAATAAACCAAATTTCCATAACTAAATTCCCATTTAATACAAATTTTCATATTTAATCACACTAAAACCCTAATTAATTTCTTAAACTTCCTAGGCCATAATAACTCAACTATTCAAATTTCGTTTTTTTGGATAAGATAGGTATGTTATTTATCAAAGCTAGGATAACAATCCCAAACCATAAACGGGGCATACAAATGGGAGTGTCGAGCTAACTCATGAGCTTCAACAATATTGTGCCTACTAATCCAACGCACTGAAACATCAGTTTTACGCTTGAGAAAACCTAAGCAATCATCTATAATTTTACCAAAATCAAATGGAATTGTAGTAAAAGATCAAGATTCAAAGTAAAATTTTACTCAAAATTATCACACAAAGATTTATTTTTAGAGAGGTTTAAGAAGGGATGAAGTCCTACTCACGTTTTGATGAAAATCAAGTCTTTTTCTTCCTTCAAGCCTCTTCATTTTTCTTCCTTCACTTTCCTTAAAATTTTTTAGGTTTCTTCAGCCTTCAATGTGATAAAATTATCTTCCCTTTACAGACTTCTTCTTCTCATCTAAATTGTCTTCCCTTTACAGATTTCTTCTTTTCATCTTCTTCTTTCTTGTAAGCACCAAAACTCTTCTAAGCACCAAAATGCAAAATACATTAAAAAATTCAAGTTCAAGAATAAAAATAATAGAAAAAAGCATAGTATATGGAAAATAAATAAAAATTAAAAAAAGAAAAAGAAAAAAATTACGGCATAACACCTTTTGACATTAGGAATCTTAACTAAAAAAGATTCTAAAAGTCTTGATTTAAATAGTCCACTCGATTCCTAGTTAAAGTAAAAGTAGTAGTTATTTTGCCAGCTAAATAAGGATTATTATAGTTCCAATTCAAGTAGTATTAGTAATTAGTATTTTAATTTAAGTCCCCTTTTTACACTTATAATTACACTTATCATGTTCATTTTTATGTTCACCTTATTTTAAAGGGGACGTTTTTAGATGCAAATATTGAGATTCGTGAATGCTTTTATCCCTTACTTTTCGTTTAACTTTATAAAAAATTCCTTTTTATAGCATTTAAAATGAACTTGATTCCTAATTCTTAGCAATCAATGCTCAATTCTTCAAATTTTTCTTTAACTTTTCTATTTTCTATAAATAGAAAAAGGTTATAAAGGAGCTTGCACTTCTTTCATTTTCTCTAAGAAAGTATTTGTGTTCTTTTCTTCTTTCCCATTATTTAATATTTGTTAGCTCAAGATATATGGTTAAGGAGTTTAATGATAATTGTATAATATTTCAAAATTTAAATTAAATTTATTTCCTTATATAGCTATCAATATTTTCTCAAAAAGAAATAAAATTACGGAATAAAAGACTTCCTTTTTGACATGAATCTTCTTTTATGAACTTACCTTATTTAGTTTACAATATCCGAAAGGATCCTACTAATCCTATCTTTGATCAATCAATTATGAGACATTGCCATAGTTTTCTTAAAGGTTAAATATTGAAGATTCCAGCAGAGATCATATTGAAGATACAAAGTCAACCTAGAATAGAAATGATGCAACGACTAGTTGAAGGAAATCTCTACTTGGAGAAAAGCTACTACATTTGCAAAATATACAAGATACAAATACAATACTTGAGAAATATCTTAGAGTATTAATATTCTTGAAAGTTATATCAAACTCGTTGTGCTTTAGAAAGTGATATCACTCTATTAAGAGAGACTGTAAAATCTTTCATACAATTTTGAGAACTTATAAAAGCTAGCAAAATACTATTATAGAAGATTGAAGAACTTTGAAAAATATACACTTGTGAGCTTGAAGATGCTCTTCAAATTACTACTTACTTTTTATAGTGAAATACTCAAGTTCGATACTTGGGGATCGGGCGTAGGCTCTGTTATAAGCCGAACCAATATAAATATACTGTCACTCTCTCTCTCTCTCTCTCTTAAATTTCCACATTATAAGTTGATATTTTCAAGAGGTTCCTTTAGTTTTACAATAAGCTTTTTCTGTTTTTATATCGCAAGAGGTTTCTTTCTTTTTGAGCGCTTGCAGGCTCCTATTGATTAAACAGGTTGATATCTTTTTGAGCGCTAACAGATTCCTTTCATATTAATAGCTTCATTTCTAAGTTCCTGAATTCATTGATTTTATGATAGTTTCGGGTTTTATTGAATATATGCATATATTTAATAATCATGAAATAATCTACTGCTAATTAAAATGACAAATCCATAATTGTTTGTTGATTTTAATAAGTGATAATTGACATAATTCTATTTCCTTGTTAAGAAGTTTAATATATGTTGTGGAATTAATGAATCTAATTGCAATAAACCATTTGTTGAGTTTGTTGGTTAGAATTGGATCTTTTAAGATTTTAAGGCTATCGAAAAGCTAAACCCTATGAGCTACCTCTAGGGTTTTTTTTAATTAGGAAGTAATTAGTCAATATGTTTGTAATTACCGTACAAGGTAAAGAAAGATTAGTTATTATAGATCTATTCTTAATAACTAGAATCAATTTATTCATGAATATTGAATTACTTTTACGTTAATGATCAATAGTATAAATCAAGGTGGAAATAATTTTTTTAATTAGAAGTTTGTTTTATTGAATTTCAAATCAATTCATTTTTGTCATTTTATATATTGAAATTTAACATAATTTTCAAACTCCCTTTTTTTTACTTAATTGTTTAAAAGAGATAAACATAAGACGATCAAACTCTATTGTGCTATATTAATTAATATTCTGAGTAGGTTACCGTGTAAGATGTAGCTTGAATGGTCAACTACGTACAATAAGACTTTCGAAATCATTTATTGGAGAACTAGATTACATTATTGCAAAGAGCAACTATTCGTAATATGTTACTATCGACTGACAAGCATGCTGGCCGAAGTCGTTGCCAAATGGGAGAGTGCCACTTCTTGTTTTCTAAGTTTTTGTACACGAGATCTTTTTTCGCCGGACGAAAACGTTGATCTCTTTGTTTGTCAATATTTGCTGATAGATATGAGAATACTTTCCCATCCAAATTCGGCATACGGATGGTTTATGTAATCACTAGATTCATTTTCCATTCTTTAATATCGTATTTTTGGTTTAAAAGATAATGTGAATGTCATCATAAGTTTAGAAGGTTTAGAATATTTGTGACGATGCCCAACTTTGAACCAGTTCTTCAACCATTAAGTGACTGAACCAGGCATAGAGTACATTGAGGTTAGAACTCGAACTCTCAGAAAATTTACAACAAAGGGGAATCCAACCAGAGAAATGTCTCTATATCATGAACTTTTCTGGGACTTATTGATGCAAATAAACGATATAGTCTTTCCTTTTTCTAAAACCAGAACAGTTTATCCCTCTCGATACTCAAATATGTGATCTTGATGAACGAATCGAAACCATTATCGCTATCAAGCATATACGTGTCGTGATATATATATATAGATAGATATAAAATCAACATCGACTCAAGTTCTTGTTTTAGACAACTACTTCTTATTTGCTAATTCTTAACGAAACTTTACATATTTCTAATATTATCAACTTCCAGCATAAGGTTTCATTGTCAATTACAAGTTCTAATTAATTGAAGAGCAGTCTGTATAAGCAACATTTATGTGTTATTCCTAGTTGTAATTTCATGAAGACAAGATGTTGATGGAATAATAAAACTAAGATACATTTTGTTTCTTTTTTTGCAAAAAAAGTAATTGATCTTATAAATTAAAGTATAGAGATATTTAAACAAATGTATGAGTGCTTATTAGAGTATAAATTCACTAAAATGACCTAATTATGGGGATCTCAAATAGAATAATAATTAATTATGTGATATTTTCTTATTATAATAGTTGTATAATTGAGTCTTAGACATAAGATTAACAAAGTATCACATGTGAATATTACTATATTTTGATGTAACTTATGATATATTTATTTAGGATAGCTGAGCCAGTAGTACTTGCATATATTTAAACCATATAGAGATTGATGAGTAAGTAAATAAATGATTCATCACTCAGAAGTAAATGGGAAGAATGTTCCACTACTTTTGATTAACAGTGATTTAATGAATTTTCCGGTCAGAGTAAAATGAGATTTGGAGAGATATTTTCAAATACTAATTACAAATGAATTACAAATTGTAAGAACGAATATGATTGAATTTAAAAGAGTAGACACTAATTTCATACTCTATATCTAATTGGAACATTGGATAATGAAATAATTAAATTATACATCATAATTATATATGGATAGGTTGAATTAAACCATCTTAACGTTCATAATATTTATAAACTTAATGAGTTATATGTAAAAGAGCAGTTTACAAGAAAAAAATTAACGTAAATTAAGTTAGACATAATTGTAAAGTTTAAGAAATTTTAGGAATGATACATGTGATATTTGGTTTAATTAAAATTAAATTATAACTATAATTAGAGTTAGATTTTAGTTGTAAGAAATTTAATTTTAATAAAAAAGAAGCTCTAGTATCTTTTTCTATAAATAAAAAGGTTATAAACGAGCTTGCACTTCTTTCATTTTCTCTAAAAAGGTATTTGCGTTGTTTTCTTAATTCCCATTATTTAATATTTGTTAGCTCAAGTTTTATGATTGACGATTTTGATGATAACTATATAATATTTCAAATTTTAAATTAGATTTATTTCTTTGCATAGGTATCAATATTTTCTCAAAAAGAAATAAAATTATGGAATAAAATTATTCCTTTCTGACACATGAGCCTTCTTTTATGAATTTATCTTATTTAGTTTACAATATCCGAAAGGATCCTGCTAATCCTATCTTTCGTCAATCAATTCCGAGACATTGCCATATTTTTCTTAAAAGTTGATTATTGAAGATTCCAGCAAAGACCATATTGAAGATACAAAGTTAACCTAGAACGGAAATGATGCAACGAATAGTTGAAAGAAATGTCTACTTAAAGAAGAGCCACTGCATTTGCAAAATATACAAGATACAAATACGATACTTAAAAAATATTTTAGAACATCAATATTCTTAAAAGTTATATCAAACCCGTTATGTTTTAGAAAGTGATGTCACTCTATTAAGAGAGACTGTAAAATCTTTTGTATAATTTTTAAGAACTTGTAAAGGCTAGCAAAATACTACTGCTGTGGAAGGTTGAAGAATATTGAAAAATATATACTTGTGAGCTTGAAGATGCTTGTCAAATTACTACTTAACTTTTATAGTGAAATACTCAAGTTGGATATTTGGGGACTGAATATAGGCTTCGTTATAAGCTGAACCAGTATAAATCTATTGTGTCATTTTCTCCCTCTTACTTTCAAAATTTCTGCATTATAAGTTGATTTTTTCAAGAGGCTCCTTCAATTTTACAATAGGCTCTTTCTATTTTTATATCGCGAGAGCTGCGATCTTTTTGAGCGCTAGCAGGCTTCTATTGATTAAACAGGCTGATATCTTTTTGAGCACTAACAAATTCCTTTCATATTAACAGCCTCATTTTTGAATTTCTGAATTCACTGATTTTATGATGGTTTTGGGTTTTATTAAATAAATGCATATATTTAATAATCCTGAAATAATCTACTGCTAATTAGAACGATAAATGCGTAATTGTTTGTTGATTTTAGTTAGTGGCAATTGACATAATTCTATTTCCTCGTTAAGAAGTTTAATATATGTAGTGGAATTAATTAATCTAATTGCAATAAACCATCTATTGAGTTTGTTGGTTAGAATTGAGTCTTTTAAGATTTTAAGGTTGTCGAAATGCTAAATCCTATGAGCTGGTTGATTTCGATTAAGGAATAGTTATTCGATTTGTTTGTAATTACCGTGCAAGATAAGAAAAGATTGGTTATTATAGATCTGTTCATAATAACTAGAACCAATTTATTCATGAATATGTTGAATTACTTTTGCATCAATGATCAATTGCATAAATCAAGGTGGAAACAAATTCTTTTAACTAGAATTCTATTAAATTTCAAATCAATTAATTTTGGTTATTTGTTAATATTACGTTTTAACATAATTTTCAAACTCCCTTTTTTTACTTAATTGTTTAAAAGAGATGAACATAAGACGATTTTACTCTATTGTGCTATATTAATTAATATTCTGAGTAGGTTACCGTGCAAGATGTAGCTTGAATGGTCAAGTACCTACAATAAGACTTTCGAAATCATTTCTTGGAGAACTAGATTACATTATTGCAAAGAGCAACTATTCGTAATATGTTACTATCGACTGACAAGCATGCTGGCCGAAGTCGTTACCAAACGGGAGAGTGCTACTTCTTGTTTTCTGGTTTTTGGTGTACATGAGATCTTTTTTCGTTTGTTAATATTTGGTGATAGATATGAGAATACTCTCCCAGCCCATTTCGTTGTACGGATGGTTTATGTAATCAATGGATTGCATTTTCCAGTCTTTAATTTCGTACTTTTCGTTTAAAAGATAATGTGCATGTCATCATAAGTTTAGAATGTTTAGAATATTTGTGACGATGCCTTTTGAACCAGTTCTTCAACCATTAAGTGACTGAATCAGGCATAGAGAACATTGAGGTTAGAACTCGAACTCTCAGGAAATTTACAACAAAGGCGAATCTAACAAGAAAAATGTCTATATGTCATGAACTTTTCTCGGATTCATTGATTCAAATAAACGTTATAGTCTTTCCTTTTTCTAAAACCAGAACAGGTTATCCCTCTCGATATTCAAATATGTGATATTGATGACCATTATCGCTATCAAGCATATACGTGTCCTGATATATATATAGATAGATATAAAATCAACATCGACTCAAGTTTCTTATTTTAGACAACTACTTATTTGATAATTCTTAATGAAATTTTACATATTTCTAATATTATCATCTTCCAGAATAAGATTTCATTTTCAATCACATGTTCTAGTTAATTGAAGAGCAGCCTGTGTAAGCATCATTCATACGTGTTCAATGAGTTTCGTCAACGAACACATCCGTAAAAAGGAAAGAAGGAAATATGCTAAGCACACAACATACCATCTTAGTTGAATTATTGGATTTACTAAAAATTGGTGTATATACACGTTATTGTCAATCATTAATGTTCTCAGTCAAATTTGTCGATCTTAATTGGAATGCATATTACAAGCATTATACGTATTAAAAAATGTCAAACAATATGACTATACATCCAAATTTGACTTTTCTTTTTCTTTTTAATTGATCTAGAAGAATTTGCCCTTTGACTTGTACATTTGTTTTCTCCTGGTGAAAAAGTCAGCTTCTAAAAGTAAAAATTTAACATCGAGTTATTTGTTTGAAATTGCATAGTAGATTTTCTGTGCATATTAATTCAGTTAAAAAAGGGTCGTTTTAGTAAATAAGACTCTTCGTTTTGCAAGAATTAGCGAAAGATTGTCTTCTAGTTAGAAATTAGAGTGAAATATACCCTGAACTTCAGAATATTTCTCCATGGATAGCTACCAATCGAGTATTTGATGCAGAGGGAAAGAGGTGCGCACGTCAAAACTTTGGAAGCATTAGGGAGCTGCATTATTGATGAAAATTCTTTTAAGGGCTTACACCTAGTTTAGATTACATCATCAATTATACTCAAAAATAAAATAAATGCTATGGAGGTCGTCTAGCTAACGTATCACGACTAATTCTTCCAATTGTTGATGGTATAACAAGATAGTTTTTATTAAGAAGATAGCGCGTTAGAGGCTTTGAACTTTGAACCTATAGTTAATACTTTATTTAAACTTTCAACTCTTAATCCTCTGTCGACATCCAATATGTTTAAACCCTGATTTTACTTAGTGGGTTTGATTTCAACCATGCATGTTCAGCTTACGGCTTTTTGGGATCTTCACTAACAATAAATAGAGTCATTCTGGTAATGCGGCTAATATTCATCAATTATATTAATTGTTCATTAACTCAACGTTGAATATATATGTGCAAAGACATGTTTATTTATAGGGTAATGTTAAATTTTGTAACATTGAGCCCAAATAAATTGAACGCTTACAAGCTCAAATAAAGTTTCATCTTAAAATTAATTAGTGATAGGAATAATTTACTAGACTTTATATACATGTTTAAGATTATATATTTTTTCCATGTGGGATAAATTCCCACTTACACACGTAAAAAGCATGAACTTAAATGTTCATATGCTTAGTGTATCATAAAACAACTTTAATATTCATATAATTTACTTTTTAAAACAATTGAAAATTGAAATGCATGTTCAAATTGATACTTTTATCTTAAAAAAGTTCAATTATTTGACTTTTTTATATTATTAGCGGAATAAGAAATAGGCAAAGAAATTGGAATGAGTATTTATTTAACTTGGATATTACATAAGGTCTAATTTAAATAATTTTCACACAAATTTTAGGTTTAAAAATTGAATTAAGAAGTTTAATAATTAGATGGGAAACCTCGTAAATTTTAAAATTAAAAATGTACTTATCCCGACAACTTTATTCCATTATGAAATGGCCTATCCCCAAATAATCAACAGTTTCATCATCGATCATTGAAAGGTCTAGCTTGTTAATACCACCTGAATGATGTGTGGGTGACACATGCAATTATACAAGACTTGCACCGTCTGTCCCGAAATTAGTAACAAGTAGCTTTCAATATGTATGAGTGCGTATTATGCCTCCATGCAGAGAATGTCAAACGCAAGTTGATGTTTTACTCGCCCATGTTTTTCTTTTCGACTTTTCTGGTCAAATATTTGGGAGGAGATGGCTTTGTTTTTTGTTTTTTTTCCCCATTTTGTCACTATAAATTGCGATCCAATACAATATTTTCACAAACCATTTAATCGAAAATGGAAATACTAAGGTCTATGCTGTTCCCATTGCTTTCTGTGGTCATCTTATCTATTACCGTGCCCTTGCAAACCACCTCTGGTTCAGCTACTAACGAAGCCTTTCTCCGATGTCTTCTGGATCAGTCTCAGCCTTCCCACCCAATTTCCGATGCAATTTACACTCCGACCAAAGCTTCGTTTTCATCGGTTCTTCAAACTTACATCCGAAACCTCCGTTTCAACATGTCCACGACCCCAAAACCATTTCTTATTCTCACTGCATTGCATGAATCCCACGTCCAAGCTGCCATTTTTTGTGCTAGAAACCATAATCTGCAAATGAAAATTAGGAGTGGTGGCCACGACTATGAGGGCATCTCTTACGTATCAGACGTGCCCTTCTTCATTCTTGACATGTTCAAACTTCGATCTGTCGTCGTTGACGTCGAATCGGAGACTGCCTGGGTTCAAGCTGGAGCAACCCTGGGCGAGGTTTACTATAGAATTTCCGAGAAAAGCAAAACTCATGGCTTTCCTGCGGGCGTGTGCCCTACTGTTGGTGTCGGAGGCCATTTTAGTGGTGGAGGTTATGGCAACATGATGAGAAAATATGGCCTGTCTGTTGATAACATCATCGACGCGCAGATAGTTGATGTTAATGGCAGACTTCTTGATAGAAAAGCAATGGGAGAAGATCTGTTCTGGGCTATTACTGGTGGAGGAGGAGCAAGTTTTGGCGTTGTTCTTGCGTATAAAATCAACCTTGTTCGCGTACCAGAAGTGGTCACTGTTTTCAAGGTTCAAAGAACACTGGAACAGAGTAATTTGACAGACATCGTTGATCAGTGGCAGCAAGTTGCACCTAAGATTGACGACGATCTTTTCATCAGACTCACGTTCGACGTTGTGAACAGCACAACTCGGAGTGGCCAAAAGACGTTAAGAGCAACGTTCCTAGCTTTGTTCATTGGAGATTCTAAACAACTCCTTCCGATCATGAACGACAACTTCCCTAAACTGGGGTTGACTCAATCTGATTGCACCGAAATGAGTTGGGTTGAATCAGTCCTCTTTTGGACAAACTTTCCAAATGGGACAGCAACCAATGCTTTGCTCAGTCGAGTGCCGCAAGTCCTTACACATTTGAAAAGAAAATCAGATTATGTGAAGCAACCAATTCCCAGGAATGGTTTGGACGGCATATGGAAGTTAATGATTGAGCTGCAGTCACCAATGCTTACATTCAATCCATATGGAGGGAAAATGGCGGAGATTCCTGCAGCAGCAACTCCTTTTCCACATAGAGCAGGAAATTTGTGGAAAATTCAGTATGCAACGAACTGGGATGAAGACGGAACAGAAGCAGCAAACCACTACATAGAATTGACGAGGAAGTTGCACGATTACATGACCCCGTACGTGTCTAAGAATCCAAGAGAAGCATTCCTTAACTACAGAGATCTTGATTTGGGTATCAACCACAATGGAAAAGGAAGCTACTTGGAAGGAAGAGTTTATGGTATCAAGTATTTCAGAGATAATTTCAACAGGTTGGTTCAAATCAAGACCAAAGTTGATCCTGGAAACTTCTTTAGGAACGAACAAGGCATTCCCGTTTATCCACGTTGAAGGAGATAGCTAATCTAAGAATTTGTAATTCGTTCGCTCTCTGATTGATTGTTGAATGTTTATAACAATAAGGAAAGGAAATATGAATAAGAAAGGAATGTATAGGAGGATTCCTGCTTATACTTTAGTACGTAAGGTTGTGAATGATCTACAGCTGTTATAAGATTGTCCATTTCTCGTCTTTTGTTTACATGATTACTTAATTTCCATTTCAATTACTTCCTAGTGCTTAACGTTGAAACTATCAATTAATTCGAATCACTAAAGTTCTATTGGATGTACTCTCCAATCTTGTCAATTAACGTTCATGATGTTTGATTACTTGTATTTAAAAAAATACGTCCTTCGAGTGTAATGTTCACAGGGTAATTTGTATGGTAAAATATTTTCAGGTGCTGTGAAAGACTTACCTCATCTCTAAAAGCTAGCTTAAGAGGGGAGGTTTGTATATTATTATAAATGCTTGAATGCAGATATACTTGTCTGATATGAGATTCTTGACACACTTCTCTTATCCTAAAGTAGGGTTAGACATCCGTTGGACATATTAGACAAAAGGATAAAATCGGGCACTGCCCCAAACCATTTAAACAAATAAGCTTTGATATCATATTGAAAGACCTAACTCAGCTCCCAAAAGCTAACTTAAGAGTGAAGGTTTACACACTATTATAAGTGTTTGAATGCAATTACACTTGTGGACGTGAGATTCTTGTTGAGGTGCAAGTTTATTTTGTCCTGAAAATTTTGCAGTGTCCACTTTGTAGTACTACTAGATTTATGTCCACGCATAAGCATCCAGCGGCGTGTTGGAACGCCATCGCCTTATAAGATGTTTCGTGCATCCAACATTCAAGTCAGTGTTTTATTGTTCAATATCTTGTGCACTCTTTTACGTTAGTCTACGTTGCTCGTTGTAATTTCGATATAACGCAATTCTATATGTTATTTTATGAACGGTGAATGAATGTTAGTTCTCGCCGCCGTCCCCTTTCTCCTTTCCATCTTCCACGAACCCATACAGTTCATGCTTTAGCCTTTTCTTATAGGTTTGAGGTAGCTTTTTAACTACTAGGTGAATTTAAGGAACTTAAAATAAACACAAACGGCATGACACTACTAATTACTGTAGCAAGTTTCACATATGCTTTTGCTTAAGCCAAAATCTTTATAGCAGGCTTATATGTTAAATAATAAAGAAACCATAATTTCTTCCTCTTATGATCTTGATAAAAATAGCACCATATTAAGTTACAAGTGTTGTTTTAATTTTTTTCTCTTGTCCCTTGCAATTCTGAAAACGATCTAGAAGGGGGGTTGAATATATCTTTTAAATTTTTCGCGAAGTGCTACAAAACAGAAAATTAAAACACAGAAGGGAAACAAAAACAAATCGAAATATAAAAGAGTATAGAAGAGAGGAAAACACAATATGTACAAAGGTTCGATGTAAAGACCTACGTCCTCTACCTAAGCTCCCACTTAGAATTTTGTCAAAGCTCTTTACTGCACATTTTTTAGTTTAGTGTGAACTTTTCTAATCAACTTGACTTTCGGCTCAAGCTACACCTTACAAATGATTTGTTTTCATTGCACAAATCCTACCTCCTAAGTGATTCTTCTCTGATCACTCAACTCACGATAATAACAAGGATAGTAATGAAGTGATAAAGCTAAGTACAGCTGAAGAGAATAAAGGTATGTTATGTAAGCGATATGAGAGCAATGAGAGAAGAACTTTTGCACTATGAACGTATGCTTCTTTAAGAGCTTGCTTGAGTTAATCCCTCTGAAGTGAAGACCTCTATTTATAGGCTTCAAGACGCTCCTAGCTGTTATAGAAAGATTTGCTCTCATTTGAATTCGTTTGACAAATTCAAAGTCTGACCAGCTATACCTGATAGTTGACTAGTTGATATGTAATAGTGGACTAATACATCATAGTCAACTTGTCTTCTAAGTGATAGTCGACTAGCACACTCTTTTTATATGAATCTTTAACTTTGTACTTCGAATGGTCGACTTGTCAAGTTCTCCAACGAACATATTTGATTGATTCTCCAATCCTTGACTGTTAAGATACATACGTAAAATCCTCACGCAAGATTTCACATGAAATCCACATTTTTAATTCTAATACTCATTAGTCGACTAGTGCAATTATTGTCTGACTATTATTAGTCAATTCTTCATCAGCACGATAGTTAAAGGCGACTAGTGTTCCATTTTATTAACTTCTTTTTAATCCAATTAACCTGAAATTATTTCTTAACCATTTCTTAAGTTTTATTATTATCAAAACATAGAAGGATTAAA
>JAOSBN010000007.1:1657027-1683910 GCA_027563595.1 Erythroxylum suave | reverse complement strand
CATTTGCTTAGTCCAATTAATTGAGTGATCCAAGCCTAGTACTTACACAATTACTCCCTATGGGACGATATTATACTGTACTACTTGAGACCCGTGAACTTGCGGAGCCACATCAGATTGTCCTGAACCTAAGAAGGCACCGTTCTTATCCATTACTCCATAGTTATATGTTTGTTCTTATGCATCAGTTGCTAATTCTCTTCCTAATTGGATTGTGGATACGGAAGCAAGTAAGCACATAGTTCACGATCGAGCTGGTTATGTGGACTTTCATGGATATCCGGTGGGTTCACAAACTGTCATGTTAGGAAACGACAGTGAAGAAGATGTCCTAGGAATAGGGACATATCAGCTCAAGTTACATGGAGGAAATACCTTACTTCTCCATGATGCTCTCTACACACCTGGGGTGCGATGCTATTTAGTGTCTCTTATTTCTTTAATGAAATCAGGATTCGTTTTTAATTCTAGTCCCAATGGATTGGATATTTTGTATAATGGCAATGTTTTTGGCCATCCTACATTGAGAAACGATTTTCTTATTCTTAATTTGGATGTATGTTATGATAATTCGTCTTCTATTTATGTATCATATTTTGATCCTGATTTTGAATCTGTTAAATGACATGCTAGACTTGGTCACATTAGCCAAGATAGATTGAGTAGGCTAGCTAAAGAAGGTCTTTTAGACCGACTCACTAGGGTTAAGTTGCCTAGATGATAGTCATGTTTAGTTAGTAAGGCAACTGTGAAACCTTTTGGTAAGGCTTCAATGGTGTCTATACCTCTAGAGCTTATTCACTCTAATATTTGCGGACTCATGAATATTAAGGCACATTATGGGGCTATTTATTTTCTCACTTTAATAGATGATTATTTTCGCTATGGGTATGTGTACCTTTTAGCTCATCGTTATAAAGAGCTTTATGTGTTCAAACATTTTGTGACTGAAGTTCAGACACAATTGGAAAGAAGAGTTAAAGTTCTTCGGACTGATCGTGGTCGAGAATATCTATCAGATGTTCAAAGAATATTGTGGGAAAAAGGGTATAATAAGACAACTAACGATTCCTTAAACTCCACAACAAAATGGTGTTGCAGAACGTAGGAATCGAACATTGCTTAACGTGGTCAGGTTAATGATGGCACACACTAGTCTTCCAATTAGTTTATAGGGAGACGTGTTGCTCACAACAACTTATCTTCTTAACCATGTGCTAAGTAAAAGTGTATCCGCCACTCCATATGAGTTATGGAATGAAAGAAAACCCTCTTTGAATCATTTGCACCCATAGGGTTCGGCTGGTTATGTACATAATCTGACTCAGAAACATGGGAAACTTAGTCTAAGAGCCACCAAAATGGTGTTTATAAGATACCCCAAACATTCTAAAGGGTATGTTATGTTTGGTGGGCACCCAAATGATGGCATGACGGAAGTTGATTCCCGTAATGTAACGTTTCTTGAGGATGACTTCCCAAGAATAGGTGAAATCAAAAAGGACCTAAAGTTGTATGAGTTACAACAATATAATCTTAGTAAGGGGGAGAATTTAGTTACTCGCCAAGTCCAAGTCATCGAGAATTTTTCTGCCCAAGAGACCCAAATTGAGAATGAGGTTTATCTTTAATCTCTAAACCAAGAACCTGAGGATAGTCTCCATGTTCAAAATCCCACATCTCAAGAGGATAATGGCAGTTGTTGTCAAAATGATTAGGACCCCACATCTCCAAAAGATAAGGGGAGAGATTCTGAAGTAAGGGAGATAAATGTAGGTCTTAGATTCCAAAGAAGTAAGTGTGGAAGAATTCCTCGACAATATTTTCAAATCGAAGAGGAAATATTCCTTTATACTCCTTTGGAAATAGAAAAACCAACCTCTTTTCAAGAGGTTGTTAATTCACCTAACCATACCAAGTGGATGGATGCCATGAGGGATGAAATGGACTCAATGGCAAGAAATAAGGTTTGAGAACTAGTTGATCTTCCCCCCAACAAAAGTCAATTGGAAACAAGTGAGTTTTCAAGATAAAATGTCGGGCAGATGGAACAATCGACAAGTTCAAGGTCCGTTTGGTAGCGAAAGGCTATACCCAAATAGAGGGTATAGACTATGAAGAGACATTTTCTCCTATGGTGAGATTTGCCTCTATTTGCCTACTTTTGGCTCTGGTTGCCCATTTGGACCTGAAGTTGTTTCAAATGGATATAAAGAATACTTTCCTCAATGTAACCTTGAGGAAGAGATTTATATGAATAAACCTATTGGTTTCGTATCAAAAGGTCAAGAATACAAAGTTTGTCATCTTAAAAGATCCATATATGGTCTCAAACACTCTTCCAGATCGTGGTATTTCAAATTCCAGAAGCCATTACTTCTTTTAGCTTAGTCATGGTTTCAGAAGACCATTGTGTGTATGTTAAGAGAACAACAAGTGGAATTATGTTTCTCACTTTGTATGTTGATGACAAATTACGAACCAGCAATAATATGGAGATGCTCAAAACCACTAAAGAGTGATTGTCCTCTATTTTTGATGTGAAGGACATAGGTGAAGCTAGGTATGTCCTAGGGGTAGAAACAACTAGAAATCGTCCCAAAAAGGTTCTTGGTTTAAGTCAGGAAGTGTATATTCATAAAATCCTATAACGTTTTCAAATGCATTATTCCAAACCAGTTGATACTCCAGTTGAAAAAGGTCTTATCATGAGTCTTAATCAATGTCCTAAGACAGATAATGAAAAAGAGAAAATGAGTAATGTGCCCTATGCTAGTGTCGTAGGAAGCTTAATGTATGTTATATTGTGTACATGACCTGACATTTGCTTTGTGGTTAGTTTTGCAATGAGTTATATCTTTTCGTATAATGGATGTGTTTTAATTGTAATGAGAATTTGTTTAAAAAAAGTTTTCTCAAATATTCATTGACACGTAATTACATGATAAGGCACATTATAATGTCACCAGGCTTCTGATTGACCTTGTCATACAGGTAATCGCCCTAACGCTTGAGTAACAGGTAGGATGAGACTTCACAATATTAATATCGTGTTTATGTAATATTATGCTATCTTCATACTTATGTAGTATGCATGATAAGTTTCTATATTTGAATAGTCGCCTTAGTAAGTCTAAGATTAGACTTTGACGAGTCGGATGTGAAAGATTCAGATTTCACATTGAAGCCTTAAAGCCAAATCTCGAGTGTCTAGATTAACATTAGGTATGTTAATCTAGTGGCTCATATTAGTTTTTAAGTAAAGTTAGATTTATGATTTGCATGGCATAGAAGAGTGACATGCCTAACTTAATGGGAGCAATGCTATGACACACATTTCATACTGTGTGTGCTATATAACGACCTACTTGTGGAGTGACAATTAAATCCCTTTTTCTATCATTGTATGATCCCGTAGACTTTAGTGTCCAATCGAATGAAAACCTTCGACATAGAACTATGATATGAAGTCAAGGCTTGGTGTTGCCATTTTAGTGTGTATTTCCAAGGGCTAAAATGTACAGTCTAGCGGAGCACATTAGGACAGCAATTAAGCTAAGATGGATTATTATGAGTGTTTAAGTTCCTTCATCACCATATCAGCCCGGGCGATTATACTTGGTTTATAATCATATGATATATCTATGAGGATAAAGGGACAGTATATTCATTCGATGATGCTTTTTGGAAGATTTAGGGTATCATGAATATGTGAACGTGTTATGTTTGTTAGATGGTGACTTAATATAATACTATTGGTTCTCAAGATGACACGTGAAATTTTAGAAGGACAATGTAACTCGCGGCTTATGTGGCCGAGTAGGAGTTGTTGGCAATTTACGACATATAACGGCCACCGTAACAGTTATTTGTCCTCATATAAAGTGAAGAATCACTTTAGTTGCAAAGATAAAAAAATATATTCTTCTATTCTTCCTCACGTTAAGCAAACTATCAAGGCTTCGAGCTTGGGGGGTGAATTAGCGGTGACTCCAGTAGCTAACCGTAAAACGTAAATTGGCAAATAGCAAATCGATCGAGTGCTTCCGCAAAAGGTTAGTCCTGAGATTTCTACACACGAGTTGGTTGTATTATTAGGTGTTAATTACTTTCACAAGTTATAAGGACGAGGGATAACGTCAAGGATTGAGTGAGTTAGCTAAATAAAGTCTTGTATAAAACTATTTTTATTAGTGAAAGTATTAAGCTGAGTGAGGGCCCAATAAACGTAGACAACGTGTGCCAAACTATATTAACAAATATCTAGTGTTGATTTTTTATTTTGCATTTAATTTCCTATTTTGCTTGTGCTAGAAACAACTGTGACGATATCAGAATTTTTGTGAAACTTCTTTTCAAATTTTCAAGAAGTAGTAACAGTAGGAATGTAAGAATAGACACTAGCACTAATTTGGCTGTATGGTAGGACTGGATAATCAGTGCATGCTGCTCCTCAATATAGTTCTGTATTAATAATGTCAGTAAGTCCCTTTTTTTCATTTTGTACTCCTTCACTATAATGGTCTATTGTTGCTTGTGATGACTTTGCCTTTCAACCATTTTAGGACAACATTCAATATATTTTTCATTTTAAAAAAATTTAAACTTGTTGTATAGTTTAAAACTTAGATTTGTTTTTAAAATTTGTATAGTGAAGATTTAGTTATCAATCTAACTATCTGCATAAAGGAAAATATATAGAAAATTGTTTTTTATTTTTTATTTAATTTTTACGTGCACTTCCTTGACAACTCATATTAAGCATAAGAATTGATGTGTATCTCTTTAATTATCTTTAGGGTTTACAAATTGCAAAGTAAGAATTGTATAATAAAATTGACTAGCAATAGTCAACTAGGAAAAACAAAAAAGGATATCTATGTTAAGGTTCCTATATATAATGCAATAATAAAATGATATTAAAAGAACCATATAAATATGTAATAATTTTATGTCATAGAATAAAAGATGGAAATGGCAAGCAAACGGTAGTCTTGAACAAAGCTTTTAGATGAAAGAGGTAATGAAGATAAGGAATGGGGACCCATGCCCATTCCCTCCGTCTTCTTCCACGTTTATCTTCCACTCCCAAACCCTCACTGAACCCCAAAACTTTATCTTATTCTAATCGTCTCTTCGCTGCCAGTAGTCCTCGTTGGTTTTCCAAGAGCGCCGCTCGTAGTACGTCGGCTGGACGCTCCAGATTCGACTTCGACTTCGACTTCGACTTCGACGTTGATGAAGGTGAAGATTGGGCGCGGAAGCGTAAGCAGAAGCGGAGGACCTGGTGGTCCGATGATGTTGCTGACGGTGGTGGTGACTTTTTGGACGTTGATGATGAAGAAGAAGATGGGTTTTGGGTTCTCAAGGTATGGGAATTAAAAAGACAAGTTGAATTTGCATCATTAGAAAGCTTTCACCTTTTTTACATTTGTAGTATGTGGATAGTGAATTTAAGTAATTGGTTTTTCTAAATATTATGAATGCTTGTGATGTTGAGATGTCTACGAGGAACTGGAATTTGCTTGTAGAGATGTGAATTAAGTAATTTGTTGTAGCCATTAAATCTGAATTTGGTTGGAATAATAGTTAGCTTGAGCTTGATTGGTGTAGTACATGCAACTATTTCAATTGAATTCAGGTAGTTCAGGCTTTTGGTTGGATGCTACCCGCTGTTGCCATATCCTTGCTGCTGGGTACAGGACCGAATGCTTTTCTCATGGCATTAGCTGTTCCCCTCGGGCAGACGGCACTCTCTCTTGTGGTTGATAAGGTATGGGGAAGTACAATGAATTCGCCAAAACCTAGACGAAGAACCAAAGTGAGGAAGAGACCAGTTACAGCAAAAAGAAATGAGAGAAAAGGAGAAGAAACCAGGGGTGAGAGCAGAAGGGGGAGTTACCAATCATGGGTAGGAACAGATCACGATTCATTCAGGAAGGGAAACAAAGAGGAAACCAGGTTTGGTGGATGGGACGAGCTAGATAAAATGAATGGTAAGGTCCCCAAGGGAAAACCAGTTCGTGATGAAGATGGGCTACAGAGGAAACAGAAGTTTCAGAATAGAAATAAGCTTAGTGGTGTCAGAGACACACCATTGTTATTTAGGCTTCTAATTGCTGCTTTCCCATTCTTGGCTTCCTGGACTAGATTCCTTTTCTGATTACAATGATGGACAAATTGTAAATTACATTATTAAAGGGTCTTTAATCATTAATTAAATAATGCTCTAAATCCTCTGAATATATTCACTACAATCGGCATCTAACTCATGAACATCAAACAGATTTGTACTTAATTTGTTTAGGATGGGTTGCTCATTGAACGTGTACATGGAATTGTGAAAGTTCTTTGAGCGAGCACCATAATGATAATGTACTTGCTCTCATAATAGCCTAGGGGTTGTGGTAATCTTCTTGTGTCTACTTGTCTAAATATAGCATGTCTTGATTACCACGTAATGTTGGTGTAAGATTTGAGTTTTGGTAAATTTCTTAATTTTAGAGTAAGATTCCCATTTAATCATCATCTTCTGTATTTATTAACGATAAATGAAGAAGAGAAAGGGGAAAAAGGTTTGCAAAGCTTCCTGCAAACTTTACCGTTTTATTTGACAATATGGTCAAAAGACATATAACGTACGAAACGGCCCGAATCTTTAATGCCATTAAAGGCCAGGGTGTGACATCGTTCCATAAGAAGCTTCGAACTGAACAACAAGAAACCAGCTAGCTGTCACTAAGCTGTTGCTTTTTCACTCTGAAAACCCCAAGAATGGAACCCTCCTAGAACTTCTCTACCATTTCAAGTCAATGACAAACCTTTAAACACTTGAAAAAACCAATTACAAGCATTGCCTTTTGATTAAATCGATTGACCAGCCAAGCAAACCGATCCTCTGTTCCGACAAGGAGTTAGCTGTCGTAACCATGTGATGGGGTCTTTAATTTACCCACCTCTCTTTTTGCTTCCTTTCTTCTTCTTCTGTGTTACAATGGCAACTTTAGATCCAATCCAAGAAACCCTCCTTCAATGCCTTTCTAATCATTCCTCAGAATCCCCAACACCAATTTCTCAAGTCACATACTTCCCTAACAACCCTTCTTACCCACCTGTTCTGCAATCTTACATTAGAAACCTCATATTCGCATCCCCATCCACCCCTAAACCTCTATTCATTGTAACCCCAACCCATGTCTCTCACATTCAAGCTACAATCATCTGCTCAAAAATTCACGGCCTTGAAGTCCGGATTCGTAGTGGCGGCCATGACTATGATGGCCTTTCGTACGTATCAAGCAAGTCATTTGTCCTTCTTGACATGTTCAATTTCAGATCAATCAGGGTAGACATAGAAAGTGAAACTGCTTGGGTCGAGTCAGGAGCTACGCTAGGAGAAGTTTATTACAAGATTGCTGAAAAGAGCAATCTTTATGGATATCCAGCTGGCGTGTGTCCTACCGTGGGTGTTGGAGGTCATCTAAGTGGAGGTGGATATGGTAACTTGATGAGAAAGTACGGTTTGTCTGTTGATCATGTTGTGGATGCTGTTGTGGTTGATGCAAGTGGCAGAGTTTTGGATCGAGAAGCGATGGGAGAGGATCTGTTCTGGGCTATAAGAGGTGGCGGAGGAGCTAGTTTTGGGGTCATCGTTTCATGGAAAATTAAGCTGGTTCTTGTCCCAGAAATTGTGACTGTTTTTAGGATTGAAAAAACATTGGAACAAGGAGCTTCGGACATTGTTTACCGTTGGCAATTTGTTGCTGAAAAAATAGATGAAAACCTGTTCATAAGGGTGGTATTGATTCCTGTCAATAAAGGGGGTCAGGAAACAATCAAAGCCAAATTCAATGGCTTGTTTCTTGGAACCTCAGAGAAGCTTACTGCTTTAATGGATGATCAGTTTCCTGAATTGGGTTTATCGCGTAATGACTGCAAAGAAATGAGCTGGATTGAATCAGTGTTATTTTGGTCTAATTATCCGAAAGGAACATCCTTGGATGTTTTGCTTGAGAGACATTCTCAGACAGAGAAGTTCTTGAAGAAGAAATCAGATTATGTGCAAGAGCCTATATCTAAGATTGGTCTTGATGGGTTGTGGAAGAAAATGATCCAACTAAAAAAGCCAATATTGACCTTTAATCCTTATGGAGGCAAAATGGCTCAGATTTCAGAGACAGAAACCCCCTTTCCCCATAGAGCAGGCAACATTTACAAAATCCAATACTCAGTCAACTGGAAAGACGGAAGTGTTGAAGTACAGGAACGCAATTTGGAGCTAATTAGAAGGCTTTATGACTATATGACGCCTTATGTGTCGAAATCACCAAGAAGTTCATATCTCAACTATAGGGATATAGATATAGGAGTGAATGGGATCGATAATGCAACTTATGAAGAAGCTAGCATTTGGGGAATCAAGTACTTTAAAGGCAATTTTGACAGATTGGTGCAAGTAAAGACAAGAGTGGATCCAGGCAATTTCTTTAGGTACGAACAGAGCATCCCATCTCTTGAAACGTCCGGGAAGAGTTGGATGGCAGAGTAGAAGCCAAAATGTGGTTCTGGAAGTTGGAAACAGGCTTCATTAGGGTCAAATTGATAAAAGAGTTAATTTATTGTTTCAATTATACATTGAAAAATCTATTAGACAATATAAAAGCATGGATATTCAAGCTGTTGTCTCAACATGGTGTATTTACATGTATTTATTATAAATAAATCCAATTTGCATTTCTTCTTTTATCGTTAGTCATTAATTGGCAATATTCCTTCTCCTGTTTCGTTGTTTAGATTTTAGGCTGCAATTTCATTGGAAATTAAACCTTTATTCCTAATTTCCCTACTCTTCCATGTACAGTTATTCATTACAATTAAACCTTACGGAAGGCTAAGTTGCAAGTTAGTGCAAAGTACTGTACATTGAATGGGTCTATAAGTTTTTTCTTTTTTGAAAAAATTAAATTGAATTAATGAAGAAATTCAACATGTACAAGGGCTCAAACCAGGTTGACATACAATCAAGAAAGTCTTGTGTGCAGGCCATCAAGGAAAGAAAAAGCTGGAAAGGAAATTGGAGGGCTATGGTTTTCAGATGGAGGATGGAAAAGATCAGACCTAGAGTTAAGGTTAGGAAAATTATTTTGGAAAATTATTTACTGCATTCCATACAATTATTTTGGAAAATTATTGCTCGAAATTTCTTCACATTTGGTATTAGAGCTAAGGGTTCGTGATGGCGTCAAATATGGGAGGAGAATCAACAACAAATACAATCGATATAGACAAAACAAATTCTTCCACAGGTGCAATCAACAAATTTCAATTTTGATGGAAAGCATAATTTTCCAATGTGGAAACATATGATGGAATTATGTTTGATAAGTAGTGGTTTTTGAGAAATCTTGGAAAAAGATTTTGATGAAACAAAAGAAGCAACATCAGTTGTAAAAAGGCAATAAGTGGATCGTGATTGTACACTCAATGAAAAAGCTTTGTTCCTAATTTGTCAATCAATTGAGTTGGTAGTTCTTGAAGAAAATTTCCATGCCCAAACAGCATAGAAGGCTTGGAAGATTTTGATAAATACATATGAAGGCGTAAATCCAGTGAAGCGAACATCATTAGGCCATCTCCAACTCATTCCTCCAAAATAGAATAAAGTTTCTTCTATTTTGTAGATACTATAGTATTTTTCACTCCAATCTATAATTCTATTTTTCACACTAAAAAGGAATATTCTCAGCATATTTTTTTTTACCTTTCATTAACGATTATTAAACATATAATGAAAATATTGAAATATTGTTTAAATAACAAAATAAAGAATGAAAATTTTAAAAAATGAATTAATGAAAAAAGAAAGAAAAAAAGAAGAGAGAAAAAACAAAAAATTAAAAAAGGAATAGTAATAATAATAGAGGGATGCTACACTGTCACACCAAATGGTAATACTGTTGCATTCCTCCAAAATGGAGGAGAAATTGTCTTTTGGGTTAGAGTGCATTTCTCCTCCAAAATGGCGTTTCTCCTCCATTTTGGAGGTGGGTTGGAGACGCCCTTATAAGGACTAAAAAGGCAGTTTGAGTTAATGGAGCAACCCCATGATGAAAGTATTCACGATTATTTTTCACAAATTCATAACTTGGTAAACGAGATGAAAAACAATAGTGACAAAATTGCAAAGAACGAAATCATAAAGAAAATTGTGTGTACTTTAACAAGTTGATATGATTATGTGCTGACTGCCATTGAAGAGTCAAAAGATCTTAACATGATGATACTAAATGATCTTCACGCATCATTAGATTCACGTGAAATGTGAATGAATGAAAGAATAGGTAGCATAATTGAGCAAGCTTTAAAAGCTCAATCAAATATAAAGAACACAACGTTTACAAGAAAAACAGAGTACAACCAAGGAAGTCAAACTTCAAGAAATGAGGGAGGGAGGAACTTCAAAGCCAATTCCAATCAAAGAACAAGATGCAGCTCGTTTCAAAATAAAACAACTATGCATTGCTATAAATGCAAAAGGCATTGGCATTTTCAGTACGACTGCAAGTAACATATTCAATGCCATAACTGTAAGGCACATGGTAACTATAGTAAAGAATGCCATGCTAAAACAAAAAATGATTGAAAGAATTCCGCAAAGAGGCTGAAAAAGATGATAGTACAAAAACTATGCTAGTGACTAGTCATACAATCATTAATAACGATGACTATCAATGGTTGTTAGACATTGGTTATAGTAATCATCTAAGTGGAAAAAAATGAAGATGTAAACAATTGAAGTTCTAGAAAAAGGAAATATTGCCATCAAACTTAAGGATGGATTATTTACATTTTATTTTTGATTTATTTTATTCACCAAGTATCTGTCAAAATCTTTTAAGCGTGGGATAATAGGCAGAGAAAGGCTATGATTTGCATTTTAACAAGCAAGGATGCACAATCAGCGATGAAGAGATGGGCTTAATAGCAAAAACGAAGATGATAAGAAATCATTTATTTCCAATGAATGTCAAGTATGATACCTCCTTTTGATGCAATATTATAATCACCGATGAAACTTGGTTTAGCACATGCGACTTGGGAAATTCAACTTTGGAAGCATCAAATTCTTATTAGAAAAATGTGCTACTAGCTTACCTATCATTAAACTTCCTGACTAAGTATGTGAAGCTTGCAAGCATCAAGATCCATTTCTTAAAAAACGTGCATGGAGAGTTAAGAGTTCATTTAAGCTAGTGCATTTAGATTTGTGCTATGTGGATGTTCCTTTAGTTGGAGGTAATAAATACTTTATTACCTCCATTGATGATTTCAGTAGAAAGACATGGATTTATGTCTTAAAGAAAAAATCTGAAGCATGTGAGAAACTCAAGATTTTTGTGGAATACATCGAAAAACAAAGTGGCCATGCTTTTAAAGTTTTAAGAACTGATAGAGGTACATAGTACATTGTTTGTGATGATTTCTTGAGGAAGAAAGGAATTAAACATCAATTGACAACTAGATATACTCCTCAACAAAATCGAGTAGCGGAAAGGCAAAATAGAATTATAATGGATATGGTAAGAAGTAAAATTTTTTGGGCAAAAGTTAAGGCATATGTTATTTATATTTTGAACAAGTGTCCAATTAAAAGAGTTTGTGATAAAACACCAAAAGAAGCATGGGTAGATGAAAACCAAACCTCAGTCACTTGGAATGTTCAGTTATATTGCATATGCACATGTACCTGGAGAATTGAGAAAGAAACTTGATGACAAGGCAGAAAAATCCATTTTTATTGGTTATAGTCAAGAAAAAAAGGGTTACAAGCTATACAATCCAATCACTCAAAAGGTAATTATTAGTCGAGATGATACATTTGATGAAGATAAAGTATGAGATTGGGTGGACAATGAAAAGGGATCATTATCAGTACCAATGATAATAATTAATAAAGTGAAACCACTTGATCAAAGAATTGAACAAGTTTCTATTGATGAGCTAACTTCAACAGAAAGATTTGAGGAGTCAACTTCGCCTCCAACATCACCTTGTAGATATCCATAATAAGAACATCGTCTGCCTACTTATTTGCAAGATTATGAAATTGACAAAGATGATGATCTTAATAATGATAATAAAGATGTTACCGACTATGGTTTTTTTTGTAGATTGTGATCCATTAACATATGAGGAAGCAATTAGCAAAGATTGTTGGATTAAAGTAATGGATGAAGAAATTAGAGCAATTGAGAAGAACAATACAAGGGAGCTAACTACTCTCCCAAAACTACAAGCTTCAAGATTAAGACTTGGTCAATTACTTATTCAAATTGAATACATACACTTAGGTGTATATTATTTGTCATTTGACCAAGTCAAATACTTAACAATTAAGTCATATGCTTAGTTGTATAAGAGTTGTATTTTGCTAGGATTCTTAGTAGGTATGAGTTGTCATTAGCTAGAAATTTCGTGCTTAAATCACGTGTTAACCTCCTTTGTAGCACTATATATAGAGATTTGAGTTTCCTTTGTAAAAGTATATCTACAAGAAAAAAAGGTATCTATAGAGAGCATTGAGAGTGAGAAAATAAATCAACTCTAAAGAGTTAATTATGATGTAAAAGGCTATAAAAAAGCCAAGATTAATAAGAGTGTTGTTTCTTATATTATTAAAGTTCTTTGTTGAGTTATTTATTTATTTATTCCATTCCATACAATTATTTTGGGGAATTATTACTTGAAATTTCCCTACAGTATCACGCCTGAATAAGCCATATTAATACTACCTAAACTTGTATTAATAACTTCTTAGGTGTTTAGAAAGATAAGGATGTATTAGTATCCTCTTAGATGTAGTTATCTCATATGTAGATCATCTCCAAGTGTGTAAGTTTCTTTTCAAGGGAGAAGAATTCCAATGCCTGCAATACTTGGGCTTAATTCTTAGTTACAACTAAAGATAGTTGAAGAATATTAGCTTTGATCCTCCTACATTTGGTTAATGGACACTCATGTCCTTTACTAATCGTATATTTGAATTCTTGACTTATAATGTTCCTTATACCCAAGATCTGGTTAAAGGTATAGGAATTCTTAGTTTCAAATTCCAAAAACTTATGTCCTTTATGTGAAGAGAGTGCATCCATCATAACCTAAATCAATTCCTTTTATTTTTATTTTTTGTTGTTTTTATTATTATTTTATTGTTTCTATTATTTAAGAGTTAGTGGAATTGTTTTATAGAAAATAGTTTACGAGCATATTAGCTCCTTTGTAGTCAAGTTAGTCAAGTCATTTTAGGAAATGCCCACTGTAGATCTTAATATGTACTCATAGTTGATTGTAATGCATTAACAATTCAATTTATCTTCTTCTATTTCTCTTGATTGAGTAATTTACTTCTTCAATTTACTTTAAATTTGTTTAAGTTGCAGTTGTGCTATTACTATTCTAGTAAGATGAATAGTGGAAGCCATTCTAGATAAGATTATTGGAAAAATTATAATTATTAAAAGTTATGCATGGAAGCTTATTTACAATGGTAAGATTTATCAGATCTATTTTTTTAATGATGATATGATAATTCTAACCTCTCTACCAATTAGAGTAAGACTACGTACTATTGAACCTCCACATACTCTATGTATCAACAGGATTTTCATTGAGTTGTCATTGTTAAAAATGACAATTCGAGCAAGTACTCCTTAAAATGTTAAGCTGCGGTGGAAGTGGAAGATCAAGTGTGGAAAATTTTATTTGCTTTGTGAACATTCATCAACAATAAATACATTAAGTGTGTTCGTGATCTAACATCACTGAAAAAAGTGTGGGCGATTCTTGAAATGTTGTTTCTTAAGAAAAATACAACTTGGTTACAATATCTTAAGAGCAAATTAGTTGTAATAACTTAAGGTAATCTTTCAATTACAACTATTTTTTAAAAGTTAAGACTTTGCATTTTGAAATTTCAAAGCTAGAAATAGAGAAACTTGTGAGCTATACACATTTACGTTATTATCTAATTTGTGGTATGTGAAAATAGTTTGTACAGTTTATTATCTTAATAAAAGGGTGGGCAACTTAACCTTCGATCATTAAGATTTCTGCTTTGAAAAGTACAATTCTCTTTCTCATATAGCTGATGTCCTTTATTTAAGTGATAAAGATAAAAAGTTCCTCCTCGAGATGTTTTGTGGTGATCAGAACAATTTCAAAATAGGGAATAAGTTTAAGGAAAATCTAAAAACATTTCATTGATGTGAAAAGCTAGGACACATTAAACATAATTCTCTAATGCATACACTGTCTGATCAGTGTGGCAAATTAGGCCATATCCAAATAAATGATTATTTCAAATTACATGTAACAAGAGCAAGTTACATGTGAAAGTGGTGGGAGTGAGCAACCAAATTGGAAGTAGTGTTTATCTATTAAAACTATTAATCAACCAATAGTTGTAGCTTTTGTTATGCACTAACTGAAACATTTACATATGTCAATACAATCTTTGGCGATAAGAAATGGATTGTTGATTTTGGATGTTATCAACGATTAAGGGAGGTATGTTCTCCTTCATTTGAAAGATGAAGAAAGTACTTTCTAATATGGAGCATATTGTGTTGTCTATTGGGAAAAAGGAAAATTTCATTATATGTCTTGTTTACAAATGATGCATATGTTTAAAAAGAAAGTTGAAATAAAAATTCAATACTTTGGCATACTCGTTTAGGTCATGTGATTGATAATTTCTCTACTATTCTAGTATAAGAGTGTATGTAAAGATCCAGTAATATATTTTAAGTTAGGTGAAAATTCCATTAAGTTATTGGCTTGTTTCATTCTTCTTTTCTCGTTTGACCTTTGTTGACGATGTCAATTGTCAAGTTGATGATATAATGAGAGAGAGGTTGAAGAGAAAATAAAATGATTCATGGGAAAAATTAACAACGCACGGGTTGAGTGAGTAAAATTATTGAGTATTAAGGTAAAGTAGGGTCGTTCCTAATATTTTATAGACCCTAGGTAAAGTAAACAAAGTTCTTATTTTTGGGCTTTCATAAAGAATAAAAATAAACAAAAATAGGAGTCATTTTTATTATTCTTTATGAGGTTAAGAATAAGCCTTATTTTATTTTATTTTTTTTAAGATAAAAATGAGTCATATTTTATCATTTATAATAATGGGCCCTAGGCGGGTGCCCGCCCTGCCCTCAGCAAGAGTGACTCTTCTATTTTGTTAATAAAGTTAGTTTTAATATACTTATATGATATTGTAATATGTCAAATTATTATCACTTTAATAATAATTTATAGAGATTTCGAAAATAATTTACAGAGAAGATAATAAAAATATTTATGAAAAATTTTTCATAAAATACACTGAAATTTATGAAATCATAAAAATTTGTTTTTTTTAACTTTTATAAAAATTCTCATTTATAATCATGTAATCAATGTGATCTTCCAATTTATAGTTTTTTCTTGATAGCATTAAATATGAACATGTTTAACTGCTGTTAAAGATGAAGCATATTTAAGAAATCCAGTAATCTCGTAAACTCTACAATCACATTTATATTACAAGGGATTCTTTTAAAAGAATGCGAAATTATCCTCTTTTTGGGCAGTGCGTTTACAATTTAATTCTCATGGTAAGGACCAAGTCAATCAAAGGGGGCGTAATGGGTGGGTGGGGGGCTGAACCCGACCGTAAGAAAAGTAATCCGTTGACTTGTGTCGTCAACGCAACTTTGGTAGATGTCCTATTCTCAAGTCCACCATTGACTACTAATTGCATTAGGTTACTTTTTCAAAAATTGGAGAAAATTAAAACATAAAGAGGATTTAATTTTCAATTTTTACAAAAATTAATGTTTATTTAATATTGATAAGTTCTTATAATTTTTTTAAATTAATAAATTCTTATAAATTAAAATAAATCAATTAATGTTTATTTAACATTTTTTCGATTAAACTTTAAATTTTTAGATAGATAAGGACAATCTTTTTCAATTATATTTCAAATTTTTTAATTTTATTTAATATTTAGTCAATTTTATGATGATCTAATATCGGTTGAACTTTTTAAACCTTCCAATTAACTAAAGAAATAAACTTAGACTTATCGAAAATAGAAAGACAGAAAGTGTTAATATGCTGATCACTTTATTATTATTATTATGACAAAAAAAATTGGAAAGATATGAGCTTTCTTTCTCAAAATAAAGATATGAACTTTCTACAGATCACTTTATTATTATTATTAATTCCTTTCATTTTTCATTTTTTGTTACTTTTATTATTATTTTATTGTTTCTATTATTTAAGAGTTAGTGGAATTGTTTTATAGAAAATAGTTTACGAGCATATGAGCTCCTTTGTAGTGGAGTTATTACTATTTTAGGAAGATGAATAGTGGAAGCCATTCTAGATAAGATTATTGGAAAAAATTATAATTATTAAAAGTTGTGCATGGAAGCTTATTTATAACGATAAGATTTATAAGATCTATTTTTTGATGATGAAATGATAATTCTAACCTCTGTACCAATTAGAGTAAGGCTACGTATTATTGAACATCTACAGATCCTATGTATTAACAGGATTTTCATTGAGTTGTCGTTGTTAAAAATGACAATTGGAGCGAGTACTCTTTAAAATGTTATGGTGGAAGTGGAAGATCAAGTGTGGAAAAATTTTATTTGTTTTGTGAACATTCATAAACAATAAATACATTGAGTGTGTTCATGATCCACCAAAAAAAAAAAGCGTGGGAGATTTTTGAAATGTTGTTTCTTAAGAAAAATACAACTTGGTTACAATATCTTAAGAGCAAATTAGTTGTAATAACTTAAGGTAATCTTTCAATTGCAACTATTTTTTAAAAGTTAAAGACTTTGCATTTTGAAATTCAAAGCTAGAAATAGAGAAGCATGTGAGCTATACACATTTACGTTGTTATCTTATTTGTGGTCTGTGAAAATAGTTTATACAGTTTATTATCTTAATAAAGGATGGGCGACTCAACCTTCAATCATTAAGATTTCAGCTTTGAAAGGTACATCTCATATAGATGATGTCCTTTATTCAAGTGATAAAGATAAAAAGTAGCTCCTTGAGATGTTCCGTAGGTCATCAGAACAATTTCAAAATGGGAAATAAGTTTAAGGGAAATCTAAAAACGTTTCATTGATGTGAAAAGCTACGACATATTAAACATAATTCTCTAATGCATGCATTGTCTGATCAGTGTGGCAAAATAGGCCACATCCAAATAAATTATTGTGTCAATGTGATCTTCCAATTTATAGTATTTTCTTGATAGCATTAAATATTACTAGGCGTTTGGTTTGAGCACGGGATTGATTATGGATATGGGTATAGTAGTAGAAGGGGATGAGAATGGGTATGAAAAATAAAAAAATGATGTTTGGTTTGTAACTTGAGTTTTTGTATTAATACCAATAATGTTGTTTGGTTTGTTGCATTAATGGGAGTGAAAGATAATATAATACCAATTTTACCCTCAATAAAAATGAAAATAATTTGCCTTTCATCAAATTAAAACCAGTAATTTCAGAAAATATTCCTGAAGGCGCAAAATAAAAAATTCTTTTGTTGATGAGACGTGATAAGACAGGATGAGAGATCATAGAAATTGAGAGGCTATAAGGAAGTAAAGAGGACGGTAGGGCAAAGACTGGGGATAAAAGAGTAAAAAAATAAGCGTGATAAAAACTTAGATTGGAATGAAAACTCGATACTCACAATCCTTGGTGATTTTAGTAGATTATCAAATTTAATGAAATAAATCTGTTCCTCTGAAATTGAAAACCCTAAAGTAAACACTACTTTTTATAATTATTCAATTCCTTTATTCTCAAACCTAATACAATTAATGTTAAAGATGAAGCATATTTAAGAAATCCAGTAATAAAGTAAAAGAACCCGAAATTATCCCTTTTTCGGGCAGTGAGTTTACAATTTGATCCTCATGGTAAGGACCAAGTCAATGAAAGAAAGCCTAATGGGTGGGTGGGGGGCCCCCAACCCAACCGTATGAAAAGTAATCCCTTGACTTTTGTCGTCAACGGTTGTCTAGTAGATGCAACACGCAAATGCAACTTTTCGTAGATGTCGTATTCTCAAGTCAATTATTGACTACTAATTGCATTAGGTTACTTTTCCGAAAAGAGGAGAAAATTAAAAGTTAAAGAGGATTTAATTTTCAATTTTTACAAAAATTATGTTTATTTAATATTGATAAGTTCTTATAATTTTTTTAAATTAATAAGTTCTTATAAATTAAAATAAATCAATTAATATTTATTTAACATTTTTTCAATTAAACTTAAATTTTTTTTAATTATATTTTAAATTTTTTAATTTTATTTAATATTTAGTCAATTTTATGATCATCGGTTGAACTTTTTAAACCTTCCAAGTAACTAAAGAAATAAACTTGGACTTATCGAAAATGGAAAGACAGAAAGATATGAGCTTTCTTTCTCAAAATAAAGATATGAACTTTCTACAAATAGTGTCGCCTAGCCGCTATAATTTTCTAAATCTACAGAACTCGTTACGGCTAAAAGAAAATAAGAAGTGAAACCTTACATTCCTAAGTTTTCGCCTCCAATTGCCAAATGGTCTGAAGGTTATCACTAGTCAAACGTTTGCAGGCCTCGTCCACACAACCCACAAACGATCTTCCTCAAGACTTTTCTTGTCAAGTTGGAAAATTCGGGGCTTGAGGTTCTAGACCAATTGGTACCAATCTTCCACCGCGCTTTCTCCCTATTTGATCCTAGTTCGTACATTATTTATAGTCGCTTCGCGTAACGCAATTCACGAAACATTCTCTTTGTTTTTTTACAAACGAACAGAAATGAAACAACAACGGCATACGCTGATTCATTTTTTTATTCTTCTGTGTCTCTGCTGTTCTAGTTCATGGGCTGCCTCCGACAGTTCGGTGTATGAATCGTTTCTTAATTGCTTGAAAGACAACACAAGCCCTCCAGGCGAGATCTCAAGCCTCGTCTACGCCCAAACCAACACATCCTACACTTCAATCCTTCGAGCCTATATTAGGAACGCACGGTTTAACGTCTCCTCAACTTCCAAGCCTCTTATTATCGTAACCCCTACACAGATATCCCACGTTCAGGCTTCTGTTATCTGCGCCAAAAAAGTTGGCTACCAACTCAAAATTCGCAGTGGTGGACATGACTATGAGGGAATTTCCTACATCTCAGACACACCCTTTTTCATTCTTGATATGTTTAATCTAAGGTCAATCCAGATCAATGTAGAAGACGAGTCTGGTTGGGTCCAGGCTGGTGCTACACTCGGTGAACTTTATTACAGGATATGGCAGAGTAGTAAAGTTCACGGCTTTCCTGCTGGAGTCTGCCCAACGGTTGGTGTTGGTGGGCATTTTAGTGGCGGTGGTTATGGTAACTTGTTGAGAAAGTACGGTCTCTCGGTGGATCAAGTTGTTGATGCTCAGATAGTTGATGTTAATGGCAAGCTTCTCGACAGAAAGGCCATGGGGGAGGATCTTTTTTGGGCTATTCGTGGTGGTGGAGGAGCGAGTTTTGGTGTTATAATATCGTATAAGATCAAACTTGTTCCTGTTCCCGAGACAGTTACTGTCTTTAGAGTGGAAAGGTACGTTGATGAAGGTAATGCCACTGATGTTGCATATAAGTGGCAGTTGTTTGCTCCGAAAACAGACGAGAATCTGTTCTTGAGGATGTTAATACAGCCAGTGACATCCAAGATTAGCAAAGGTCAGAGGACTATTAGGGTATCAGTTCTCGCTGAATATTTAGGCAAGTCTGATAGTCTTCTTGCTTTGTTTGGAGAACAATTTCCTGAATTGGGTCTGAAAAAGGAGGATTGTAATGAGACGAGCTGGATTCAGTCTGTGTTATGGTGGGATGATGATGAAGAATTAACATCTTCTCCTGAGATACTCTTGGATAGAAATCCTAACGATGCCAATTTCTTGAAAAGGAAATCTGATTACGTTCAAAATCCCATATCTAAAGATGGTTTGGAGTGGTTATGGAAGAGGATGATTGAGTTAGGGAAAACAGGTTTGGTCTTCAATGCTTATGGTGGGAAGATGGATCAGATCCCTGCCTCAGATACTCCATTTCCACACAGAGCTGGGAATTTATATAAGATTCAGTACTCAGTGAACTGGGAGGAACCTGGAAGTGAAGCAGACAAAAACTATATCTCTCAGATAAGGAGGCTTTACAGTTACATGACTCCATTTGTGTCCAAGAACCCAAGGAGTGCATTTTTGAACTACAGGGATCTGGATATAGGGATTATGACTCCAGGCACCAACAGCTACGATGAAGGCAAAGTTTACGGATACAAGTATTTCAATGGTAATTTTGATAGGTTGGTTAAAGTGAAAACTGCAGTTGATCCAGAGAATTTCTTCAGGAATGAGCAGAGTATACCTACTCAATCAAGTAAGGCATAGAAGAAGATTACTAGCTAATAGTGACCAGAGAACACAGTAGGTATGTAAAAGTAGAAAAATATTATTTTTGCTTATAAGAAAATTATGTATGATTGCCTCTTGCCATGGTGGTAAAGGGACTTGTCTTCCTGTTGTCCACTAGTTTGCTCGGTCCAAAAATGGCTTGAAGCATATCCCATATACATCAAAGTACTATCACGTGGCAGTACTGGTCCACTAGGCTTTAAAGTAAAAGTAGTACATGTTGAATCATTCATCTGCAGCCCATGTGGCTGGTAGCCAAACAACGTTATCTATGACACCGATGGCTGTTGCCGACTGTACGACTAACAACTAATGCTAGGTATCACTTTTTGTTAAAAAAAAGAGTAAAGAATTGTATTAATAATAAATTGTCCCCACAAGATAACGTGAATAACAAACAAATACAAGGCAATAACAACGTTTAAGCAAACATCAACCGCGACATTTTAGTAAACATCAGCTTAAAAGAAGTGCTTCAGCCTATGGATGATTTCCAGGGTCACCTGTTAATACCTGGTAATGCTGTTACCGTTTTACTTTTTTTTTTGTGGGACAAGCATGGAAGTTATCATAATCTAAATCATAGCACAATGATTGGAAACAAAAGAGATTTAACCACATCCCAAGTACATCACATCAAGTATGTAATCCAGGAAACAGTAGATAGATAAATTATCAGGATACAATTAGAAATGGACAAACCTGCAAAAGCCAAGAAATCGTTAGGTTGAGACAAAATCTGATCAAACAAATGTAGAAACTGTGTAAAAGCTTTCGTTTCTTTACTGTGTTGTTTTCCGATGTCTAAAGTGTCCATGGGCAACTCCAAGCCGTACATTCCAGTAATCATTCATTCAACTTTCAAAGACCACAATTCAAACCAACACATCGTGCAATCCAATCCTGCGGTTTAATGAGTCAAAAACTTACGATTCTGGATGGAGTACTCTGGGCGAACTCATGTACGACAATACACGAAATCTTATATATTACTAAAAGAGTGATTCTACATATTTATATACGTTACATATATGTTAAATATTTTTATTTTATTTTTATTTTGACATATTTTTAAATTGACATTTTTTTATCATCTTGAATTTAAATATTAGTTGGATAATTTTGTAGATAAAATAGAATTCTATCTTTGGTGAAAGATTGTTTAAGGGTATTGTGGTATTTTTACCAGCATATACGAAGGGTTTTCTGTCAAAAACATGAGACCTGGTTGTATTGTAGAACAAATTGAACACATTAGATTTACAGCAATGTGCGTGAGTGCCGTGGGTGTGCAGGTGTGCCTATAAATGGGTGTGTTCTCTGTTGATTATGTACATGCGTGCGTTGCTTAGAAAAGAAGTAAGAATTACGGCAACCTAAGACTAATGAGTATGCACGCATGTCTCCATCTTGGCAAACAAATCAAGTGGTTTTACGTATTTAGAGCGTGGTTCATTGTTGTTGGTATTGTGCATATCTCTATTTAGGGGCTGAAGTGAACTAGTAAGTGTGAAGTGTGTGAGTATCTTTGGTGGGTGTGTGCGTGACTATCTTTGGTGGGTGTGTGCAAAATGACCTATAGGTGTGAAATATATATGACCTACAGCTGTGAAGTGAGTGTGTGCGTGAGTGCCTCAGTGAAGTGTGTATCTTGTTGTTAGTTTCTATTTTGATATTGAATGTTGGAATAACACACGGTTGGAAGGATCTTTATTCATGCATATAAGTGGGTGTGATTTCTGTCTTGGAGGAGTCACGTTTTTGTTGTAATTATTTTGGGAATCACTTGGATTGAACCTTCATCTATTGGAGGGGTTTTTGATTGGGAGGATTTGGCATTGCGTATATGTTCTGTTGGGTGTTACTTATTAACTGAGCAGCCGTAGTTTGATTCTGAAGTTAGTGCAGGTTATTCAGATATATTTTAGGAAGCTGATAATAAGGAAAGCTCTTTTATCTCAAGTATATTGTTGTCCTTTTCTTAGTTGATTAATCACTTGAGTTTTTTTTATTAATTGTCATTCATTAAGTTGTTTAGAAATATCCTCTAACGGGGTTAACATAAGTCGGTCGGGTTATTGGGTGTGAAATTCTTTCACGGGAAGTGAGGTTGAGAGATAGTGTCAATGGTTGAGTGGTGTCGGCTCAGTAAAGCCTTAGGTAAATCTATTGTACTTTGGTGAAAGTGATTAAACTAGATGAGAGTCCCGCAGACGTAGACAAGGAGTGTCGAACTGCGTTAACAAATCTCGGTAGTGATTTATTTTTGGTTCTTTTAATTTTTCTGATTTTATTTGTTTGCTAGGAACAAATCGCAAAGTTTGCGAAACTATTTATCCCTAAGGTTTTTCAATTGGTATCAGAGCGGGTCAGTGTTTTAGAACTTGTTAGCAAATTGGTGCAGATCCTAGTTTCGTGAACATGACTAATTTTGAAATGAATTTGTTACGGGATAAACAAGAAAGGAGCAAAGGATTGGTATTACAGGCTGAAACTAGAAAAGGTATGAATATTATAGAAGAAGAATTAGATGAGAATGAGGATATGGAGTTGTTAACACGAGAGTTCAGTAAGTGGCTGAAGAGAGTGAAAAAGGACAGACTCGAGTCTACGCAAAACTGCGGGAGCTCATCAAACAACAACTTCAAGCAACAAGCTAAAACTCAAAAGGGAGAAAGAAAGGTAAAGAGAATTCAATGCCATGACTGTCAAGGCTTCGAACATGTTCAAGAGGAGTGTGCTAACATCTTGAAGAAGAGAAAAGGAAAATCCTATATGAGCATTTGGAGTGAGAACAAATCCGAGAGTGAATATGGTAGTGAAGAAGAAATCGCTAATAGGGCTACAATAGTTGCTTTGTATAGCAAAAGTCCAGTTACTTGATTAACAGTAACTAAGAAGGAAGTAACTGATGACGTAATAGGGAGAAAAAAGAAAAATTGCCTGAAAAATGTAAAAAACTCAGCTCAAGACCTAGTATCATATTATGACAGTGATGAAATTAGCTTAGATGACAGAAAGGAGAATATTTACATGGCTTACAAAGCTATGTATGAAAAATGGGTGAATACATGTAGAAAGAATGAAAGATTGGAAGAAGAAAATCACTCCATACCCAAGGGCTAGAAAAGAATTTGAAGTTGGCATTAGATGGGCTTGGTGAAGCTAGAATGAAATTAGTAAGTACCGAAAAGAGATTGAGAATATTGAATGGAGGCATAGAAAAACTAGAAAAGTTAATGGAAATCGGTAAGATTAAAGGGGATCTTCAAGGCATTGGTTACAAAGGTGAGTGTTCTAAGGTGAATGATGAGAAAATTGATAATACCCATATCTGTCCAAGAAGAAACATCGAGGAAGAATCGAAGATTTATTCCCACATGTCATTTTTGCGGAGTCATCGGGCATATAAGGTTGAGATGCTACAAAATGTTATAAATGTTATTTCAAAGAAGCCAAAATTGAAGGACCCTATATCCCTCATATAAATTTCAAAATCAGCCTTCAATATCGAAATCCACTTAGGTTAGAAAGGGTCAAGGATGAGTACAAAGATAGAATGAAGGAAAAACAAGAAAGTGTCCAAATTCATAGTTAGTTACTGCTTTTGAGACAACTGTTCAAACTGAGGATAAGTCAATTACTTCAGATGAAGAAATCAATTAGATAGTTGATGACCGAGATAACGTGATGAGAAATAATCCCAAGTTTGAATTTCTTCGAGGAGCATCGGGACTGTGTACTTTACATTTTTGAAGCATAGTTTGTTGTTATTTATTAAAAAAAACAAACAAAAAAAGGAAAAGAAAAGTCAAAAATTGTTTTCTTTAGTTTTTTTGTTGTTGTCATTGTCATCTCATTTTTTTAGTAGTTTATATTATGACTTCTATTTGGCTCCACCGAAGACTCCTCAGCTCTCTCATTAGTATGGATCTCTCTCGGGTATCTCTCTCTCTTTTGGGCATATTTCTCAGTGTTTTGAATGGTGATAATTTGTCTTCTTGTCGTGCTTATGATTCTTCCGCTGCACCTATTATTGATTATTATGATCATAGGTTTTGATATTGTTTTGTCTCAAGGGAGAGACATCAGATTGTTTTTGGTGACTGTTCCATTCAGGGGAGATTTCAAGGTATATGCATGACTATTTGTCTTGCTTTTTGGCATCTTTCATCTTAAGGGGGAGAAATTTGGATGATTGGATAATTGTGATGTTCTTTGGAACTTGATATTTGATTAAGGAGGAGCTCAAATGAATTGTGAATCTGATATCTATATGCCTAATTATGTGATTTAGGGGGAGTTTCAGATTTGTGACAAATATGCCAAAAAGGAGGAGATTGTTAGATATGTTAAATATATCTATTTTATTTTTATTTTGGTATTTTTTAAATTAGCATTCTTTTAACAAGTTTCAATTCAAATGCCTATTGGATAACTTTATAGATAGAATGGAATTCTATCTTGTATTTGAGTTGATTATGTAAAGGATTGCTTAAGGGCATTATGGTATTTTTCTTATCTGCGTGGATGAAGGGTTTGCTGTTGAAATATACGTGGTTGCTATTTTGGTGAATACCTGATATAAGACTTGCAACCTATTTTATGAGATTGCTTAAGGGCATTATGGTATTTTTCTTATCTGCGTGGATGAAGGATTTGCTGTTGAAATATACGTGGTTGCTATTTTGGAGAATAACTGATATAAGACTAGCAGTTTATTTTGTGAGTGTGTGTGTGCAGAGGTGCGTATGAAGTGGGGTGTTGTTTTTGTTTTGAAAAGGACCTACGACTGACTTTTGCTTAGTGTAGGTGAAGGTTTTCATTGTGAATTAAGTGGGTTTATAGAAAACATACGAGGGTTGCGGGAGTAGTGAATGTATTAATTGGATTTTAAAAGAAATGAAGATGTTGTTTTAGTGTGTAGGTGTTGTGGCTAGAAAGTATTGCCACAAGTCTTTTTGTGAATTAAAGGGGATTGTTGCATGTTTTAAGTGTGAATTAAGTGTTTTGTGGTTTTCTAGAAAGATACCATGGTGTGGTTTTTATTGTTGAGCATCTATGGCTGATGTCTTCTAAGTAGCGTGAACGATTTGCATAGTTGGCGTCAACTGCATTTTTGTGTGAAAATAGCTAAAGTTGTTTTTGTGGTTTTTGGGTTTATGTTGAAGGTGAATAACAAACGCAACCCATGCTGGTTATCTTTGTGCTGGAATTTTCGTGGATCACGTCATCTCGGTTGAATGGTTTTGTAATATGCTTTATTTGATGTGTTGTCATTGATTGGGTATTCTTGCAGCTGTGATTTCTGCAGAAGTTTTCGTGACGTGATTATTATTTCTGTATGAATCAGCCCATTGTTATTGCAACAACTTTCAGATTTATTTCAGTGGAGCTTAACTTTTTGGGAAGTTGTTCTTTTCTTTTGTCTCAAGCGTTTTCGTTATTGTTTAAATATTTGATTAATTGTCTTTTATTAAGAGTGATATAGAAAAACCCTCTGTTGAGGTTAACATGAGTTAGTCATGTTATTGGGTGTGAAAATCTTTCACGAGAAGTGAGGTTGAGAGATGGTGTCAAGGGTTGAGTGGTGTTGGCTCAGTAAAGCCTTAGGTAAATCTATTATACTTCAGTGAAAGTGATTAAGCTGGGTGAGGGCCCCGCAGACGTTGGCAAGCAGTGTCGAACTGCGTTACCAAATTTTCGGTGTTGATTTAATTTAGGTTCTTTTAATTTTTCTGATTTTATTTGTTTGCTAGGAACAAATCGAAAAGTTTGCGAAACTACTACCTCCTACAGTTTTTCAATTGGTATCAGAGCGAGGTCACCGATTTAAAACTTAGTAGCAAGTTGGTGTAGATCATAGTTTCGCGAACATGGATACTAGAGAGGGTGCATTGATCATCAGGCCACTACTGTTGGATGGTTCCAAATATCTTGCATGGAAATCACGGATGAGGTTCTTTATTTAGGCAAAGGGAACAAGAACATGGAACTCAGTGTTACATGGCTGGATGCATCCGATGATTACTGACGATAATGGAGAGATAGTTCTAAACGATCCATTTGAATGGACAAAAGTCGAAGAAGAGAGGGCACTTGGAAACTCACAAGCAATGCATGCAATTTTTAGTGCTGTTGATGAAGGACGCTTCTCAGTGATATCGGCCTGTGAGTCAGCTAAAGAAGCGTGAGATACTTTGCAGACTATTCATGAAGGGTCCAAATCTGTGATAGTGTCAAGGCTACAGATGTTAGCTATAAGGTTTGAATAACTGAAGATGGATGAAAATGAAACCATTGGGGACTTTCATGAAAGGTTGCGAGATATAGCAAATCATACGCATCAA
>JAOSBN010000007.1:1599833-1631531 GCA_027563595.1 Erythroxylum suave | reverse complement strand
GAGTCGATTTGATATCACTTATATTGTATAGGGTCAAGTTTGATTTTTTTTTTTGTAAAACTTGTAGACTTTAGGCTAGGTTTGAGCAAATATTGTCCGGTTTAAATCGATTAGAAATTTGAAAATTATATGAAAATGGCATCATTTGAGTAAAATGATGTCATTTCTATTTTTAATTTTTAAAAAATAAAAATAGGTTGAATCAAATTCGGACCTTTCAGACCTTATTAGATTCGGACTTGAGTTGTATAGTTGGTGCTCAATCAAGTTTTAGGCTAAGATTAGGTTTAGACGGACCAACCCAATCCGACTCATTGTCAAGATTAATATATTGTGAAATTAAGAAAAAAAAATATATTATATTTAAGTAATTGAGAGAATAATTAAATTATTTGAAATTTGTCTTCACTCATAATCAATAAAACATGTACAATGCTGCTTTTCACTCAGCAAAAAAGTACTATAAAATTTCATCTTCACCTAAACATATATATAAAGTTCCTCTTTACCTATTGAAATAGACACAATATATTTTCAAGTAAATTTTGATAAATAAATAATTATATGACCAAAACAATATAAATTAATTTTATAATTCTTTCCTATTATTTTTATTGGTATTCTGATTATTGTATAATTTTCCTATTTAAATTTGTCACAATTTTAAGTAATTCATTTATTAAATTTTTAACCAAGTCAAAGATTATACATAGACAATTCCCCGCGAAAGCCAACCTGTAGTTTAAAAAAGCATTAGTCAAGTCTAATCAAACTTTCCGGACAGAGGCTTTAGAAATGCTAACCTTACAACGAACGGAAAAGAAGAAGAAGCTTTACAAAGTGTTCTCTTTAGAAGAAAAGGTGAAGCCAAACCCATAGAAAATGTTGGCTTAGGTAGTGCAGAATTGCCAATATAATACCAAGTCATCGGTGACTTCTTCATTTACATCGAGTTTCAAAGATTCTAGCTGCCCCGTCAGTTAAGTAAAGAAACTCATATGTTTCTCGCTTCCTTTATTCTCAATTAAAAAATTCTACAGCAGTAAAAGACACGGTCTAAGGAGATATGATCAAACTTCAAAGTATGAACTCAGAACAATTCATGACCAATTGATTATTTTGTACCAATTAATTTAAAGAATTGATTGTCAAACCTGTTGACATATTCTTGATTTGAATCCTACAAATCTGTTTTATTTTAGTTGTTCCAAACGTGGCTAATATAATCAAACTTTTGTATCGTTCACAATCAATTTATTAAAAGTTTTAAATATATATTTTAACTTGTTTTAATTTTTTACTGGGCAAAATTACAATAAGTTTTAACTTGATTGCATAAGATAGATGTTAGTTTCTATCCTACAGTCAATCGATTGTGGTAGATTTTGTAACATAATTAATCAAAGACGTTCTTTATCTTATGTGTATTTGTGTAATTAACTAACATATGAGATAAAGTTTATGAGATAAATATATTTTGCAAATAAATTATGATAATATGATAATTATGGGATTTATATTACATTTACATATTATCTATACAACATTCCTAATTATTAATCTGTTAAGATTAGGCATTAATAGAGAGTAAAGACTAGCAAATATTATGTTTCTTCACTATGAAAGAAGTAGTCAATTTCATATATTGAAGTATGAAGATTTTTTTTGAGAATTTAAAAATTCATTAAGGAGAAAAGAAGTTTAGTGTACATCTATGGAGAGGGACTCTCTCACGTGAGATAAAACGACAAAGATAACACTAAAAAAACACATAAGAACAAAAAGACAACGTTGAGAACCAATTTGGGAGAGGTTGCGACGACGTATCCGTAATTAGGGTAAAACATCTCCCACCTTTCTCGAAACTTTAGACGATTACTCAATTGGGGAGGAACACTCTAGAGGCTGCAACACTACGACGGTGGTGCAGTGGTTCTTCTGTTTGTCTCTAGGCTGGAAGGGAATTCTCATCTCAGTTATAGGCTGGAAGGTTTTGTGAATCTCCCAAGATTAACAAGCTTCATTCGAATATTAGGAGTCTAGAGGGGATAACAGAGGATCTTCCTTCACGAACTCGGTTGGTGAGGTAGTAGATCGGGAGGAGGTACGTGAAGATGCACTCAAATACCTACAAGTGAGTCAGATTCCTTCTAATCTTCATTTCTCTCCTTCTTTCATGAGTAGGTAAATTCAAAATTTTGCTTAAGTTGCTCAAGAAATAGATATGCATGAGTAGCACTATTTTATTTATTGTATCCCAAGTTGCGGGAACCCATTGTAGGAAGTTCGTAATCTATAAGTAAACATTAAGGACTATATTCTCCAAGAGAGAGCTAGTCCTCTGCTACAATGCAGTCCCAACTGATTTATAATCAGTTGTTCCCTAATATTTCTAGTAGAGAGTTCTACAAGAGAGAGTAGAGTGTTAATTCTCCCTTTAAACCTTTGATTGTTTCTCTCATTCCAAATTGCTTGAAGACAAGTTGCAACTGTGACCATAAGTATTTCCTTATGATATTTAGAGATATGCAGTTGAGATATCTCTAGTGAGATATCTGTGAGGCTACAATTACTAGTACCAGGGCACATAGATTAGAGATTCTAATCCACTCCTCTTTAGAGAAACCACACTACAAGAAAAGATGATCCCTAGTCTCCTCCTCTAGGTTGCAAAAAGTTCAAAGCTTAGAAGAGGATAGGAATTTCAGTCTATCCATAGTGCTGAGCCTATTTAACATGGCTAGCCAAAGGAAAAAGTTGGCATTCAGTTTGAGAACCTTGCTCCAAATTAGGGAACACCACCTTATTCTTGTAACTGCCCCATCCATCAGCTTTTTAGCTTTCCTATTAGCGATTTCTGATATAGGTACCCCATCTCATAAGTATATATCATTCTCCCCGAGGCTTTTGTATTGAGGAATGGGCAAAAGTCTTAGTTCTTCTGAGGAAAGCAACCAATTATCATTTCTAATTATTTCGTGAGCTTAGCTCTCTTAGAGAACCTTCCCAATAATGATCTTGCCAACTAATTATGGATTAAAGCCCCTTGACTTGTTCAGTTATCATACCATAGAGAGATTCTATCTCTTGCCCCAATTTGATAAGTAATATGCCACCGAACTTCTTCCTCAATCTGAGAATTTGGTTGACGAATCAAGAGTAACTGTCTTTAATTCTTAAAGCCTAAAAACTCTCACCCTTTAATATGTAGATGTGAATCCTTTTGATCCATAATGTTTGTTTTTCACTCAGGATTCTTCATATTCTCTTGGTCACAAGAAATCTATTGCTCTTGCTGGTTGACTCCAAACCTAACCCACCTGCCTCCTTCGATTGACAAATATGCTTCCAATTCACTTTTGCAATTCATTTCTCACCTGTTCCTTTGCCCCGTAGAAACTACTTCATCACTTTTTCCACAGTTTTAATAAGTCCGTTGGAGAGGAAGATGTAAGAGCACCAGTAAATTTTCATTGGCATAATTACCGACTTCAAGAGCTAAAGTTTACCTCTATAGGATAGGGTTCTATTAGTCCAAGACCCCAATCTTGTTTGAATTTTTTCTATTAAAGGAAGACATTCACGAAATCTTAGTCTCCTAGAAGAGATAGGAATGCCCAAATACAGAAGAGGTAGATTGTGCTTTTCTATGCAGGTAGCTTACGAAAAAGAATTTGATAAGTGAGCAACACTTTTGGATAGTAAGAAGTAACTTTTGTGAAAGTTGACACTCAATCCAGACAAGTACTTAAAAGTATGGAGAGTACTTATCAGTAAAGAAACTGAATGAGCATTTCCCCTACTTAGAAGAATAAAATCATTTGCAAAACTTAAGCTAGTTAGTGAAAGCTTCTTACATTTGGAATGGTATATGAAGTTAGAGTTAGTTGAAGTTTTGTGTTTCAACATAAGGGTGAGAACCTCCATGCAAATAAGGAATAGGTAAGGAGAAAGAGGATCCCCTTACCTAAGTCCTTTTTACCTTTAAACATCTCTGTAGGGTTTCCATTAATCAATATTCCATATGAGGTAGTGGTAATGCATTCTTGAACTATTTGATAAACTTATGGGGAAATTTCATAACCTCTATAGTCTGTAGTAAGAATCTCCAATTAACACTATCAAAAGCTTTTTGTAGATCCACTTTAATAGTGCAATTTTAAGGGCTTCTACTTCAACTGTAGCCTTTCAAAAACTCCTAAAATAAAAGGATATTATCCCCAATATGTCTACTACGCATAAAAACACTTTGATTCTCACTAATGAGTAAGTGAAGAACATCCTTCAGCCTATTTTCCAAAATCTTAGCAATGATCATATAGAGGAAATTAGTACATGATATAAGGTATGAAATCACTCCAAGTGGCCGGGTTAGAACTCTTAAGGACCAAAAAAAGAAAGGTCTCATTAATCTCCTTAAGCAAGACACCATTTTAGAAAAACCCCTGTACAACATCTTTAACGAATCTCCCTATGTTACTCCAAGATTTTTGATAGAAAAGACCATTCAAGCCATTTGGACCCAGGGCCTTAGAGCCATTCATATTAAAAACCACCTTTTCTATTTCCTGATCTGTGACAGGTCTAATTAGCAAAGAAGCTTCCTATTTAGGAATCTTAGCTGTAACAAATTACCTAAGATCCACTCCAAGACCCACTAAATGACCTTCTATACCTAAGAAATTTTGATAAAAATTCCTAGCTTCCTTTGCAATTTCATCTTGGCCAAATAAAATTTCCCTAGATTCGAATTTATGAAGGTGATTCTATTGACATTTCTTCTAATTGTCACTAAATTGAAGAAATATATTGTACATTTGTCCCCATCATCAATCTAATTAATTATGGCTCTTTGCTTTAATAAAGAACAATGATTATCCATTATTTGCAAATAGGCCTTAAGGGTTTCCCTTTGAGCTATAGCTAATGTGTAGTCAGTAGGCTTAGTTGCCAAAGATTTCTGAATTACTGATAGCTTGTTCCTTGCTTTTTCAATCTCCTTTATGGAATTCTAACCTCTCCTTATATTTAACATCTTCAATTCCTATATAATAGCCTTGAGCTTTTGCAAACAAATAAACTACTTAGAACCATAGATCTCATACTCCAATCCCTTAGTAACTGCTTCTTGAAAGCCCTCCACATTAACTAGAAAATTGTTGAATCTGAAAGGGTGATGAATTTTAGTCATTTTAAACAAATTATCAACTTTGATAGGGCTATGATCATAAATTCTTGGGTTTAAGAAATTGGCTGAACTTTCTAAAAGGGAAGTTAACCAATTCACATTCACCATAGCTCTATGTTGAGTAAGTTTTACAATTTATAAAACCCTCAATAACCGCAAGTGCACGGGTTGTACTTTGTAGTATTGAAGGGTCAATCCCACCAGGAGGGTACTAGCCTGATCCTAAGTCGTTTAAGGCTTAGAGAAAAGAATAAAAAGAAATAAAAAACTCAAAAAGTGAACATGGAAAGTAAATACGATAATTTGATTCAAGAATTGTAACAAAACATAACTGAGCAGTCACACATGTCACAATGAAAATCTATCAAAAGAGTTAATCAAGTTATAAGATAAGGGATTTTGCCTATCATTAATGCCAATTTAGCCATTTATATATTCACAGGGTCTCAGTTCTAGATGGTCGTAGGGTCCAATTTAGCCATTTATATATTCACAGGGTCTCAGTTCTAGATGGTCGTAGGGTTGATTACTCTTTCTGGAGTTATAACCATTAAACCTTAAATTTTAAGTCCTAATCGAATTATGGAACTTGCAATCTCTTAATTCACAAATTACCCAAAATTCTAATTAGTTATAAAGCTCTCTAATAAACAATCATGTCTCGCATAGGATCTCTCTCTATGAAATTACTGACTAGATTGATTAAGTGGTCAATTAGATCTCCAAACTCTTATTAATTTGATCTAATCATTTTTATCCATCTCACCCTCTCGATTTGTTACCAAAACATACAATTACATTAATCAATCACAATACTCAAAACAATAAACATAAAAGTAACTAAATCAACATTAACTCAAAGCAAAATCCCGAAGGAGAGTTCACAACATTATCAATAACCCGAAATCCATTTCCATACAATCCATCTCAACTTTATATTTTTAAATGAAAAAGGAAATGAAGAGAGAATGGAACTTAGGTTGGAAAAATTGGGAAGGTAGCAGTGTCAGGATACCACCTAATCCAGGGAGCAGTGGCATCGGGATCCACTTCTTCTACCTCCTTCTTCCTCTTCTTCTTCTCTTTCTCTCTCTCTCACTTCTTTTTCTCTCCCTTTGGGGTTTCTAAGAGTGGCTGAAAGTAAAGCTGCTTCTTTCTATTCTTATTGCTCTATTTATGTTCTTTTATGTTTAGGATTGAACTAGGATTTTTTCGAGGTCTGAAAGGTCCAAAAAATCCCTCGAAATGTGAAGTTTGGAAGTGGCTATGCATCTACCCGATGCAGGCCACGATCGTGGGCCATACAATTGGCCCAATTTTCTCCGAAACTCCTCCATTCTTCGATCTTTACCCTAAAACACTACCAAACACATCAAGGTACCTCAAAAACACCATATTTAAGCTCAACGGATTGTTCTAACCCATAAAGCACTTAAAACACAAATAAATCACAAACACAATTCTACCCTAAACATATACTAAACTATCGAATAAACAGCTAAACAAATATCAAACTATACCTTAAAATACGATACATTTCACACTATCAACATCCCTACACTTAAACGTTTGCTTATTCTCAAGCAAACAAAACAACAAGCAACACAAAGCATTAAAAACAAAACACAAAACACACACTGCAACAAATGAGGAAATGGATTCAACTTCACGAAATAATTTAACTTTAAATAGAATCATTCAAGTTGTTCCAAATTATTAGCATGCAAAATCTACCTCTAGAGGCTCTGAACTAAATACACATATTAATCAAAACTCAAATGTCAAGTTACTAACCCTTTTCAATTGTACACACACATTAATAATTCTTTGGTCATTCAAACTCTGTAACTACTCCTATGTACATTTTCACGAAAAGTCAAGCTATATACAAGTTCTGTAGGTTTTATTAGGAAACACGCATTATTTGTTTTTAGACATGGACCTAATCTTTTACGCGGAGGAAAACATTGGTGATGAATGTCGATCTGGTTACTCAATTAAATCGTGTTTTTATTAAGCTACTTGGTTGAAACATCATTATAGCCTTTTGACACGGACGCACACATTTGTGATGCGTGTCGATCTAGTTACTCAGCTACATTACATTCTTAACTGGCTACTAGCTCTATTCATAACCCGAAGGCCAACAGAATAGTGATTTATATAAGCTTAACCAACACTTTTTTTTATTGCCTACCTTATTGCTTAAGTTACTTGTTTTCATGAAAAAAATACTAGTATAGCTACTCAAGTTGAAAGACCTAAAATTATGAATGAGTATAACAATTTAAAGGGTAACAAACTCACACTAAACCCTAATTAACTTACATATTTAGCCAAAGAACCCAATTTATTAATTTTGCGAGCTAATGACTCTTCACATCCTAATAGATTATGTTCAAAATTAAATCAATTTCAATCCATCTAAGCCATTGACACATTCACACAATTCATAAAATGCAACCTAACAGACTATCATACAATATGTAAAATTCACATTTACAGCAAAACATATAACCCTCCCCATACTTGAACATCACATTGTCCTCAATGAGAGAAGGATACATACAAGCAAAAAAGGGGGAATGAAATAATAAGCAGAAGGAAAAAGAACAAAATACTAAAAAAAATGAAAATAAAAAGGTTAGAACAAGAAACCATCATGGTGACTGAGGTGGTGATCTGTCGAAGGCGGAGATCAAATGCGCTTAATGCTGAGCTAGCTTTCCTATCTTATAATTGATTCAGAGAGAGTAAAAGAATTAATAGGGCAATGCATTCTGAATCATTGATATTTATTCATGGAAATGAAACAACTTTAACTGCATAATAATTTAAATATACCTAAACATGCTATTTTATGGTCATTAGCTTGACCTTGTATCATTGGAAACTCAGCGGGGATCAATTACGAGTAGCTAGCTTCCACCCTTTTTGTTCAACATCAATTTTGTAGCTTGCGAGTAAGCTACAAATTGCAAAATGATGAGAAGGAAAATATTGATAAAATTATGAAAACCAACAAAGCTCAGTAATGTCCTTTTTTTGAACAAACTATCAACAAAACAAAAAATAACAAAACTCCATCTTCCAAGGAATCCAACAGTTTGCTTGGTAAGAGGGTGAGTTGTTCTCTTCTTGGGTCTTCTTCATTCTCCCTCATCTCCTCTTGTTCTTTAGCTTCTTAAACAGAGACTTCCATAACTTCTTCAAACTTGATGTCTATTGTCATCTGTTGTTCGTCCTCTTGTCCCTTTAAAGATTCGAGCACATCAATTTTTTTGGATGAGTCGTCCTCCTCCGGATTCTTTAATAAATCATTCATGTTGAATGTCACTTAGTCATCACTAATTCGAATGATGAGGTGTTCTTCATGGGCATCTATCCCAATTTTTTCGATGTTCAATATGGTCATCTACTAGTTCTTCTTGTTCTCCCCATTTCTAAGTGTGATAGCCTCATATTACTCTCGTTTATATAATTCCATATTTCTTAGAGTGTCTTCCAAACTTCTCTTACAAAATTTACGAGAAAGATGTCTCACTTGAATCTCTAGGATGTGAATAAATGAAGCATGATTTTCTGTTACTTGATCAAATTGCTCTTCCAGTTTCTTCTGGTTCTCTTCCATATCTGTTAGCTTAACTTTGATTTTGTCCAATTTGGAATCCTATGAATTAGACTTATCTTGCTAAAATTCAAATAGGTCTTGATGTCCTAAATGAGTCCTTACATTGTTGGACCAATAGAAATTTAGTTGGTTCTGCCACCCTAGAGTGTACATATTTTAATAAGGATCATTACTTCCCCAACCATACTGTGCCCTGTTGTATTTCGCAAAAGTTCCTTGCTCCCTATAGTATCTATCCTCCATCATTGTTCTTTCCATTTCTTCTTGACATTTAACTCTTCAAATATCTCATTGTCACTCTAAGATGTCTTGATGTCACTCTACTTTACACCCCAAACTTCTTCTTCTTTTTTTGTCCTTATTAAAAATAAAAGATAGTGAAAAGCCTTGGATGAAAGAACTAAACTAATCACCTCCTTGGCAACGGCGTCAAAAAACTTGTTGAGAAATTTTTACAATTTATAAAAACCCTCAATAACAGTAAGCACAATTGTACTTTGTAATATTGAAGGGTCGATCCCATGAGGAGGTTACTAACCTAATCCTAAGTAATCTAAGGCTTAGAGAAAAGAATAAAAAGAAATAAAAAACTACACAAGTGAACACAGAAAGTAAATATGAGAATTTGATTCAAGAATTATAATAAAACATAAGTAAATTGAGCAAACACACAGGTGAGAATGGAAATCTGTCAAGATAGTTAATCAAGTTATGAAAGAAGGGATTTTACCTATTATTAATGCTAATCTAGCCATTTATGTGTTCACGAGGTGACAGTTCTAAATAGTCGTAGAGTTGATTACTCTCTCTCGAGTTATAACCATTAAACCCTAAATTGTAAACCTCAATCGAATTGTGGAACTTGCAATCTCTCAATTCACAAATTACACACAATTCTAATTAGTTTTAAAGCTCTCTAATAAACAATTGGGTCTCGCATGGGATCTCTCTCCATGGAATTACCGACGAGATTGATTAAGTGGTCAATTAGATCACCTAACTCTCTTTAATTCGATCTAATCATTTTAATTTGGCTCACCCTCTAAATTTTTTACCAAAACATACAATTACATAAATCAATCATAACACCTAAAACAATAAACATAAAAATAACTAAATCAACATTAACTTAAAGCAAAGTCCCAAAGGAGAGGTCAGAACATTATCAACAACTCAAAATCCATTTCCATACAATTCATCTCAACTTTATACATTTAAATGAAAAAGGAAATGAAGAGAAAATGAAACTTAGGTTGGAAAAATTAGGAAGGCAGCGGCATCGGGATACCACCTGATCCAAGGAGCAGTGGCATCAGGATCCACTTCTTCTTCCTCCTTCTTCCTCTTCTTCTTCTCTCTCTCTCTTCTTTTTCTCCCTCATTAAGGTTCCAAGAGTGGTTGAATGTAAAGCCGCTTCTTTCTGATCTTGTTCTTCTATTTATGTTTTTTATGTTTAGGGTTGAACTAGGATTTTTTCATTGTCAGAAAGGTCTAAAAAATCCCTTAAAATGCAAAGTTTCCTTTGTTCTTCGATCTTTACCCTGAAACACTACCAAACACATTAAGGTACCTCAAAAACATCATATTTAAGCTTAAAGGATTAGTCTAACCTATAAAACACTTTAAACACAAAAAAATCACAAACTAACACAATTCGGATTAGTCTAACCTATAAAACACTTTAAACACAAAAAAATCACAAACTAACACAATTCTACCCTAAACACATACTAAACAATCAAATAAACGACTAAACACATATTAAACTATACCCTAAAATACGATGCATTTCACACCTATCACTTTATCTAGCTTTTTCTGAATGAACCAGTTACAACTTTTTTTGTTGGACCAAGTGAACCTATGACCTTTAAATTTTAAATATGTTAATTCCCCATCCTTTATGCAATCAAACAAATCAGAGGTGTAGTTGAGTAGATTACAATTCCCTTTCGCCTCTGATCTATATAGGGTGGTGTTAAAATCCCCACTAACTAGCCATAGACCTCTAACTGAAGCTTTGAGTCTTCAAAGGCAAGTCCATAGCTCAGTTCTCTGAAACACTGTATTAAAACCATAGACAAAAGTAGCTAAAGCATAAGTATTTTCCATTTTGAAGTTAAGCTTTTTGTGGATAAATTGTTGACTGGTTTTCATAACTTCCATTTACAAAAGATCTTCATTGTAAACAATAATAGTCCTTCCATAGGCATGACATTGGTGGTTTGTGACCCAATCAACTTAATTTCAGGTTTGCTTCCCTAATTTTGGTTTCCAATAAACAAAATAACGAAGGCTTTTCTTTTAGAACAAAATCCCTTACCGTATTAAGCTTAGGAGGGTGGTTTATTCCTTTTATATTCTAGGCTATCAAGGTCATATGAGATTACTTTTCCCTTTGGAGCCTTTCCTACTACTCTTGTTGCTTTTCTAAGAGATTATTTGTTCAAACTGTTCCTCTTAATTAACTCCTCTCTGTTGTTCTTCTAGCTATTGAGTTTGCTGATTTAGTTCGAGTGCATGGTCTCTATGGCAATGATTATTCCCACTAATATCCATTTCATTTTCTCATTAGTTCCCTAATGATTTATTTGAGGCACTCAAAGCTTGCTACTGAATTTCCACCCACTGAACTGAATCTGGAAGATTATCCACTTGGACACTCTCACCTTTTGTAGGTGGTTCCCTTTCAACTTATACCAACTTACCTAGACATTTATGGTTATCTAATACATGTTTTGCTTCCACCAACTCTTTGTTATCTTTAGAATTAAGCTTCCCCAATCCCGTCACCTCCCAATAGTCTTCTCTAATGAAAACTCTCCCCATTGATTTCCATTCTTCACCTTGTGCCTTTAGAGAAGGTTTCCATTGGTATGTAACCAAAACCTTGTCTTCTTTAAGAGAATACCCATCGTCCAACCATAGAATAGGAATGTTGTCTTTCATTTCCTTAGAAATATCCATATTCACACATCATCGTGCAAATCCAACTTGTTTCCTCAAAACAGTGTTTTCATCCATATGGATTGGATTTCCTAAGTAACTAGCTAGCATACTCAAACCTTTAGTTGTCCAATATTCCAAAGAAATGTTATGGATATTCAACTATAAAGGAATGTTTTTCAATCTAATGTTCTCTAATTCCATGCTTGGTTGCAAATTTTGAAGAAATAAAGGAAGTTGAGAGATGTGCCAAGGGCCTTTTTCAATTACCTTTTGAACTTCTGATTTGGAGGAGAAGGTAAATATTAAGTTATTTTCCTTAGTTAGCATAACTTCCATTAGTCCTCTACCTTTCCAATTTCTCTGTGTCTATGCTTGTATCACAGGAATAGTAGGTTGTTTATCCATTAAAAAACCAACAAGCGTAGCATCCCATATCCTTGCTCCTTCCTGCAGAATGTCTATACTTGGAGCCACCATTAGCTTACCTTTAATCTCAACAAGTGGACAGTGGATTAAGGAAGAGTTAGAATTGTCACCCATAACCCCGTTTCCATGTCTTTCTAGCCCCTTTAATCTGTTGAAACACACTGTCAGATGGAGCAGAATCTTTAGGAGGAGGAATGACAGAGGCTAGGGGTAGGATAGTTTGATTTGTAGAGTGGGATAGAGAAGAAGAGTGGGGTACAAAGTTTGTAGCAAGTTGAGATGGGGATGATGGAGTAGAAGAGGGAAACGGGGTGGTTGAGGGTATAGATGGGAAGTCTATCTCCATTTTAGTTTAAAAGCTAAATGGAATCTAATGATGTTTTATTTTGAAGGTCATCAAAGGAAAAAAAATGCTGGAAGGAAACAAGAGAAAGTCGATGGACAAGAGGGAACTTGAAATGGAGGAATGGAAAAAGTAAGCTAAAATGGAGCAGATCTAGGGTTAGGGTTGGGTTGTGAGAACAGAATGTAAGAGAGATATGCGAGCTTCTCTCATTATTTTGGGATTGCTGAGTTGCTCGAACAAATCTTGCATTATGAAGATATTTAAACAAACATGTAAGTGCTTGTTTAGAGAATAAGTTTACTGAATTTTCCTAATTATGAGGATTTTGAATGGAACCTTACTTATGTGTTTATGGATCCCCTCATTATGATAGTTGTATAAATAATAATCATTTAAGATTTTCAAGATATCTTATATGAGAATTGCCATGTTTTGATGCCAGTTATGACATATTCTATTTAGAGTAGCTAAGTCGATGGTACCTAAATATAAAATAAACTATGTGGAGATAGTTGAGTAAGGCAACCAATGATTTGTCACTACAAAGAATGTTCCACTATTCTTGTCTAATAGTGATTTAAGAAAATCTCTAGTTTATAAATCAATTATTAATTGGCAAGGATAAATATGATTAGATTTAAATAAAGTATACATTAATTTCATGCTTTACATTCAATTAAAAAATTTGATGATGAAAAGATTAAATTATACCTTATAATAATGCATAGACATGTTAAGACAAACTATTTTGACATTTCTAATATTTAACTAGTCATGACATATTGCTAAATGTCAATTTTGATCTATAATTATAAATTATTTAATTAAAAATTAATTTTAATTTAAAATAAGTTTTAATTTATCCAATTCTAATTATAAACTAGAATTATAATATTCGACGATTGTGGTACTAATATATCACACATAAAGAGTAGTTTGAAAGGGAAAAAATTAATTTAAATTAAGTTGAAATTAATTGTAACGTTTAAGAAACTTCAAGAATCAAATATAAGATATTTGATTTAATTATAATTAAAATTATAGTTAAAGTTAGATTTTAATTATAATTAGGAAAGAAATCCTAATATTGTTTCTAAAAAAAAGACATTAAGGAGCTAGTACTCCTGTCTTTTCCTCTCAAATTATTTGAATTCTTTTCTCTCATCTTTAAATATCGTTAAAAGCTAGATACATAAAAAAAAATTTGTGGCTGACAATTTGAGAGGATAAGTTTTGCAAGAATTTAAATTAGATACAATTCAACTCTTTTATTTATGATTCATATTTGTAAAAGTTATTCAATTAAAAAGATCCGATTAAAAAATTATAAAAATTATTTTTCTAGCTCACTCATGATTCAATCATATATTGATATTTTAACAATAATATTATAGTCTCATTTAATAATTTATCTAAATTAATAATTATTTTATTGTTATTATTTTGATTTAAAGCCTAAGAATATTGTTTTACAAATTTATTTAATATTGATCAGGGCATAATTAATAGGTGAAACCATTAGAATGTTTTAGAGAGGAAAATTCTATTACCAAAAGATCTGTCAATGATGTTTTATTAAACAAGCATTTCACATATTCTTAACCATGTCAATTAGGAGGAAAATTTGCAATTGTCAAAAACTTGTTCCAAACGTTAAAAAATGTGTATAGAAAGTGTTTGCATAAGTCTTTGAAACGCATCGATATATTAATTTTTGAAACATTTATCTACAATCTCTTCTTATGGACATATTAATTAGTAGCTTTTGATAATTCTTTTAGCCTCTTTTTCTCTGGAAATCAAATTTAAATTTTCTACACTTTTTGGGTGTATACAAGAAATGAACTTAAGTTCATACTAAATCTTTGAAAGTAATGTGTTAGAATCTTAATTGTAACTTAAGATATTTAAATCACATTTAGAAGCATGAACTCGACCAATTCCGATTCTCGATTATTTTGTAACAATTAAATTTAATACAGAGTTTTCAAATTATCAATCCTTTTTACATATACTTTATTTCAAACATATAACTCTAATTTATTTTAGTTGTTCTATAAGTATTTGATATATACACATATATTGAATCTAATGCTGGACAAGATCAAGTTACTTGATATTAATTAATGTCTTATACCCATTTAAAGGTTTTTTAAAAACAAGTTTATATATTAAGTGAAATAAAAAGAAGTATAAGCATATAATTAAACTGGAAAAATTAAGACTTTCCAAGATATTACTTAACTTGTTTAAGTTATTTTTGTTAGCTATTTTCCTATAAGATGGACAATAATTAATTCCATTTTATCAGTTTTCAATAACTTATCAGTTAAGTTACGTAATTTTGATCCGGATAAAGATAATAAGGTGGCCCAATAAAGGATCTAGATTAATGGGCCGAATTCTGGATAGAAAATGGACCCCAATCAATGTTAGACTAGACCTATATTGAGCCTATAATAGGATAGCTCCATATGGAAACTATATATTTAGGTTAAGGTCTCCTTTAATTGCTTAAGTAATTTGTGAACGTAAAGTTACTCTGACCCATTTAGAGGTTCACATTTTAAGAAAACTACAGAAAGACATTGACCACGACTTGGTAAGTAGATTTCGTGAAGGTATTGAAGGATTCACACTCATTTCGACCTTGGAAAGCTCATTGGAAAGTTACAGAACTAAAATTAGGTATTTACACATTTCTTCATTATTTCCCTTTCACATTCGATCTGAGATACATAACTAAAACTCTTGTTAGGTGTTACGCATGCTATTAAAGCGGTTACATAATCGGGTAGTTAAAAACAAAGTTTTTTTTTTCAGTTTTTCACCATAAGGTTTTCGGAGAATAATGATCTCCTTTTTAGTTTTTTTTCTTACGTATGAATGCTTGAAAGTGTGCTATATGTGGTTAGCCTTAAAAAACGAGTTGAAAATGAGCTTGGGAGCTCGAAAAATCGACTCAAAACTCACCAAAAATTGCCCTCACAGTCGTCAAGGATGGAGACCATCTGGTGTGTGTATCACATGTATGCAACACGTGCATAGTGCACGTGGGGAGACGGATTGGCTGGCACATGACGAATGTGCGACGAGTGGTGCAACAGATGAAGGATGCTTGTGACACACGCCACATCGGGTACAGTGACCAACTGGCAGTGACGGGACAAGTATGTGTGATGCACTCGCCAGCCATTTGTCCCAACGTGTGACGCCTGCAGATGAGGACATGTGTTTGGCTAGATAGGCAAGCGTGTCTATGCGTAAGGCTTATATGTCACACACCGTCAGAGGTTCAGGCTCATCAGTGTCTGTAGGGGCACATGCAATACACACACATGACACATCTGGAGGCACGTCAAGTATGGCAACTCCACATGCACCACAATGACATCAAAGCTATAATACTACACTGACGTTAATGCTACAGCAATTGCTGACTTAGTCACAAAAATTTCAAAATTTTTAGAATTCCCATAATGATGCCCTTTGTCATTTTGGGTCAATTTTCATGTTCGGGAAATTCAAAAAGTGAGTTTTTTAATTTTCTAAATGTATTACATTGGTAATTTCACTCTAGAAAAAGGAAATAAGGCATTCTAAAGCCATTTTTAAGTGAACTTTTTATGTTTTGAACTTGCTATAAGGGAGATACTTAAGGTTTTTGTGTCTTGTGTGATAGGTTCAATGTTTGATAATGCACGATAATCACTTTAATTGAGATTTTTCACAACGAAAGTCTCAAATAAAGTTTATTGATAATGTTTTCAGCACTATTATGTGATAATTAGACTGAGCATTTGGATTTTGCGTTTATTAATGGTACCTTATCACATACTATATGCCCATACGAAGTGTGAGGATAACATAAAGATGTATCTCTTATGTTTTTGGATCTTTTTAAGTATTGATGAGATTGTAGTCACCACAGTGGCCTTTCAATTCAGTATTTTAAATTGTTTTGGTTGCATATTGGGGGATGTATCTAATCTTATGTTCAATTATTTTGCCCACAGGTGTTAGCCTTACATAGGATTTTGAGATATGCATAAAGGAATTAGATGGAGGAAGGCCATTTCTTAAATGATCTATTCATCCACAGGTGAAAGTGTCATGAGAGTTGATAATGTATACTGTGAACGCTTTTATATGGAGGTCTGATTGCATGTATTATGTATTCAACCCATAAGTTTTTTATAATATGTGTAATTAGATTCTTGGAACAGATACTATTTTGTGGCTTTAAGTATCGTTATTATCCTATATTTGTGTTGATCTTTGCATTTTCATTTTATAGTCACCTTTTCTGTCAACAACAATAACATCATAATTAAAACCTTGATTGTTTTCAATTTTAAAAAAGTGGAAGAGGATTTAGAGATTGCAATAAAGATGGTGGATATTAATTTGACCATATGTAAGGACAGGCCATCCCTACCTATGTCCATCAGTTCAGAAGCTGATAAAGAAGAATATGCAACCTGGAATCTTTCAAATAGGATGTGCTATCTAACTATTGAGAGGTTAATCCTAGATCATCTACTGAATGGACTGTCAAACACAATTATAGTGCAGAAATTTCTAGACAATGTCTCCCAAAAGTATAGGGTCTCTTCGAATGTTGAGATAAGTGCTTTATGTACAGAATTATTTTCCATGAGATACACTGGAGAAGGAGGAGTACAGTACTACATCATTAGGATGGTCTACTACTATAGCAAACTGAAGGCGTTGAATATTTCAATTCCCGATGCATTAGCAATGCACCAAGCTCTAAATACACTCCCTTCATAATTTGGTATCTTAGTCACTACATATATTTCACAGGATGAGGCTTGGGATATCAATGTCTTGATTGCTTATTGTGTTGTAGAGGAGAAGAAACTAAAGAAAACTCCTCATACAACTTTGTTTATAGCTAAAGGAATGGGAAAGGCCAAGCCTCAACAGTTTAAAGGTGAAAAATCCAAATCCTCTCCACATTTGCAAATTGGTCAGTCTAGTATTGCAAAGGGCCCACAAGATTTGAAGAATATGAGGTGCTTCTTTTGTAAGAACAAGGGGCATAAGAAATTCGATTGTCAGAAATATAAATTCTGGAAAGTCAAACCAGAAATATCAGGTAACTTCTTGACTTATATAATTCATGAATCTAATTTTGCTATAGTCACATCCAGTTCTTAGTGGCTAAAGAGTGGGGCATCTAATCATGTTGTCGCCACAAAGCAAAGGTTTAGATCTAGGAGAATGCCAACTAAAGGGGAGGAGAAACTAATGATTGGCAACACTGAGGAAGTTAGTGTTCTATATGTAGGGGATGAATGTTTAAACCTTGATACAAGGTTTGTTCTTATATTAAATGACAAATGTTATATACCGTCTTTTAGATAGAATCTAATCTTTGTATCAGTGTTAGATCAAAAGGGTTATCACTTTATCATTGATACTTTAGTTGTACAGTTATCCTTCAATGCAAAACATATTGGAAATGCCTTATTGTTATATGGATTATATAGAATGTGTCTTACCCCTCATGAGATGTATGTTTCTTCATATATTGCTGAACCTATTACTCGAAAGAGACCTCTAATTATGGAAAAGTCATACATGTTATGGCATTAACGCTTAGGCCAAATTTCCATAAATAAAGTTGAGAAATTCATAAAATAAAACATTATCCCATCTCTAGATTTTTATGACTAGGAAACATATGTTGACTATTACATAAGTAAGTTGACCAAAATAAAGAAAAGGGCAACTCAAGCATCTGACTTATTGGATCTCATACATACGGATATTAGTAGACCTTATACAGCTATATTGAGCAATTCTAGATATTTTCTGACTTTTATTGATGATTATTCCTAGTACAGTTATGTGTTCTTGCCTAAAGAACAGTCTGAATTTCTTGATAAATTCAAGATCTTTAAGACTGAGGTTCAGAATCAATTGGAAAAATTCATCAAGATTGTCAAATCTGACTGTGAAGGAGAGTACTATGTCAAATATGGGGTTTTAGGACAAGAAAAGGTATATATGTGGAATCAATTAGAATAGTGACTCAGTTCACTATGTTAGGTAGTCTTGAGCAAAATGGTGTCATCGAAAGGCAAAACCTTAAAGCAAGGTTAACCCACCTGATTACCTTTGGGATGAAGCCATCAAGATGACATTGCATATACTTAACAAAGTCCGAGCATGTCAGTGCCAAAGACACAATTTGAGATATGGAAAGGGAGGAAACTTAGTCTTTCACAAATTCTTGTATGGGGATACCTTACTAAAGTGCACTTGTATAATCCTTATAAAAGAAAACTGTAGGCTCGTTTTACTTTTTTCTACTTATTTAGATATCCTAACCAATCTAAAGGCTACAACTTCTACTGTAGAGAAGGGGGGTCTAAAATTGTAGAATAATAAACAGCTAAATTTCTGGAATATGATGTCTTTGATGAGGGTAAACTTCTCATTTTTCAAATGATAATAGGTTAGATACTACAGTTATTGTGTATCTACTGCTCATATAGTTAAATTCCGTGGATCAAGGTCTTAGTACCATACTTGTGTGGGAACAGTAACATATACCTATATAAATAGAGGTTCCTGAAATACAAGAACCAATGTAATTATGAAGATTCGCTAAGGTGAGACGACTTGTTATTTCATTTGAATGCATAGTTTATTAGGGTGAACAAGACTATGATATTGGACATGTTATAGATCCAGTTACTTTTTCAGAAGCTATTTCTAGACCTAATACTGATTTATAGTGGGATACGATGAATGACGAGATGTGATCCATGAAGCATAACAAGGTATGGGAGCTAGTTGATTTGCCTGAACATTGCAAAACTGTTAGTTGTAAATGAATGTTTAAGACCAAGAAGAATACTCAGGGTAAAGTTAGGTGGTTTAAGCCATGGTCGGTTACCAGAGGATCACTCAAACAAAAGGAGTTAACTTTAATGTTACCTTCTCTCCTATATCCTCTAAAGATGCATTCAGAGTGATTATGGCAATATTAGCTCATTATGACATGGAGCTACATCAGATGAATGTTAAAACTGCTTTCCTGAATGGTGAACTTTGGAAGAGGTCTATAAGGAGCAATCTGAAGGATTTTAGGATCAGGAAGGGATTGACAAGGTTTTCAAATTGAGAAAGTCGATATACAGTTTGCAACAAACTTCCAAATAGTAGTACCTTAAGTTTGATGAGGTTGTGACCTCTTTTAGCTTCGCGGAAAATAAAGATAAAAGATACTTGTACTATAAGGTCAGGCGAAGCAAAGTTATCTTCCTATTGTTATGTGCAGATGATATATTGCTCGCATCAAATGACTTGACCATATTGCATGAGATTAAGCAACTTTTGGTCAAACATTTTGACATGAAGGATCTTGGTGAAACATCTTTTATCCTAGGTACTCAGATTCACAGGGATAGATCTCGACACTCTTTAGGCCTACCATAGAGTGCATACATTAAGCGTGTGTTACAAAGGTTTAATATGATTGACTGTAAACATGTTGTAGCACATATCTCTTATAGTGAGAGATTATCTTTGGCATAGTGTCCAAAGAATGAAGTAGAGAGAGGGGTCATGAAGAATGTTCCTTATTCTAATATGGTTGGTAACCGGATGTATGCCCAGATATACACTAGGTTGGATATTGCATTTTCTGTTGGACTACTAAGTCGATATTTGGCAAACCCAAGAATTGATCACTGGAATGCATTTAAACTAGTGTTGAGATACTTAAAGGAAACCAAAGATTATATGTTGATATATAGAAAGGTCAACAATCTAGACCTCATAGGGTATGCATACTCTAATTTTGTTATGTATCCAGATAATAGAAAGTCTACTTTAAGTTACATTTTCATGTTATTAGATGGTACAGTATCATAGAAGAGTGTCAAGCAGACACTAGTGATTTCCTTAACAATGCATGCAGAGTTTGTAGCATGTTATAGGGATGTTACTCAGGTGATTTGGCTCAAGAATTTAATTTCTAAATTGTCTGTGATTGATTTAGTGGCTAGCCCCATTTAGTTGTATTATGATAATCTTGTTGCTGTGTTGTTTAGTAACAATAATGAGAATATTATAGGATCTAAGCATTTAGAAGTTAAATACTTGACCATAAAGGAGTTGATACAAAAAGGTGACATTGAGGTGGAGCATTTGAGGACTAAGGAGATGCTTGCTGATCCTTTAACTAAAGGACTTCGTCCACTTGTTTTTGAAAGGCATATATACAGCATGGGTGCATTGAAGTCCTTTGACATTGTTAGTTAAAGATCATTATGTTTGCACCTTGTTTGTTTATATATTTTGATGTATTATGACAATATAGTTGTTTATTAATAAATATAATCATCTTTTTATCCTCAGTTGTAAGCGTTATTCTACATTGTCATAATACATGTGAAAGTCTTAATGTTTGTGTCAATCTTAAGCATTTTAAAGGTCATTAGGTATATATACAGATTGATCTTGGGCTTATTTTGTTAGGACACATACTGTTTAATATGTAAATCCATATATTTTGACATGACATATAGGGATATAAGAGTTTAATCCCATAAAGGTTATCTCTAATGCAGTTTAACATACAGTAAGAGAAAACAAAGATTCTCTAATGCAATTTAGCATTCAGAGAGAGAACACAAGGTTTCTCAAATGCAGTTTAGCATTCAGTAAGAGAAAATAAAATTTCTCTGGTGTAGTTTCACATATGTAGTTTAGCATAAAGTTTAAAGAAATTGAGACCTACAAACTGAAAGATGATACATATCATATCATATAGGTATCATCCTAGTTTGCCACACTCCATTTTCTCATTCATATTAGTGAGGTATTAGATAAGCGTTATTGTATTGGATCTGTGTCACACATGATACATTTATTTGATATTTTTCGGTATCGAAAGCCTTACAAGATAGAATGATGGACTTTCATTACCTTTTGATCAAATTATTTTTTAATGTGTTTGACCATACAGTGAGTGGCTTAATCGTATTATTAAATTGGTTTTAACTTTTTGTCAATACTACAATTGATTATTATCCAGTAGGGAGAATATTATATATTTTCCTATAAGGTAGACATCAATTAATTGCAATTTATCAGTTTTCGATAACTTATCGATTAAATTACGTAATTTTAATCTGAATAAAGATAACAAAGTGGTCCAATAAAGGATTTATATTAATGGGTCGAATTCTAGAGAGAAAATAGACCCTAGTGGATTAGATCAGACCTTTATTGAGCCTCTGATGGAGAGGCCCGATATGGAAGCTATATATATAGGTTAAGGTCTCCTATAGTTGCTTAAGTAATTCGTGAACGTAAAGTTACTCTGATCCATTTAGAGGTTCACATTTTAAAAAACCTACGAAAGGACATTGACCACATCTCAATGAGTAGATTTTGTGATGGTAGAGGATTCGTGCTTGTTTGGCCTTGAAAAGCTGGTTAAAAAGTTATGGAACCAAAATCAAGTATTTCCACATTTCTTCATTATTTCCCTTTCATGTTCAATCTGGGATACGTAACTAAAGCTCCTTTTACATGTTACAAATTCTTATGCTTGAAGTTCCTAAAATACTTAAATATAGTTTAAAGAATCATTTCCTTTTTAAAGTTTTAATATCAATTAGAAAATTACTTGTATATGTCATTCATCCTTTTTATCAATACAGTAAGCCAAATGAAGCATATAGAGCTCATTTGTAACTCTAGTGATCTATGTTTGGAGTAGTTTAAGTATTTGTTATCAAACTTTTAAATCCTTGTCCATAGGATGAACGATGATTAGTTTAGAAACGTAAGGTTGCTATTTTTTATTAATTATTTCATATTCTAAAAACATAATAGACTTAATTAAATTCTTCTAAATATATATATATATATATATATATATTTAAACAAAAAATAGACTTGACTTTGATAAAAGGTAATATGTTTAACATAGTTTTAGTAACCAACGTCCTAAAGTAAGTCATTAAAGTTGCATAACAATACGGTAATAATGTAATTAGAAAAAAATAATGGTAGAATGCCCTAAACTTTATAGGTTTTTTATGGTTTGTTCCTATAAGTTTTTTAACTAAAGTATAAACTATTTTAAACCTATATATAGTATGAAATTGTTGAAAATTAATATAGAAATTATAGGAAAGTGTTTAGAAATTTAACCTAGAAAGTTTACGAAAGTGTGTGGAATTACAACATCAAAAGCAACAACAATCCCATAAAAATTCTGCTAAAATGCGGAGTTTGGAAAGTGTTTGCAATTAATTATGTAGAAATATCTCTCATAATCAATTATAACCTCTAAGTCCAAAATGATAAAATCTAAGAGGTATAATTAATAATACGCAAAATATTTAGAATATTTTAAAAGTCCCCATCGACTTCCTATTGCTATAAATAGGTATGAAATATAAGCTACTAAAATGAAAAAAAATATTGTGAGTAATAACAAGCCAAAGTAATAAACCTCTTTTTGTTTAAACCCTTCTCTTCCCTTTTCACGCCCCTAAAATCTAATAGTGGTATCATAGTAGAGTGATCCTTCTTAACCACACTCCTTGCTTCACCTAATTTACTAACCTTCAACTATATCCAAAATTTAATTCATATTATTAATAGGGAAGCATATAATTACCGGAGCATCCAAATGAAGACTCTATTCATCTCACAAGACATGTGGGATGTTATAGAAAATGATTATGAAGTCTCGACAAACAACATGATGCCAAGGCATTGCTAGTCATCTAACAAGGAGTTAGCAAGGAGATTTTTCCAAAGATTATACAAGCAAGCAATGCAAAAGAAGTGTAGGAGACACTCAAAAATGAGTCCAAAGATATAGATAAGTTAATATCCATCAAACTTCTATCTTTAAGGGAAGATTTTGACACACTGCTAATGGGGGAAGATGAATTAATACAATCTTTTTTTCGTTGTATCTCTAAAATCTTCAATCAAATTAGGAGTTATGGGCACATGATAGAAAATAAAAAAAATATTAAGAAGTCTTCCTGCAAAATCTGATCATATTGTGGCTATTATAAAATAATCAAAAGATTTTTCAAAACTCCCTTTAGTGAAATTAATGGACTCTCTAAAAGCTCATAAACTAGACTAAAAAGATTCAAACAACAACTAAAGCAAAGAAGAGGAACATTTACTAACTGTGGTAAGAGGAGAGGAAATCAATGGATCACTGATACAACAAGCTCTTATTGCAAATTATGCAAGAAAAATAATCATGATACAAAAGATTGTTAGTACAATGAAAAAGGTGTAAAAGTCACCTCCATTATGAAAAAGATTGATGGTATCGATAAAAGGAAGAAGTAAATTTATCAAAAAATAATGAATCTTTTGATCAGACAATATACTCTTCACAAAAATCAAAGGATGTTTGGTACATAGATAATGGTTGTTTAAATCATATGGTACAGAAAAAAAATTTGTTTTATATAACTAGATGAAAGTCTAAAATCCTAAGTATACTTGGTGATGGAAATAACCACACTGTTAAAGTGAAAGGCATTGCTACCATTAGATCTCAAGACGGCAATAAAAAATACATCTCTCATAGCCTTGCTCAAAATCTATTACGTGTAGCCCAATTGATTTGTAAAAATTATAAAGTCATATTTGATGACAATAGATTCATCGTTATTGATAAGAAGAAAGGACAAGTTATATCTTCCATCAAAATGACCCATAACAAGGTTATATATACCATTTGGTCAAAAATGTGCATTAAGATGCAATAATATGAATTAATATATATTATGAAACTTAAGATATGGCCATTTAAATTTCAATGGCCTCAAGCTCCAAAGCAAAAGAACATGTTGCTTAGGCTTCCATATATTTCTTCTGAAAACAAACTAAATGAAGGTTTCATTTATGGTAAAATGCATAGGAGTAAATGAAGGTTTCATTTATGGAAAAATGCATAGGATGCCATTTCCAAAAATATCTTTGAGAGCCAAGACTCCTCTTTGATTGGTGCAAGCTGACATTTAGGGTCTATCAAGAACCATTAGTGTTTGAGAAAAAATATATTATCTTCTCTTTGTCAACAATTACACATAAATGATATGAGCTCATTTCATCCAATAAAAATTTGATGTATTTTCTTACTTCAAGGAGTTCAAGGCCTTAGTAGAAAAACAATATGAGCATTCTCTCAAAATCTTGGGAATTCAATGATCAAAGGTTCATCAATTTTTACAAGGAATAAAGTGTTAAAAAGTAGCTAACTTTTTGACATACACCACAATAAAATGGTGTCATAGAAAGGAAGAATGGAACTATTATTAAGATGATTGGATCGATCCTACAAAGAAATAATTTACCAAAAAATTTGTGGGAAGAAGTAATTAATACTGCAATATACATTCTGAATTATTCTCCCACTAAATTAGTCCTAAAGATGACTCCTTATGAAGCATAAACAGTCAACTATCAATTAGAAGCCTATCAATTATACAGGCCAGAAACAAAACAATTAATTATTTTAAGAAGCGTCATCTTTGACAAACAAAAAGCAAGTTGATAATGGAATACTAATGTCATAAAAGGAGTCAAGCTTTATGAAGAAGTCATTGAGTTGCATGGAATAAGTGATCCACGTCTAAGCACATCATCGCCATCAACAACACAACATAACCAACAATATCAAGAAGAAGAAAATCAAGAAGAGGAAGAAGTGCCTCAACCCTAAAGATCAAAAAGGAAATAGAAGCGAAATCAAAGATATGCAAATGTTTCATTCTTCATTGGAGAACCTAAAGAATGTGAAGAAGTTGCTAAAGAAGAAGTTTGGAGAAAAACCATGGACGAGAAAATCAAAATAATTGATGAAAATGGTACATGGGAACTTATGTAAAAGCCAAAAGAAAAAAAAATCATTAGGCTAAATGGATCTACAATATCAAATATAATGAAGATGGATCCATTTAGAGACATAAAGCTCGACTTTTTATTAAAGGCTACTCATAATAACTAGGTATTGACTACAATAAGACGTTTGTTCCAATTTTTGGCATGAAAGCAATAAGACCAGTGTTAGCCTCAACTGCACAACTAAATCTTCAATTATATCAATTAGATTCAAAAAAATAGAGAAATTGAAAAAGAAGTCTACGTAAAGCAATCAAAAGGGTACAAAATTCAAGGAAAAGAAGACAAAGTGTATCAATTGAAAAGGGAATTATATGGAATTAGACAAACTCCACGAATATGGAATAGTAAGATTAACAGATACCTCATAGAATATGACTTCACCAAAAGTCAAAATGAGCCATTACTATAAGTAAAAATATGAGGCAATGATTTCTTAATAAGATGATTTACACTAGGAATAACACAAAGATGATGGAAGCGTTTAAAAGGGCCATAATGCAAAGTATGAAATGATTGATCTTAGACTCGTGAGAAACTTTCTTAGCATGCAAGTCAAAGAGGAGCTTGCATGAATCTTTATCGCATAAGGAAAGTATACAGGTGACCTACTAAAAACTTTTGGCATGGAAGACTCTAAACCACTTTCCATACTTATGACAATGAATGAGAAGTTGTCCAAGAATGATAAATAAGGGAAAGTTGATACAACAACATACAGAAGCCTAGTTGGTAATCTACTAGAAAAACATGAGACTAGATATTGTGCATGCAGTAAGCATTATATCCAAATGAGTGATCCTAGCAAGGCATATTTATGTCAACCAAAAGGATACTGAGATATGTCAAAGTTACAAAGAAATTTGGCATCCTATACGAGATAAAAAGAAATAATAATTTGACATGTTGTACTGCATTTGGTCTTGAATTTGGTATTTTTTATAGAAGCATAAATGATAGAAAAGGCACAAATAGGTACATATTTTTGGTTGCACTAAAGCAATATCTTAGTTAAGAAGAGTTTTAAGAGATCTACAATAACAATATATTAACCATTACAATGACAAAGGATCCTGTATTTTATGGATGAACAAAGCGCATTAAGATAAGGCACCATTTCATTAGAAAGCTTGTGGATCATGTAGAGATCAAGATGGAATTTTGCAAGACCAATGACCAATTAACATATATATTCACCAAGCTAGTCTCGACAAAAAAATGTTTTTTAAATTGAAAGATATGCTTGGAGTGCTAGATTTTCTAGATTAAGGGGGAGTGATAAAAATTAATCAAGAAAGTTAAAGAAAGTGTGTAGAAAATTATTTTACAAAGTTTAGGAAAGTGGGTGTAATTAATTATGTAGAAATATATCTCATAATCAATATGAACTATGAAATCCAAAATGATTAAAAAAAACTAAGAGGTAAAATGAATACTAGGTAAAATATCTAGAATATTTTAGAAGTCATCATTGACTTCTCGAGACTATACATAGGTTAGAAATGTAAGTCAGTAAAGTGGAGAAAAACATTATAAGCAATAGCAAGCTAAAATAATAAATTCTTTTTGTGCAAATCCTTCTCTTTCTCCTTCACGTCCCCAAAATCTAATAGAGATATTTATGAATTGTTAATCTATTTGATCGAATCTAAAGTTTACTATTTTTAATAAATGATTAAAGAATTTATTCTTCAACTGAAAAACAAAATAGAATCAACATGAAAAAAATATAGAAGTCTAAAATTTTGGAATAATTATTCTGTAATGAGTCATAATCGTGTAATTAAAAGTTTTATGCATATATTTTAATTTGTTTTAGTTTTTTACGACGTAAAATTACAGTAAGTTTAACTTGACAGTTTGAGATAGAATTATCTAATAATTTGTAAAACTTAATGAATCATAAGTTGTCATAAATATTTACACTTTTTGATTTTAAAAATTGAAAAAAACACTATATCAATGGTGACACTATAGTACAATTTTGACAAGAATAGCTAAATCTTTCTAGACTTTGTTTGTATTGATGAACTTTGATTGCCCACTGTAAAGCTGGTTGGATTTGAAGGATATTGTTATATGGACAATTGATAGTTTTATTTTTAGTAGTCATCGCCATAAAAAAATTATTTATATCTTTTTGTATTTATAATATTAATAATTATTGATGCCAAATCAAAGTTTTGAATTTTGTATTGTACCGGTCGGAAAATTGTACGAAACCATATTTGTAGTTCGTACTGGCCGATACTCATCAGTATTTAAAATATCAGTCAAATACTAATCGGTATCATGAAATTCAAATAATCTGGGGACCTAAATGTTAAAGAATAAAAAGGTCAAATACTAATCGGTACCATGAAATTCAAAAAATAGAATTCCTGGTCCCCCATTTATCTGGTTTCTCTCTGCTGCCACTCTCTGCTGCAATCTTGCTCTTGAGAACCCTCTAAAACTATTGAATCTATTGAGCCTTGATTCAATCCCAACCTTCTCATCAAAACGTAGCGACAGAGGTTGGATTCTCGTTTCCATTAAGGCTCTATTCTCATCTTCCAATCCCACAGCCTCTCTTCGAAACCTAGAAATTGCTCGAATTACCTTTTTCATGATGCAAACTTTTTATGTAAAAAAACTTTTAACTTTAAAATGCCAGTGTGTTTTTATAGGAAGTAGAATCAATAATAGAATTTGGAACGTAAAACTTTTAACTTTAAAATGCCAATGTGCTTTTATAGGAAGTAGAATCAATAATAGAATTTGGAACGTCCGTGTGAAGTCGGAGGCTGACGTGGTCGTGGATGGCCTATAAAATGTGAATTGTTAGGTATTATTTTCTAGTTTAAATTATAATTAGAGACTATTTTATAAATTTAAAAAATTACTAGAAACGACATCTGACTAATATCAAAAAAGTATCCTACTAAAACTAAATTTGGTATCGGTATTGGGAAGGTATTCATAACATTGTATCAAATAGTTTGTATGATAAAGTTACTCTTTTGTGACAAGAAGATTACGGTTCAAGTCACGAAAACATTTTCTTTGTAAAATACAAAGAGAAAATTGTGTAAAATTGATTGATGATCTCTTCTATCTCTTGCAAAGTAGTCTGATTTGCTTTTGCCTTAATTACGAGAAACTTGGTCTTGAATTGAGCAAGACCGTGCGTAAAGGGGAGCCCAAAGCCTACTATTTCATCCACCGCTACAATTCAGTCCATGTAAATAGTGACTGGACTTCCGGAGTCTACTCATATCAGCCTCGCTGAACATACCTGTTCTACTTACTATAAGACGAAGAGGTTTTTACATTAATCGATAAACTCTTTTTTTTTTTAGGAACATCATGTTGATCTTAAATCTTTTATTAATGAGGATGCAAATATTGATGGGCTACATTGCTTTTTCTTTTTAATAAGAAAAAATATTGACATTAAATCTCTGACTATTTAAGTCCAATGGATACATTTGAAGATATACTTAATTTAACTTGTAAAAGACTACAATTAGATAGGATCACAATCTTCACAAACTTGGACAAATAATTACATGTTTGAAACACATATAATTGATATAAGTAGAATGCATCATTAACTGAGCAAATAGATATGGGGCAACGCACACCATCACATTCTAATCCGATTCCTGGCGCACCATTACCTGCTCTTTTTAGTGGCTTTTTAGCACTCCACAAGCACGCGCACACAGTGCTTCAAAATGGTTTTTATTTTGCAAATCAGGACAATTTTCAAAGACATGCAATGTTTGATGTGGAAAAGGAATCTTCCAATTTCAGGTGGAAAAGGAATCTTCCAACTTTAACTCATACGAAGAAGCATTTGTAGTCCATTTTCCTTCCAATTAACATACTGATTCTTCAATGGAGATCCAACTTGAGGTGGAGAGGAGTTGCACGTTAGAAATGTGGTGGACAGCATAACAAACCATTAATGCAGGGTCAGAAATGTGCATCATTATCTAGTTGCGAATTAGTAATCCTAATGACGATAGGATTACGTAAACCAAATGCTCGTTTTCGACAGACGAGAGCTCTATAATAGGACTCTGCTATTTCATTCCATGAGCACAAATCCCAGACAGAAGTTGACAAAATGGTTTCTTCAACTTGTTCAATCCTTTCACTGCCTCTAGTTCTTGTGTTATTACCCTCATTTTCAATTTCTCTTTCCATTCAGGAGAGTTTTCTTCGATGCCTTTCGCTCAACTCTGAGATATCAATTCCTTTCTCCTCTTCTTTCTACACAACATCAAATTCTTCATTCTCTACTATTCTACAATCTACTGCTCAAAACCTCAGGTACCTGTTGCCTTCCGTGCCAAAACCAGAGTTCATCTTTACGCCTTTGTACGAATCCCATATCCAAGCTGCTGTCATTTGTTCTAAACAGGATAGGATTCACCTTAGAGTCCGCAGTGGAGGACATGACTACGAGGGTGTCTCGTATGTTTCTGAAATAGAAACACCTTTCATTGTTCTGGACCTAGTCAGGCTTCGTTCTATCAAGGTTGATATTGATGATAACAGTGCTTGGATTCAGGCTGGTGCCACAGTCGGTGAAGTCTACTACAGAATTGCAGAGAAAAGCAAAACTCATGGATTTCCAATGGGACTATGCACCAGTTTAGGGATAGGTGGCCACATTACAGGAGGTGCATATGGGTCCATGATGAGAAAGTATGGTCTTGGTGCGGACAATGTCATTGATGCTCGCATAATCGACGTTAGTGGCAGAGTTCTCGACAGACAAGCGATGGGAGAAGACCTGTTTTGGGCAATTAGAGGAGGCGGAGGAGGGAGCTTTGGAATAATTGCTGCCTGGAAAATCAAGTTGGTTCCTGTGCCAGCTACTGTCACAGTTTTTACAGTTACAAAGACCTTAGAACAAGGGGCCACTAAGCTGCTCCACAGATGGCAACAGGTTGCTGATAAACTTGATGAGGATCTGTTTATCAGAGTCCTAATACTAACCGTCAGTCCTACTGAAAACAAAGAGGAAAAAACCGTGGCAACTTCCTATAACGCCTTGTTTCTTGGTGATTCATATAGATTGCTACAAATAATGCAAAATAGTTTTCCAGAGCTAGGCTTAACAGAACAGGATTGTGTTGAAACAACCTGGATCAAATCTGTGCTGTACATTGCCGGATACCCCAGCAACACACCTCCTGAAGTTCTACTTCAAGGTAAATCATTGTTCAAGAACTACTTCAAGGCCAAAGCAGATTTTGTCAAAGTACCAATTCCTGAAACGGGACTTGAGGGGCTGTGGAAACGGATGTTGGAGGAAGATAGTCCTCTGATGATTTGGAATCCTTATGGTGGAATGATGAGCAAGATTTCAGAGTCAGCGATTCCTTTCCCTCATAGAAAGGGCGTCCTGTTCAAGATCCAGTATGTGACATCATGGCAAAATGCAGAAGAAAGCACGAAACATTCTGAGTGGATTAGAAATCTTTACAACTACATGGCAGCTTATGTTTCCATGCTACCAAGAACTGCATATGTCAATTACAGAGACTTTGATCTCGGGATGAACAAGGGCATTAACACAACCTTCATAGAAGCACGTACTTGGGGTCTTAAGTACTTCAAGGACAACTTCAATAAATTGGTACAAGTGAAGACCAAGTTCGATCCTGATAACTTCTTCAGGCATGAACAAAGCATTCCACCTCTTCCTGAATCGCTTAGAATTAGAAGAACAAGAAGAAAAAGAGGAAAACATCAGCACTAAATTGACCAACCTTGTCTCCTCGTCAATTAGTATGGTCACTTAGTGAAAGTAAGCTGAAGAACAAAATAATAGAACTTACTAATATCGATGGCCATAAGAAGGCAATGTAATCCTATTCTCTTATGATGCAAGTGCAATGGAGAGGTGGTGCAGTTATTTCTGTTTCCTTCGTTGTTTTAGTCTTCTTTTATAGCCGAATAAAAGGCCAACAAGTAGTGATCATTAGTGACCATCATTTTTCACCGTTAACATATTCAATAGATCTAAATTTCTTAAAGATAGTTATGCAATTGAATATTATAATAGATAAATGAGTGATTCTTTTGTGAATATAAACTGAGCAAGAGCATGCATCTCATACAGAACATAACGTATAAAATACATGCATTGATCATCATGTATATACAACCGAAAACACGTAAAAGCAGCGGAAGCTTAATAACGTATCTACCTCCAGCCATTGCCAC
>JAOSBN010000007.1:1586150-1599733 GCA_027563595.1 Erythroxylum suave | reverse complement strand
GTGCTAAATGGATCAGCATTAAATGGACCACATCATGAATAGTGAGGTTAGGTAAGGTAAGGTTTAAACAAAAATCCCACATCTTTGGTATCAAGTTCAGTTGAGACGGATTCCTCCTGCTAATTTTATACTGTCGAAAAATAAAAATTTAGATTTGTCCCGCTCATTTGAATATCTTCTTCTTCTTCATTATCTTCTTCTTTTATTACTATTCGTCGAAGAGATCCCAAATAATGGATAAGCACACATAATAGGTTAACAAGATGAAAATTTGTAATGGTAAAAGTCACAACTGTTAAAAAGTTCACATATAAGATGTGGTTTACCTGAAAGATAAGTGATCGGATAAGAAAAAATATGAAATTATTTTTAAAAATGTGTAGAAAGAATTCTGCAAATTTTGAGATTCTGCAGTCTCTTGCGCGTGGAATATAACAAAAATTTGTAAGTGATTTTTGTTATTGATCAATGATAGAAGTATGTTTTGAATTTTTGTTATTAGTTAGTGATATGGATGTGTAACATGTGGGGAAATGAAGAACTCAGGGTCAAGGAACTGAGCTAACAACTCATCCACAGACATCATAAAGAAGATATTCAAATGGATAGGATAAATCCAAGCTTTTACTGTTCAAAAATATGAAATATCTGTTACTGGTCTCAATCGATTGTATTTAGCGTTCCAAACAACGAGCTAGTAGGCATATGACAATTGGAAAAGTGAAGAACTCGAGATTATATTAAGGAACAACTTAACATCTTATTCATAGATATGGTATGTAAACATTGTTTCTCTCATTTTTCCTGTTTCTCTATCCATTTTCTATATGCAAGGTTTGTTATCGTAAGTTTACAAGAATGTTAATTTTACCGAATTATTTAATTTTCTTGAAAATGGTGACTTACAAAGAAAGGAGAGTTTCTTATATGTAACAGCTTGATTCAGCATGTTACTATAGGAGCGGAACAAAGGACGCTTCAATACAAAGAGAAGTCAAAAACAACATCGAGTAACTAAAGCAAGAAACGACTTCATGGAAAGGTAAGACAAAACAACAAAAAGAGATGCCTAAAATGGTAATCACGATCTATCCTTCTAAATGGTTCTCTAGAGCATACCAAATTAGGGTCGAGCTCGAGCGGCGATCGTCGAGTCATCGCCTATTTCTACCTTTCTAGGTAAGGATTCCTATCTTCCGAGCTAGGTCTTCATCTTCTTTCCTTCTTACTGATCGAGGTTTCTGTGAATAGATGTCCAAAAGGAACCTTCCCATTTCTTGAATGGATACAAACGAAAGTTGTTCAAACAGTAGCCATCGTATCTATCTACTAAGCTTGAGCTTTTTTATGATCATGGAGCATAAAGGATCAAGGCCTACCTGTAAGAACTTGCTTCATCCTTAGACTTAGGGTTAATCTAATTTTAGTTACCTTTCTTCGATGATGCTATTTTTTGATACTTGATTCCTTTCCCCTATGATGCTTCCGATGTCTCTCTTCAAGCATATGGGCACACTCCAAGGACTCGGGCTATATTATTCAAGCACCGTATCAACAATGTCTTAGTAATATAGGTACACACCTCCTTCCTCCTTTAAGTAACCTCAGATCTATGCTGATAGTTAATCCTCTATGAGTAGGTTAGATTAGGGCATATTTCATCTGGTTTAATTGAATTGAGAATTTTCTCTCTGATTCCTCCAATCAGAGAGATAAAAACATCCTGTTGTGTGAGAATTTTACTCTGGAATCTCCTATAGTTTCTCTCTCTCTAGATCTCCTTAATAGAGGAGGAAAAGGAGGAGATATATATATACTCAGTATGTTTAGGTGTATGGCTTAGGTTCAGAAACCACTTTATGGTTTTTGTGAATGTTGTGCCTACACTGGGGATAAAATGAAGTTCTTTAACCCTCTCCTATAGGAACTGTGAGAAGAGGCATTTGAAGAAAAGAAGCTCCCTTATTTCTGGTTGTGTGTAATACACAGTACACAGACTGGATTATTGGGAAGAAAATATAATCTGTCCCTAGTGCTTAGCTTGTTCAACACTAAGAGCCATAGAAGAGCTCAGGACGAGAGACTTATGCTAGACTATAGGATACCAAGACTGCCATGTACTAGTACAGTTATGCCACTTCCTGAATCTCGCAATGTTGAAAGAGTTTGGAGATTGATTAAGGCATTAGAAGGTGTCTTCCCTTTGTAGGTTAGGGAGATAATTAGGGGTAAGATACTGAAGCTCCCTTAGCATGTTGCATTGATCTCTTAGCAAGATATATTTTACCTTAGCATTGATAGGGATCTCATTCCATAGTTAGAGTGCCTGTGGGTATCTAATCAGTGCTCCTCTACTTGTCTAGTTTTTGAACCATAAGTAAGCTTTCTCTCTATTTCCAATCACACATGATACTAATGGTTTAAGAACAGATCTTTCAGTAGTTGGGTAAAAGGTCGTGAGAAGGAAGGTTTAATAGGAATAGACCAAATGTTGGAGCCTTTTATAATATAGCTATGTAGCCATCGAATCCAGAGGGATTCAATAGGATGTTCTAGAGATTCTTAATCAAAGCTGTTCTATTAAAAAAGGAAATTGAAATCAATCTTAGACCCCCATCTTTTTTAGTTTTACAAACTTCACTCCATTTTACCTTAGCAAAATTGGCTGGTAGAGTTTAGGTTAACCCATAGGAATCTTCGAAAGATTTTGTAAATAGACTTGATAACCCTTTTTGCTAGAGACATATTTGAGGACCAAAAAATATGTAGGGAATTCAACATGATTTTGATAAGCTGCAATCTCCTTCCAATTCAAAGCATCCTGTTAGACCACATTCCCATTCTCCTTTGTTTTTTTTTAATCAGTGCCATACATTTTGAAAATTGAATTCTTTTTGTGGTAATGGGAAGGCCCAAGTAGATTAATGGGGCTGACTTCCTGTTCATTCCTATTACTCAGGATATTCTATTTTCCATTGTGTCAGCCACTACTGCTAGCATATACTGACTTTTATTCAAGTTTATCTCCAAACCTGAGAGTTCCTGAAATAAAGAAAGAGCTGACATTAGTAGCTCAATGGACTTGCCATGTGTTTTTGAGAAAAGCAGTAAATCATCCACAGTACAAAGGTTAATTAGCCCTATCTTCTTGCATTTAGTATGAAATTTAAAGGATTTGTTGTTTCCCACTTTTTGTTGAAATAATAGAGTGAGGACCTCTATACAAATAATAAAAAGATTAGGAGAGATAGGGTCACCTTGTCTCAATCCCTTTGTACTCCTAAAGCAATCTGTTGGAGTACCATTCACTAGGATAAAGTAGGTGGGAGTAGTTACACATGCCTATACCCAGTTGACAAATTCCTTAAGGAATCCCAAGAGACTTAAAGTTTGTAGAATGAAGTCCCATTCAACATGATTAAAAGCCTTCCGAAAATGCACTTTGATGATACAATTCCGTGGACTATTCTTCCTTTGATACCCTCTCATCAGCTCCTGCACCATAGAAATATTATCACCCATTCTTCTACCATATAAGAAAGCACTCTAATTGTTAAAGATCAATGAATCCAGTACCAGCTTTAGTCCATTTGCTAGAATTTTGGAGATAATCTTATATTAACAATTAGTGCAGGCAATAGGCCTAAATTCATCCAAATTAGAGGAGCAAGGGGATTTAGGAATTAAACATATATAGGTTTTATTGATCTCCTTCAGTAGAATACCCGTAGAGACAAAATCTAGCACTACTTTTTTAACCATAATGCCAGTATCTTGCCAAGTCTTTTGCAAAAAATAGCCATTGAACCCATCAAGCCTAGGTGATTGGTTCACATGCATTTGAAACATCATGTTTTCTATTTCTTTTTCTTCCACTAGTTTAATGAGAGCTTCTGCTTGTTCCTAAGTGATCTTTGTATGAATAAATGAGTCAAGAGTATTAGACCTAGCTAGATTCCGAGGAGAACCATAGAAGTCCTTAAAGTATCTTTCTGCTTCCTTAAGAAGATCTGCCTGCTTACAAATTACCTCCCCATCTTGTAACTTTAAATAACACATTCGATTAGCATTTTTTTCTGGCTAAGACCAAACTGAAGAAGAATTTAAAGCACCTTTCACCATCCTTCAGCCAATTAACTCTGACTTGTTGTTCCATTAGGCTGTCATGGTCCTTAGCTTTAGAAAGATATGACAGCAGTAAGGTCTTCTTCGTTTTCAAAAGATAAGAATTATTAGGATCCAAATAGAATTGATGTTGCACCCTTTCTAGTTCTTCTCTAGCCAAAGTAACTGGTTTCTAAGTAGAGATAGGTCATCTATTCATTAATGATTTCATCTCCCTTTTGATAGCTTTAAGCTTTTGAATACAGACATATTGATGAGTACCTACAACCATAACTTCTTACCCCTTATTAATAGCCTTAGGGAACGCCTCATCTTCTGCTAATAGATTGTTGAATTTAAATAGCCCTCTTCGGTCCTAAATATGCAGGTTTGCAATTAGCATAGGATTATGATCTGAGAATAAAGGATCCAGGAAAGAAGTGACACTATTTGGGAATTGAGTTAGCCAATCCTAATTCACTATAGTCCGATCTAGCTTCTTCCTCAATGCCCAACTTCCCATCTGCTTGTTACTCCATGTATAGAGCTGCCCCTGTGACTTTAGGTCAAAGATTCTGAGCTGAGTTACACAATCGTTGAAGTCCTCTAAAAAGTTTTTTAGGTTGAACTTACCTTCAGCTTCTATTAGATAAAGTGTAGAATTGAAATCCCCATAGAGTATCCAAGGCCCATTGTCCAAATTCTTAAATTGCATTAAGCTATCCCATAACAATTTCCTCTAGAAAACATGGTTAGAACCATAGATAAAGGATACAAAAAATGTCAACATTAACCTAAAGAAGCTTAAACTTCAGATGTATGACTTGCGTCTCTATAGAAAGGACTTGAACATCCACCAACGTAGGGTCATAACTAACAATAATTCTCCCATAGCTGTGGGCTTGATGATTGGAAATAAATTTCCATTTAGAGCCTAGCTTATTTAGTAAATTAAGTTTTCCATTCCTGATTTTAGTTTCAAAAAGAGCAAAAATCCATGGCCAAAATCCCTTAAAGTCGAAAGCATTGTAGGATAATTGATCCCCCTCACATTCCATACTAAGATCTTTATAAATCAAACGAAATTGGATTTGGAGCCCTTCTTTTTGCCCCTATTAGGCTTCCTTTTAACAACTACCAGAAATTCTCCAATAGTATGGTCCTCATCATTATTGTCCAAATCAACAGCCTTTTCTTTTTGATCAAATCCTTTAGTAATTACATTATAAGTAGCTAGCAAATCATCCACCAATAGTGCATTATTCCTGCTAACCATAGAAGCCTCTTTAGATTCCCCCAATATAATCTCCAGCAACGGCTCCTTCCATCTCATTGTCTACATCAACTACCTTTCCATCATCTTCATCCATAGATCCTTCCCCTTCACCTTCCTGTTCATTTTTATCCTTATTAACTTCAGCTGAGATCACAAGTTTGCTTTCATCATTTTGCCCTACCTTATTGTTTGAGGGCCAACACCCATTAGCTTCTCATAGCCCCTTCTAAGGAATATCTTATCCATAGGTACCCATTTTTTACCTTGAGTAGCAAGAGATGGCTTCCGTAGGTATTGTACTATCACATTATCCTTATATATGGAGCTATCAAAAGCCAATCACATAATAGGAATAGTTTTCGGTAAGCTATTGGAAAGATCCATATTTGTACATATTCTAACATACCCTAATCTCCTTTTATTGGCAATATTATTATTCAAACAAAGGGGTTTTCCGAGAAAGCTAGCTATCTGGCTCAAACCCTTTGTTGTCCAATATTCTAGAGGGACATTGAATAGGTTTACCCACATAGGCACTGATCTCTTTTCCTTACTACCAACCTGAAATAATGATTGCCATGGCTGCAAACATAGTAGGAAATTTTCAATATGCCACAACCCTTCTTCTACTACTTTTAAAGCTTATGCCATCAAAGAGAAAATAAAAAATAGGTATTTTTCTTCTGCAATGACAGCCTGCTTAAAACCTTTATTCTTCCAAGCCGGCTGCACCCATTTTTGTATGACTAGGAAAGCAAGTCTTTTGCCCCAAAAGAAACCAATAAGGGAGTTTACCCAAAATGGAGCCCCCTCTTATAGCGTTTCCATATCAGGAAAAACGATAGTTTGACCACTTTCTGTCTTGGGTGGGGAAAAATGTAGGGAAAGATCTGCAGAACTACCCACCACTTATTTCCAAGTCTTTATAGGTGTGGCTAAAGAGGGAAGAGAAAGGTTAAGGTATGGAGGGAAGAGGATGCTGTTGAGGTTATTAATCGTAGAATGTTGATAGGTAGAGAGGTTATGGGTGAGGCTAGGCCAATTTTAATAACTGCTCCTGGGGAAGGATGTGAGGAAGACGGTAAGGGTAGAGGAGGAAAGTGCTCCTTGTTAACTAAATATTTATTGCTACTAAGAAGATCTTCAAATTCTACATTGTTAAATGCAATAAAGACAATTTCTATAAGAGAAAAAACCAGAGGGCGGGAAAAGGGTAGGTAACAGAGATGACGAAAGTACCCTTATAAAGGTCTGGTTCTACAGTGGGTGAGAGGGCCAACGGGGGTTGGCGGGTTGGGAAGAAGATAGCAGAAGGAGGTTTAGAAGGAGGTTTCGAAGGAGGGGTTGATGGAGGAAGGAAGGCTATGGGGGATGAAAGCAAAAACCAAAAGGGTTATAGCTTGGTCTGAAAATGGGAAGTTAGAAAGAGGTCACGGCACTTCCCTCTCACTCGTTGTTAATAAAGCTTCTTCTTTTCCATGTTATTTTATTTATTAAATCACCATCTTCTCCAAAACAAAAAGAGAAGTTCGTAAAGCAAAACGAAAAGTAAACAATAAGCATATTAAAATAGATATCAGGATATCATTAAGTTAATTTAGTTTGAGACTTAAATTATAAGTCCAGAGTGATGTTGTTGTTATTGGAACAAGTAAAAGAACTCTAGATTTAAAGAAAAAATATGCAATTTGAACTAATTTAAAAATGAATTGCTATAGTTTGCTAATAAAGTGTGAATATATTTTGATGTTGACTATATTGTATGAATATTTACAGAGTTGTCAAACACCATGTTTTTAGAAGTTATGCAAATTGATATAAAGCCTAGCTTTTAAACTTTAAAAATAGGTCCCTGATATGAGATATTGTGAACTTAGACAGATTGAGAAGTTTAGGATGAGGGTGGATCTCTAGTATTGTCTATGTCTTTGCTTTAATATAGACGATCTTTCATTGAAAATTAAATAACTCTAAATGAAAGTGATTTATGGTGATAGTCTAGCATGGTTCATAGTGGTTTTGAATAGAATAAAATGAGTACATATAAAAGTAGATGAGGTTAAGGTTTTGAGGCTTTTGGGAGGAGTACAAAGTCAATAATCACAAAATAGCTATTATGTACTTAAGAAAGTTAGTGTTTCTTTGACACATAAAAGCCTTTTCATGGAACTTTTCTCTGTATGCATTGGATGTGTTTATGTATCAGAACACTAAATATAGTATCAATATACAAATGCTAGATATGTACTCTATGTTGATGACTGTGAGCAACATAGTTGTGGATATTTCATCCTAACTATCTTTGCAAGAATGCTCACATTTATGCCAAGTTATAAGGCCAAAAGTGTTTGTAACTTCCATGGGTGGATACATAGCTATTAGGATAGTGAATTAACTGTCTAACAATTTGAACTCAATAAATATTTAAACTCATACAAAATGTGTATTTCATAATACCTAAATTGTATTTAATTTGTAGTTTTTTATCTCGACAAGCTATATATGGACAATCCCTTTAAGTGAGATAATATGATAAGGGGTTACAATATGGGATGACATCAATATCGATGAGGTATTGAATACTGATAGAGTATTTATATATGTAAAAAGTACATATATTTCAAAATTATTTTCCTTTTATGCTTCTATTATTTTGATTTGCGTAATTTATGTTATGTTTTTAGGTAACTGAGAAGATGTTCCCCTAAAATGAGATTTGCTTAGAATATGAGACAATTACAAGAAAAAAGATAAAAGAAATCACAATTTCTAGTAAACAAGGATTGACATATAGTCGTGTGTTAGCCCGTATCCCTTTTGAACCACCTGGAGATGAAGAAACAACTAGATGCATAAGCATAAAGGAGATTGATTGACAAAAAAATATCCAAAGAGCAACATGATCCAGGGCACTATCATTTCTCAACTAATGTTATCCAAGAAAAAAGTTAGAATATAGACATATTAGATCTCATGTCCTCCTTTAAAAGGAAGTTAAGAAAAAGAACAGCTTGGAAAACTATAATGTCTGAGGTGGAAAAAAAAAAGGTAGTTGAAATCTTAAATTTGGGGATCTTTTATCTTTCTTTTCTATTCAATGCCTACACTTAACTGCAAGGAGTTAGAATAATAATCTTTGGGATATTAATTTTGAGGTTATGTTTGCTAGAGTTAAAAGTTAATAATCATTCTTGAGACATAAGGAGATGCTAATGATGGATCTTGAAAAAAGATGTCTAAAGCCTACTGAGAGGTTGATGGAACATAAGAATAAAGAGGAGGCTATCCTACGGTATAAGGAGATGATAGTGAAGGAGAAGGGATGAAGTTCAAGTTAATGGTATATCTTGAAGAAGCCTTCATTATATTTGGACTATAGTCATAATGATTTTTGATATTGTAGTTGAAAAGTAGGCATCAATGAAAATTAGGCCTTTATGAAGACATTAATGATTGAATTTGAAGGTAATAAACAAAAAGAAGAATAAGAGATAGAAAAATTAAGTGTAAATGAGGACATAAGATTACATCATTAAAAGCTTAACCAATCAATTAAGTTTATAGAAAACTTGATAGTAAAAATATTGAACTTTAGGGAACAAGGGAAAATTGATGGTAATAACTTGCTTAAATAAAAGGTTTCTGGCATAGCTTTAGTCATTATATCCTTTATTTCTAGTTAAGCTTTATGATAGTATCATTTAATTCATCTAGACTAGGTGCCTTAGTGGGGTTCATTTCAAATACAACTTCTTCTACTTCATTGAGTCTAAAGGAGAGGAAAGAAATTAAAAAATCTCCTGTATGAACTGATTGTGGATAAAGGATATGAGTAGTTAAGTTGAGGACATATTGGTTGTTTTGGTTCCCTGAAATAACCATACGCCATTTCCTTAAGATCTAGCTAATTTGAGATTGCCTTACCATTTTTGATGTTAATAAAGGAAACTTTATTAGTGTTCCTTCTTGCTGTGGTAGCATTATGAAAAACATTTATGCTCATATCTCCTTCCTTTAACCATAATTCCTTAGCTCTCTACTTTAATACTAAGTTGTGATCATATAGAGGTTCAAAGCACTCAAGGATAGCCTTCTCTTTTTTATCTCTACCCCATTAATCCCATGGATGATTGTATACTTCTACTTGGATGTTTTTCAATATCCTTTTAGATTGTTCAAATTGAAACCAAGTGCCAGATTTAGAACCTATCTAATTTACTTTAACTCATCTTTAATGAACCTTCATATTTGTATACAGATCAATGAGTAATAACTGTGGAATCTTCTGCTCATTCCTATTCTTAGTACGTCAAAAAAAATCCTCTCTATCCACCATGAAATTTTTAAATATAAATAAAAAACTTCTTTTTATTTGGAGTAGGAAGTTTTACACCAATATAGGTGAGTGATCAAATACTTTAGGGGGTAGTAAATTTACTTTTCTCTCTATATGAGTGCTTATCAATGGACTATCAACTAATGCCCTATTAATTTTATTTATTATAACCCACCTAGAAAATTGTTTATTGCTCCAAGTATAAAAGAACCCCCCAATACTCTAATCTTTTACTCCCAACTTAGTGACACAATCATTAAAATCCTTAGAATGGTTAGTTAGGCACATATTGCCTTCAGCTTCTGACCTAAATAGCATATTATTAAGGTCTCCCATAAGAAGGCAAGAGAGTTGGATTGTTGCTTTAATATTTTCTAGATTGTTTTGTAAGGATCTCCTTTAAAATCCAAATTTAGACCCATATGTGAATGTAACTTCAAAACTTTCACCTATTTTATAAACTTAATCTTCGAATATATGTATATATTGTCCACTGTAGTTCAAAACTTTAAGCCTAACCCTCCTGGAATCAACATTTAATATGATTATGCCATAGTGGTGGTTAGAAGTCAACAAAAAAGACTATGGATCTCTCTTATAGTTAAGTTTCTTGACCTTCTTTTCAGACATCTTAATTTCAAGGACCCCTATGACCTATATTTTATTTCTATAGTTATTTTGTTCGGTTGTTTAGTCTATAAATATTCCATGAAGTGATTAACATAACTATTGTGGTAATGGTTATTGAACCTCATTAATTTTCTGTTACCTTACATCACAAGTCATTTCTTCAAATTATTTTTCTGCTTATCAAATCTAGTATATCCTCAACTTGGTCCTTACTTTTTCCCTTTTAAATAATATGTCATGTAGTCTTTATAATTTAGTTATTGTTCTTTTGGTCTAATCCCATCTTTTAAACTTTTTGCCCTTCTCAATCCATTTTCCCTCAAGGGATTTATTTAGGCCTCCATTGGTAAGATACATATAAAGTGTCTTCATCCCCAAGTCTTAGTACATGGATAATGTTTGGAGAGTTTTATTATTTTCCATGTTAACGCACAACCTGATGATATATCCAATTCTCCTTCTACGAGTTGTCATCTCATCCATGCATATTAGACGTCCAATGTAGCTAGCTAGACTCAATCCCTTAGTATATCAATATTCCAAAGGTACTATAGGTGAATTTATCCAAATGGGAATTCTATTATGGGAGACTTTTTCTAAACTCAAACTTGGTTTCCATGGTTGTAAAAAAAAGTCATTGGTTTAACATAAGCCATGGTCATTCCCCCATCACCTCTATAACAGTTGATTAATATGTAAACTTGAAAAAAATTAGGTTCTTTTATGATAAAAAGCTCCTTATCTAGCCCCTTGATTCACCACGTTTTCAGTACCTATTCTTTTACTAGAAGGAAAGTGGACTTCTTCATAACATAATCCAATTAGAGTTTAGATCAATGTGTTTGCACCATCCTTTAATACTTGTATATCTGGAGCTATTATATTATTTCCTCCTTCTGCTTAAGGAGGAGTATATTATAGATGTTTAGCTTGTTCCTCGTTAACAACTTGTTTCCAACTCATGGAAGGCTGATGTGGCGTACTTTAGTGTCTCCAAGGTTAATTTCAAGACTATTTGGTGCTTTTTGGGAAGATGAAGCAGGAAAGGGAGGATAGTCAAGTGGAGAAGGAGCTAGGGAAATTATGTTCATCTTAAGTTTTGCAAAATCAAAGCACCTTGTTTCCCAACTCCAAATGGAAAAAGTTGTAAGTTCAGACTATCTTTTTTCAAAAGGTGGTTACTATAATAGATAATGAGTGAAAGGTAGGTAAAATTAGGAATGTAAAAGGACAAGAATATCATATCCTTAAAAATTAGAGGATGCCTTATTGCATAATAGAACTTAAGGTAGCGGTGTAGAATCGATCATAGAGAATCTAGATGAATAGGAAGATGCTCCAATGAAGATGGGAAATCAAAGTGCTAAATAGGTGAGACTTAAGGTTGAGGAAGGCCTCCAATGGTTAGCAAGGTTCAAGAGAGCAAGAACAATCGCTAATTTTTATTAAACCATAAGAATTATCAATTTCAAACTCAAATAAATTTGGACCTAATAAGATAAGTTTGCAAATCTTCAAGCAACTTCCAATGAATCAAATAAACACTAAATTGTCATATTTTTCTAAAATTTAAAATCTTGGGAATTTCTTTACTAAAAAATATATAATAGAAATTTTCATTTTTAATATAACATAAGAGTAATTTCTTGAAATAAAGTTAATGGACATGAAAAATATACTAAACTATGACAGGTTCAAATAGAGATTTACGTAAGGAATACCATCTTTATTCATAAGATTTGCAATTTTCACTGAAGAGTTTAAGATTTTGAACCATAATGTAGTATAAATTAGGTATATTTCATCCATCAAACAACTCAATTCAATTTTTAAATTCATAATAAATACACAAATAGGTTTGGATTTATAAAAGATCATTGAAACTTGTATATTCCTAAATTTTACATCATGTGATAACTAAATATTATAACATAACCTAGGATCAACAACATTTTTTGAGAAATAGAAACTATAATTAATAATAATAAAAATGAATATATAGTTTCTATGGCTCTGATAAGGATGTCAATGGGCTGAGCCGGGTCGGGCTAGCCCCAGATCATGATGGCCTGTGGCCCGACTGGCTGGGATGGGTCGGCTCTCGGCCCAGCCAGTCTAAGGGCTAACCGACTCGTGGCCCGGGCTATAGCCCAGTTGGCCACAGGCGGGCTGGCCTGTCATTTTTTTTAAAATAAAAAATTTTCAAAGCGATGTCTTTTTGAAAATAACGATGGGCCACGAGCCAATCAGGCCGGCCTACGACCCTCGGCCAGTAGGGCGAACCATAGCCCTCCTATGACCTGCCCAACCCGGGTTAAAAACGGGTCAGGTCGAGTCACTTTTGACATCCTTAGGTTGAGCATAGAGATCCAAATAAGGAGAAGACAAATTATCCTAACTAATTCTATACTTAAGCTGAACATAAGGTGGAAACTATCCATTTAAGTAATATAAAGAAGTCCAATGTATATACAAAAACCTGTGACCTTTAAAGGTTCCATCTAAGACTAGTCCATTGGGGGTTTTTTTTTTTGGCCTAGTAGGAATACTTACATCCTAGTGTTCGCCACCAGTTTTGCAAGGAAGACATCTATGCAATTCATTTGATTAGAAAAATTTATATTATTATGTTCCACTCAAATTTTATATAATAGGTAGCTCAAGGAAGTTTTGAATACCAAAGAATCTCCTCTATAATGATACTATTTCTGAATACTCCATTTAATGATATCAAGCCATTCATTAGGAGGTTTGAATGAGTTGCAAAGTTGGAGAATTTCATTCTAAACAAAATAAGAGAAATCAAATTTGAAGAAGCATGTGAATGAGCTTGTTTGAACTATACTAGGTTGCACCATTTGACCTTAGCAGTTGGTATCCTTAATAGATTTATGCATGAAGTATTCAACTATACACCTGAGGAGATTCCCTTCTAGGAGTTAGTGTCTTTCCTATTTGGATCCAAACATAATTTGCTTAATTGAAAGATTATAAAGGCGCTTAGAAGTTGATCCTATATTAGATTTTGATTAAGCATCACTTCTTGCATTATTGCCTTTATAAGGAATGTAGTTATTAGAATCAGCCCCTTGCATGATAGCTAACGAATTCTGAGTAGTCGTTAAGCTTGTGTGGGACTTTTTCGGTCCGTTTCTCATCAATCCTTTAAGCAATTTAGCAATGTTTTCAGTGCTTGATGCATAGGTTGATGTTGGAGTCTGCTTTGAATTATTTCCA
>JAOSBN010000007.1:1511448-1547120 GCA_027563595.1 Erythroxylum suave | reverse complement strand
TTAGTAACAAAATTCTATGCCGACGGTTGTTTTTTTCGTCGGAAACGTTCCCATTTTAGCGACGGAATGACTATTTCTGTCGGAAATTTTCCGCCACTATTCGTTCATTTTCTTGTAGTGAATACTGTCATTATAAAAATCGGCCAGTTTTTGTCGAACCGGTGTAACCAGTTTGACAATACTAAAATGTAAAATCCCTAAATCGCCAATCACCCCTAACATTTTTGAATTTGGGATGGCGAGGGCGACTTTGCACTCTGTCTCTCACCCATCGCCCCTCACCATTTTCTCATATTGGAAGATAGAGAGTTCAAATTTCTCTCTCGCTAGTCGCCCCTTCCCATTTTCTCAATCGATTGACAGAAATACCTAAACCTAAACCCTTCGAATTTCTTTCACAATCGGTATGTCTCTTGGCTCTTCACTATCTTCTCTTCATCATCTTCGCTTAACCATATCTCACTGTCTCCATATATGCATATAACCCATAGATGCCAAAGTCAAGCCCTATTGACTCTACTTGGGCGACTGTTCTGGCTTTCCTTACCCAGTTACTGTGGGTAAGGTCTATGTTTCTGTAATGCTTGTTTGAGCTTAAATCTTTAATTCTTTCTTGAATTTACTGCCTCTCTTATTGATACGTGTTTTTATGTTTGGTCATATTATACCACTGCCCTTCATCCTTTGACAAGTTGCGTGTTTAGGCCACCAGATAACCCGACATTGGAGGAATAATTTGGAGTGGTAATTTTTTTAATGTTACTGCTATTTCTTTTGTATCTAAGGCGTGTTTGCATTAAATCTGCTTCTTCTTTCAATCTTTGATATTGTGATTTAGGTTGGAGTAACTGGAGCAAGCGATTAGAACATGATCTTGATGTACAGACTCATCTTTTGCATGGATTAGTTCAGTGTAATGGTTTTGGATTGAAATGTTGATTCTGGATGTCAAGTTTATATAGAGTTCATGTTCTGTGTTATTCAAGGTTAACGGATAAGGAGTAGTATTGACTATTGATCAATTTGTTTTCTATAACAATTAGAAATAAATTAATCGTTTAAGTTTTCTGTAATATTTAGAACTATATTTGATATCAATTTCTGTAATATTTAGAAGTTAGAACTCTATTTCATATCAACTTCTGTAATGTTTAGAATTCTATTTCATAGCAATTTTTGATATTGATAGTTGGTTTATATATATTCTGATTTAGAACTCTATTTGTTGATCTGAACACTAAAATTGAAAACTACCAAAATTTCAGTTAGGCTATTTGAAGTGGAGCAATTGCTGGAGCAAAGCTTAAAAAATGAGTGTATTTGGCCTTCTTTTGTAAGCTATTGATTTCTTTCTATTTGCATAAGTGAACCAAACACAAGTTACCTTGGGATAGCAATAATATATATCACCGCATATCTTTGTACTTCATTCATAAGAAAACTAGCAGATAATATAGATCAAAGGGGTTTTGTCATCTAAATGGACTTTGGATCCTTACCATATTTCAGAAAGTATTTCAAGTTGTACCTAGTACCTTGACCAGTCTCGAAGAAATACTGTAAAAGAATTAAGCTCCTCTTAATGTTTAAAGAAGTCAACGCAAGGCAACAAACAACCCTATAGTTAGCTAGTCAACAAAGATCACAAGATAATAAGTAGCGACTTGCAACAGTAAGATCTAACAATATCATTGATGAAATTGTCGTCATCGAGAAAAGAAGAGGACATATTATTTGTATGAATTCAAATTGTCATTTGAGAATTATCTCTGTGACCAATTTACATAATAAGAAGCATTTCTTCCAACTACATGTAAATTTACACAATATGAAGGATGTCTTCCAACTATATCTGAATTTTAGCAGTTACATCTAAATGGACCTTGGATCCTTAACACCAATTGAAGAATTTCTATTAGTTGAAGAGCCAGAGTATGCCTCAAATCTTGTATACCACATATTTTTGGTGTAACCAATAACTCAAACTCATGGTGTATTTTTGTTGGTCAAGGGAATTAATAGTTGGTTTCTACTCAAAACGGATTTTGCAATTTTAGAATTTGATCAAAATTACAATTTCAAGTATAAAAATTACAACAAATATACAGTATCAACCCAATTATGTAGTAAATCTATGGATTAAAGTTTAATAAATAGCATATGTTGGCCTTTTTTAATCCATTCTGCTGTTGGTGGTCTTCTTTATTACAAATTTACAATTGATAAATGAGATTTATTTAAGTTGTATGCTTTTGCCCTGACAATGTTATACCCAATTATTTTTTTATACTTTTTAGGTTAAATCATAATGGAAAATATGGAATCATCCTCAACTCGTGGTAATTCCGATCCAGCATGGAATTATTTTTCTTCCTCTGATCAAGCATCTGATGGGAATGTCCAATATAACTGTATCTTTTGCCATAGAGTATTTAGAGGGGGAGAAATTTTTAAAATGAAAGAACATTTTGCTGGAGTTAAGGATAATATTACTTCTTGAAAAAAATACCACTTGATGTGCGTGATATGATTGGAAATATTTGCAACAATAAGTAAAAAAAGAAAAAAGAAAATAAAAAGGCTCATGATATATCTTTTGGAGATGATGAAACACGGAGATGATGAAACACCACAAGCATTAGATAAAAGAAAAAGAAAAGTTGCTATTGACATAGATTCTTATTTTTCTCCAAGAACTACTCCTGGTTCTCAACCCAGTCTAAAAAGTTTGATGGTTAATAAGGATGTTGTTTTGAGATGTAAAAGAGCATGGGCTAGATGGTTCTATCATTAATGTATTCATTTAAATGCTTTAAATTCACCATATTTTCAAGAAGCAATTGATGCTACAAGAACAATAGGTCCAGGATTTAAGATGCCATCTTATTATGAGCTGCATATGCCTTTGCTTCAAGATTTAAAAAAGGAATTTCAGATAATTGTAGATACATATAAATCTAGTTGGGAATCAACATGGTGCACGATTATGGCAGATGGGTAGACTGATCAAAGACAAAGAACCTTGATTAATTTTTTGGTTTATTGTAATATTGGAACAACTTTTATTAAGTTTGTTAATGCTTCTGACTCTGAAATTGTCGAGTAGGTTGGACCAAAGAATGTTGTGCATTTTGTTACAGATAATGCAGCGAATTATGTATCAGCTGGGTACTTATTATAATTAAAGTATGAACATATTTATCAGTCTCCATGCGTTGCTCATTGTATAAATCTTATTTTAAATATTGTTGATATGGATTATATTTCTAGTCTTGCTTCACGCGCATCTAAAATCACAATTTTTGTGTATAATCATGTCACATTTTTGTCTTGGTTAAGAAAGAAAGAAGATTGGGTTGAGATCGTGCAGCCTGCTGTTACCAAGTTTGCAACTATATTTATTACTTTGAAAAGTGTTTATCAACATAAGCAACTACTTCAAAATTTGGTTACAAGTAAATATTTTTCAAGTCATAAATTATCAAAGAGTGAAAAAGAAATAGAAGCTTGTGCTATTATTCTAGATAATAAATTTTGGGATGTTTGCTTGACCATTGTGAAGATTGTGGCTCCTCTTATAAGGCTGTTGAGGATTGTTGACTCAGATGAGAAGCCATCTTTGGGGTATATATATATGATGGTATGTATAGAACTCACAAAACAATTAGAAATCTTTTTAAAGGGAAGGAGAAATTATATAAGATTTATATAGATATTATTAATCGACGATGAGATAAGAATCTTATTCAAAGGATCCACTTAGCTGCTTATTTCTCAATCCTTATTGCTTATATAGTGGAGAAGCACATACAATTAATATTATAGACGATTTGTTTTATGTGATTGAATGCAAAAGTATTTTCTCTATTGAAGAGCAATCACAAGCGATAAGTGAAATTAAATTATATCGTAAAGGTTTAGAGAGTTTTGCTAAATCATCAGCAAAGAGAGAACTTATAATGAAAAAAAAATGTAGCCAGGTAAGTTTTAATGTTTTATACTTTTAATTCATTATTTACTTATTAATAATAAATATTTTATTTATCATAACTATTAATTAAAAATACAAATGAGTGGTGGAAATTATTCGGTGACAGTGCTCCAATATTGAAAAAACTCGCTATTAGGTTACTTAGTCAAAAAACTTCTGCATCAGATTGTGAATATAATTGGAGTGTTTTTGAACGAATTCATATAAAAAAACGAAATCGTTTGGAACATCAAAGACTTAATAACCTTGTTTACATTACTTATTATTTGAGAATGAAGAACAGATATTTTATAGTTTTTTTTATTTCAATAATTTTATTTTTATTATTGACTTTATAATTTCTTTATTATGTGTTCAGAGCGCTTAGTAAGAAGAGAACATATGATCCAGTTGATATTAATTGTATTGAACATATTGATTTTTGGATCGAAGAAGATTATAACAAACTTAAAAAGATGATTAATGAAGAAAATGTATTTGTCACAACGAATGAATTAAGAACATCTACTGATGGTTAGTTTATATCTTATTTTTATCACATTTAAGTTAAAATTGTACTATATTACAAGTTTACAATTGAGGATAATTTCATACATTACTAATTTGTAATTTATTTTAATACAGTAGAAAAAGGTGATGCAAATACTTTGGGTGAAAGCGTAGTTTGCGAATTTTTAAATAACATTGAAGAATTTGAAGCTTTTGACGATGATAAGATATATACAACCTCCTTCAGAAATACAATTTTGATTTTTATTGTTATTATAAGTTTTATATTAGACTCATATTTATTTATTATTAATTCATTATATAATAATAAACATTGGTATATTTTTTATTTCAATAAAATATTTTATTTTTACTTATTCTTATAAGTTTTACTTTTTATTTATTATATATCGGTTTTATAGTAATTCACTACCGATTGAACCTCTAATCCTTAAACCTTTCCTTTCGACTGATTCGATGTCTGACGCAATATTTAAAACATTGATTTGGATTATTGTTGGGTGGTTGTTATGATCTAAATTTAATTCAGATCACAAGAACCTGGTGCTAGTAAATTTTAGAATCTAAATTCCCCAGGTCACTCTCATCTTAAAATTACTAATGATAAATGTCCATATAATACACTTACGGCACTGCCAATTTGCATGGTAGTTACTCTTTAATTTTTCCTCTTTTATCCAAGAGGGAAGACAATATTTGATAGGTTCATAACTTACCAATGTGCAATAGCGTTATAAAGAAATAACATCCTATGCGTGTTCATCGTTAATGAAAAACCAATGAATGGGACATATAGTTTCAAAACCTGTTAGCACAAATTTAAATAATATAGACTTACTTCTGCAAATTTATTATACTTCCACTCTAAATCGAAATTTCCCTTAGATTTACATAGTTTCAAACGTACTTCTCAAGGCACTTGTTCTTTTTACAGGCACACAATTTAACTCCAACCAATTCACTCTTAACTCTTCACTTGGTCGTTGAAAACCAAGCTGACAGAGTCCACTAAATTTATTTGTTGTTCCGACGAGTTGCAGGAAGCTAGGATGTAGAACATGGAGGCATATAAGATGGAGGTGGCAGCATGCTTGTTTCATTGGTGCCTCCATCCTTCACTATCACCACAGTGCTCATGCCCCAAGTTGTATGCCTCTCCAAATGACAGTGCATGAACCACACTCCTGCAATTTTGTATATTTTGGTGATTTGGAATAAGCAGAATTAATAGACAAAATACCATTCTGATGATATAGCAAGTGCAAAGACTTCACCTGGATTATCTGCTATAAATCTGACAGAAGCCCATCCATTCATGGGAAGACCTATAGTGTTTATTTCTGGTGGATCAATGAGGTTATACCTCAAAGGGTCGGTTGTTGCATTGAAATTCCCTGTGTTCATGCCAACCAAATAGAAACTGAAACCATGAAGATGCATTGGATGATTTTCTGCTGCCACTAGATTTGTTCCTTGGTAAACCAGCTCAACTGCTTCTCCATAATTCAATAGTATCACCCTTCTCCCTTGGCGTGTGAACCACGTAATATTCTCAACATTTCCTGTGAAATTGAAGTACATTGGTGGCCGGTCGGGGAAATCTGTAGTGAAAATACCACTGATATTGCTGCACAAGACAGATTAATTTCATCATCACTTTTAGTCAACTTCTTAGTATATTTAATCCTAGATTCTGAATTGGCGATCTATTAGAACAATTGTGTCGTGTTACTTTTTACACTCTTGGAGAGAGGAATATGATACCTGTAGTATGCCTGTAGTATATCCACTGTAGCAGTAGTAAAACTTATATTATTGAGGCTTGAAGCTTGAATATTTCCATTTGCCCCAGTACACGTCTGATTAGAAGGACAAGGCAATGAATTTATAGAAGCTGTCATATAGATTCTTCGATCTATGCTCTTGGGAACATTAACGGGATGCTCTTTGCTCGCCAACGCTTTGACACTAGCAAAGAACCTCGCGGCAGCGTCAGTATCGTTGTAAGCAGGAAGAGTTGGAAATGGAATAAAGGATTGTGAATGTTTTCCTTTATATTGCAGAATTGCAGTGGTAGTGGTGTTATCGAATGGAACACCGGACTCGGCGAAAGCAGAAGCAGCAATGTAGTATTTGCCGACGGATTGATTTGCTGTGATCAACACGTCCATGGTTTGCCCTGGGGTTATAGTAATGTATTCTACAGTATTTGGCTTCACGTATGCGGCGTCTTGGCCAACAACCGTGAGGTTATGTTTTGCGATCCCAAAGAACATTTCTTCATTCAGAACTGCATTGACGATTCGTAGGAGATATGTCTTGCCCCGTCGGACATGTAACCTATATGTTGTTTCTGCGATGCCAAAATAACATATATTACGTTATAGATTCTCCGTTCAAATAACATAGGAAGGAGCCTTAAGTTGTGAGCACAAAACCACAAGCTGTATCAACTATTCTTTCGGTAGCAAACCTTCTCCTAAATCTTTAATTAATATTATTTGTTGTGTAAAAAGATCAAAAGTTAGATTTAACCGTTGGGAAGACATCAAAAGTTAGATTGAACAGCTGGGAAGTCACAATCTAACTCCTCAATTTTTGGTTTTTTTCATCCGATTGGTTTGAAAGTTGTAGGAAATAAAGGAATTAAAAATTTGTAGATCATTTGAGAAGTTAAAAGACTAAATCAAACAAGAGAATAGATTCACCGTTCACGTAATTGATAACATGTCCTTTTCTTACTAATTATAATATTTTAAAATTTCCATTTTCGTTTCACCAAATCCTCCCATCGATCAAATTTTTTAGTGACCGGACCAAAAAGATCGGTTATGGGTACAAATTAAAATTTAGTATAGCAGTCATCACTGTGTTTGATAGCACCTAAAATAAAGAGAGTGCGCTGAAAAGTTGCTGTATATCTTATGTACATCATGGAATTAGGATTAGTGCCTACTACACGTCATATCTCATAATAGATTGAAATAAAAGCAATTAGTCAATATCATAGGTATTGTTCAACTTACCGTTTGAGCAAGCATATAAATCCCCAGGCTGGCCGTTGATAGTAAATGCATCCGAAACGTTAGGTTCCCCACCTGTGGCAGTCGCGGTCTTTATTACCGCCATCACATCACCCTTGTACCATGATGCTGAGTACAGATTATCGGAGCTAATTAATCACAACAAATTTTTAACTCAGAGATTCTTAATTTCCAAGCATGTATAGACACATACCAAGCACAATTGTCTTCTCTGCATAAGGTTCGCAAAATGGATATTGGGTTCCCTTAGCGGGGTGAATGATAATGGCTCCATGAACAGTAGCTCGGGTCCAGTCGCTATGAGCATGCCACCAGAGAGTGCCTTCTTCTGTGCTCAAAGCTATCTCTTGAGTGAAACTTGTTCCTGCCGGAATAGGGCACTGGGTTATGTTTTCAGGTCCATCTGACCATGGATTTCTTGGTTGCTTCACTCCATGCCTGCACGTATCGTATAATGTTAATGAAGTTCATTGTAAGCCGGATTTCAACCCTGGTAGATTTTGAGTCAATGATCTCTAAATGAATGCCAATATCTGATCATTTGCAGTAAGATCTGGTGATATTTATAAATAGTACCAGTGGATGGTGACACCGTATGTTCCTTGATTGTGGACATTAACGAACACTGTGTCCCCCTTCCGAGCATGAATTTCCGGGCCCGGAAAGCTGTCGTTTACCGTTAGCATGCTCTTGCTGCTACACAACCTTGTAAAATTAGTTTCTTTCAGCTGCAACATACATGCAGTTCAGATGAAACAACAAACCGATGAGCGTCGTAGATACAATTTCCTTAAATAGCAATTAAATTATCTGGACTAGAAAGTGAGTATTTGCAGATGAACTTTTCTATCAATTCTGAGACTAGGATTCAGAATGAAGATTAGCCAGTTCTAGAAAGTGAGTATTTGCAGATGAACTTTTCTATCAATTCTGAGACTAGGATTCAGAATGAAGACTAGCCAGTTCTAGAAAGTGAGTATTTGCAGATGAACTTTTCTATCAATTCTGAGACTAGGATTCAGAATAAAGACTAGCTAGTTCTGACTTGCAAAAGTAGTACCGTGCACGCATTAGCATGACAGCCATTTCTGCTGATATTTAAGCAACCGACACCCAGACTTTAAGTGAATTTAATCAACAATAACCAGGCTTATTGTAATTAGCAGTCAGAGAAGAAGTACGTACCACGAAATCATAGTAGTGGACAGCACCCATAGCTGTGCCAAATATCAGACTACTAAGGAAAACATACCCCGTAAACAATGAGATCAACCCCATCTTTCCAAACAATGAGATCAACCCCATCTTTCCCTTAATCTTTTAGCGCTTCTCACTCTACTTTGTGGTTGTATCAGCTGTCTATATATACTTGCATTCTACAGTGGAAGGTTGGTTCTCTCATCCTAACACGGTTTGCGTTGAAATTAGTTAGGCACGTGGAAAGCTTTTAAAAAATTTACCTTCGTGCACCTCTTCCTTGGGTGACATAGCTTTTGACGTTAGCTGTGATATAGGCTGCAAGGGCCTACAATACCAACGTGCATAAGAAGCAATAAAACTACAGCAACTTTTTTAAAAAAAATAAAAAGAATTGCATTAATACTAGCAAAGGTAGAAAACATAATTACAATGAGTAACTTAATCTGGCTACAAAAACTAAAATACATCAGTTGATTATAGCAAATCAACTTGACTAAGTGTCTATTGTTTGTTGTTGGCATTAAAAGCAGCAGTTATCCAATTTACTATATCAACCTTGAACTTCACTAGATTTTAATGAATCACCTCCATGTGTTTTGAAAAGTAGATAAGACCAATGTAATGATGTATACGATTAGTAATTGTCTTCTATTGAATACCCAAAAAGGATAGTCTATTCTAAATATATGGAACCTTTAATTTTGTCCTAAGGAGACTACCAAAATTGACTTCCTATCCATTACCAATTCTCTCCTCGCGGATTGTTTGAGAAGGTCATTTAACTCTCTTGTATTCTGTATGAGAATGATCCTTTAAGAGGAATACCCATTCTTTTTGGTTTTCCTTTTTGCTGATCTTCTTTTGGGGTTAGGAAAATGCTCATGAAACCTTTCTTCTATCTCAACAAATCTGTCATTCTCTGATTATCTTAACAACTGCTTATTTGTTAGATCATTATCTAGTAAGTCAAATTCATCATCTAACTCTTCTTGCATTGATTGTGAATTTTGGGTAGAAGTTATATCCTCCTGGTTATCAGGTTCATTTAACAGAGAGGTATGTCTAGATGTTATACTAGGCTTCCCACCTCAATATCTAGAGTATATATTGCTGAGTTATCAGGATTTTCATTAGCAACAATTTACATACCCACAGCCTCATCATTATCCACTGGAGAAGAATCAACCCCTAATAATTCATCCTGCCATATAGTTTGAAAAAGTTTTCCTATAGGAACTCATTTTTTGGTTGAATTATGAGGTTTCCAAGGATATGACACCTTAATTTTAGATTTTTCAATCTCCCATGTTTCATTAAACTTAAGAATTGGTAAATGATCAGGTAGTACATCATTTCTTTTAACCTCCACACAGATTTTTGCATACCCAATTCGCTCCATCTAGATATTTGAGCATCCATATAAAGAGGCTTACTTAAAAAGCTTGCTAAAAAAACTCAATCCTTCAATTGTCCAAAATTCTAATAGCAAATTATGAAACTGCACCCACATAAGAAAAAATTCCACACATTCCTTGTTAAATTTTATCCTAAGTTTCCACTTCTGAATAAACATGAGTTAGCTCCCTATATGCCAAGGTCTCATTTCCAATATTTCATTCAAATTACTATCAACAGCAAATTTAAAGATAATAATGCCATATCAATGAACAAAGTTTTCTCCAAACCTTTCTTACCACATCATGAAATGGCCCAGTCATTGATGATTGGAAATATGAGCCTCTTACTCCAGTAGTATTTGACTAAGGTAGTAGACCAAGCCCTCGCTTTGACTTGCAACAATGCAATCAGTGGACTGACAACACCATCCTTCGTAACATTCGCATAGTATTTTAGATGTATCTTAGGCTTTCATAAGTGAATTTTCTTTATTCAAGCACCAGTATTAGGGGAGGGGTTATGGGAATATGAAGCTGGTGAGCTTACCCCCATTCTAGATGCATACTTTTAACAAACCTCTTGGGGGAGAATAGGGAAATCTTTCATTGGACAGGGTGAAGGTGCCCCATCCCCCACCATGGAGTTGACATCGTTGCCCTCCTGCCTCTCACATAGTCGCCCTACACTATTAGCCTCATATTATACCTCCTCCATCTCATACCTTTCCCATAATAGATAGCACAACCCAGATCTGTTTATCCCAGAGAGCAAGCGACCCATCGAGCAAGTGAGAGTGGGGGCAGTACAACCCAGATTTGAAGAGCGGGAGTGGCGTGGGAGCTGGAGTGGCACAAGATCTAGGTAGCGACCCACCGAGCAAGCAATGCAACGAGGAGTAGGAGTAGTACGAGAGCAACAACGACAAGACCCATATCTGAAGAGCAGAAGCGGGGCAAAAACCTCTAAGTAAGCGACCTACTAAGGAGCAGTGCAAAACCCTCATACCAATAAAAACTACAACAACTTGATAAGCAGTGCTTGTAATTTACCATTGTACCCAAAGGGCAGATAACTTACCTTTCTTTTATCTAACTTTGGGATAACAATTTTTCAATCCTACACCCTTATCAAAATCTATAGTTAGCTTCTAAAACTACTAAAATTTTAATTAAAATCACAATATTAAGCAAGTTAGATGAAATGGTTCTTGGGCTTGCACTCTATGAAGTACAATAATAGTCGAACTATTGTGTAGAACTTATATGATTCAGAAGTTACATGCCATATATAATCCAATTTAGAGTCATCACAATCATTAATCGTGATCAATCAATAAATTAGTGAACCTTTCAATTGTTGATCGAAAAAATAAACCCATAACTTTTTTTCCCCCTATATTTAAGGTTCCACCCATTCTTTACCTAATGATGGCAAAGGCATTGTCTGGTCAAATTCCATATATACTGAATGACAATCACCCTTAGTCTCTAGATATCCTAAGGTGAGCCTAACAACTTAATTTATAAATCCAATTAGTTTGTTCCTTGGGAATTAAAAAAAAGAGGTTAAATAACTCAACAAGATGTTTTGTTCAGGAGAAACAATGTAGGGTTCCAAAAGTTAATGAAAGGAAAAAAAGAAGAAAAGAAGGTTCTAAAGTTAATAAAATAATAAAAATTGAAAACAAGAAACAAACTAACATTGAAGTGTCAACCTTAAAGAGAAATCTTGCGGAAATTTAAATTGGAAAACAGTGAACTCTGTCATGAGCAATGTTTCAATGGATAACCAAAGAGGAAAGCGAACTAGAAAAGAAATTATTTTTCAATCCCATTCCGTGGTATTAATATTTGGTTTCCATTCAATTAGTTGATTGTATATTTGTTATATTACTTATTGTTTAGGATAAATATAATTTGTAACTAAGATTTTGAAAAGAACATAATTATTAGATATGTTAAATTAATATATTATTTTTATTATTTTTCTAGTCATTTACTGTGAAGACTAAACACTGATAAGAAAATTAGACTAGCATATATTATATTTCTTTCTTATAAAATAGTTTTAATTGTTTAAAACCATAATGAACCAATATCAACTCTACTTGAAGCTTGAGAAAATAACATAACAAATAACTAGGTAAAAGCTTATTAGTAATTTTTTATAAGCTTATAAAGTTTTTCACTTGTTATCTCTTTTCTAAATCTAACATTGAGATATTTAGAGTTACTAAGAGAGATTTATGAAGAAATAAAATTATATTGGTCAGTTTTTTTCTATTATGTAAATTTTATTAGGTTATTTAAAGAATTTTTCTTCTTTATATTCTAGCATGAAGTGGACTTAAATTGGTAAGTCTAGATTTCTATATTCGCTATATAAATAATTGTGTGATATTTTAGTTTACGCAAGAGATGTAAGAACATAATTTCTATTGAAATAATAATCTTCCTTCATTATTTATGCGAGTGTGTAAGCATTTATGAACGTACCATTTTTCCAAAAAAAAAAGTAGTATTAAGGCCAATTATGACATCAAAACGGACTTCCTTAACTCATAAAACTTAATTATGAGCATTAAGAACTTAAGATGAAACCCGTTCTCGGTTTAAAAAGAGTATGAAATGTAGTCAACAAAGACTACACAGAGCCTTAATATAAGATAAGTTTGAATCAATACGAAAATGAAGCCTTAAAGAAGGAAATAAAGAATGATTTAAGTGCACTTACTATCATCCATCAAGGTTTGGATGAAGGAATATTTGACAAAATAGCTAATAAAATTACATAAAAAAGGCATGGAAAACTTTTTAAATTTAGTGATGGGAGTTAACAAAGTGAAAAAGATGTGACTTCAAACACTAAGGGATGAGTTTGGGAAACTCTTAATAAAAGATGATGAGTCCATAATTTCATGGTACTTCACAAAAGTAAGGATGGCAATGCACGGCTCATGGGTCTAGATTCAAGTGTTTTCAATGAGCCGACCCATAAGCCAGGTCTAGGCCCAAGCCAACTAGAGACCCAACTATTCTAAGCAAAATAACATCGTTTTACTTAGAAGAGTTGGGTCTCAAGTAGGACTGGGTCTTGGTAACCTAGGCCCAGACTCAATTAAAAAACGTTATTTTACATTTTTAATTTAAAAAAATATTTTAAAAAATTGGTAGGGCTGGCCTATAGACCGGTTCATTGCCATCCCTATACAAAATTCCTAGGAGTGGTTAATCAACTTCAAATTTAATTATGTTATATTACATACTGAAGAATCTAAACTTTTAAGTAGTGTGACCATTACTAAGCTAAGTAAATCCTTGCTGGCCTATGAAGGAAGGTTGTCATGATAAGAAGGATGTAATATAACAAGCCTTAGTAAAAAAAATTTCGTTAGTCATTAAAGTATAAGAAGACAATTTGTAAGCAAAATTGTGAAATGGTACAAATGAGGTCATATATTCATATAGAGCTAAGGGATAGGAAGAGAAAATTAAAACTCTTCTAGTGAAAATCCATCTCAAAATCCTCAACATGGTCGAGAAATAGGAAGAGATAATTAATTTGACTCTTAGGTTGAAAACCATCTAAAACCCTAAACAAGCCCATTGACTAGAACCAAATTTATAAGAATTTTGATCGCCTTAAGTTTCCTTAAAAAGATCAAATTAAGTTCTTATCAAAGAATCAAGAGGAAATTCTCACAAAAAGAGAAGAAAATTCCCTATTTTATTTTTATGTTAATGATCTACGAACTACATCCCTGAGACAATCTTAAGAATAAAATCCCTAAAAAATAATATAAAACTAGAGTCTTAAAGGAACATTCCTTATCAGTGTAACTAGGATTCAAGCACTAACTACCAATACTACTATAAATAGGACTCTAGGAATACTATTTCAATTCTCATCCTTAATGTCATAAGGAATCCTAGTCATATTATAATAGTTAATCCTAATTAGATTATAAATTAACCCCACAACAAGTCCTAACCTAAAGAGGAAACTAGAAAACAACTATAGAATAATACTCACACTATTTGGGCTTTATAATTAAGTAAGTTATATTCTAATTACAATAAAAAAATGTTGACCAATAACACGAAATGAATAAAGTCCTTAAATAATCTTAATTTTGTTAATTAGTAACTATTTAACTTAAAGCAAGTGAACCAGGTTGTTGCAAATTTTCTAGCCTTATTCTTTATGCATTAAGCACATTTCATCTTTTGCATGTAAAAAGTGACTAACCTTAGCAATGTATTTGATTCATCTTACACAGCCTACCTTCATTTGTTTGTTCTTTTCTTTAATCATTAGACATCAAATTCCTCAAAAAAGATCATAAGAATGGTTAGAAATAGGTGCTAGTGCAAGCTGATCTCCATCACTCCCTCCCTCCTCTAAAGGATTTGCCCATTAATCATCACTTAAGGAAATAAACCGTGTGGTATTTACTTGGGAAATAGATATGTAAATTCCTTGAATTGATCTTATATAGCATACATAAACAAGTTGAGATCACATTATGCATTATCTCCACCACCACTCATATTTAAGTTTGCAAAGAAAACATTAGTAACAAAGATTGGTTTTCCTTACACTTCCCTTACATATCTACACTTGAGATTAGGTTGCTTATTTGCTCATGTTTCACTCAATTTTGGCTTTTCACGATGATGCTCTCATTACTCTTTCCTTTTACCACTTAATTTCCCCTTACAAGCCCTTTAAAAAGAACTCCATTTATAGTCCTACCAAAAGAGCAAGCAACAATAGGGTTTATAACTTTAATTGAAAAAAATTAAGATTAACAAGAAAGAACAAAGGAAACAAAATCAACAAGAAGGTAATAAGGATGATTTGACACTAAGAATAGGTTTTAAAAAATCAACAAAAAGGTAACAAGGATAAAAAACCTAAGAATATTTTTTTAAAATAGAAAAGGGATTAGAATTTAGGATTTAATGCCCATTTTTAAATTTGATTTTTCTTTCTTTTCTTCTCTTCTTTTTTCTTTTCTTTTATTAATTTTCTTTTCTTTTATTTTTCCTATTTTCTCGTTTTTTTGTTTTATGTATATATAGAAAAGAGAATGGAATAACTTTGATTGAAGAAGAATGCACAAAGTGAATGTTGAATTGAAAATAAGTTAAGTATAGAAAGAATTGATAATGAATGAAAAAATAAAAAATGATAAGAAAGTAAATAAACAATAAAGGAAAAGTAGCGTTTGATTTCAAGAGTCAAGCTTTGACCAAATAATGTGAACTTTAGGCTAAAAATACCTTAAAACTTGGATCATAAGGAATTAAAAAACCCTAATTTCATCTTCAAATCTAGTATGAAAACTAGATTTTAACCAAACCTACTGATTAGAACCAAAGATAAAAGAATTTTAATCACAAAAAGTTACCTTGATAAGATCGTATTAACTTCCTGTCAAAGAACTAAGAGTGAATTCTCACAAAAAATAAAGAAAACTCTTTAACTTAATTTCTATTTTGATGATTTAGGAATTACTTCAATAAGCAACCTTTTTTTTAAGCATTAAATACTTATTAACTAGAATCTTACAAATAATAGAAAAATAGAGTCATAAAGGAACGTTCGTTATCAAGTGTGACAAGGATTCAAAACATTATCTACTAATACTAATTTAACCAGGACTCTAAGAATCCTATTTTAGTTCATATCCTTAATGTTATAAGGAATCCAAATCAAATTAGAAATTTAAGTTATCCTAATTAGATTAGAGTTAACCCCACAACAAGTCCTGACCCAAATAGGAACCAGAAAACAAATATAAAACAATTTTAACATGGTTTGGACATATACCCAATAACAATAAAATATGCTAACCAATAACACAAAATGAACTAAAGCCTTTAAATACATCTTTATTATGTGTATGAGGCTCTATTTAACTCAAAACAAGTAGAATAGTTTCTTAGACATTCTTTAAGCCTTGCTCTTCTTATTTTAAGCCCATACCATTTTCAATAACACGTAGAAAATTGATTAATCTAGGCAATGCATCTAAGTCATCCTAAATAACATCAATTTTATGCATAGCCGTTATTAATCTTTGTAGAAATATTTTCTTGCATTTAGTATTTTCCTGAATCATTAGACATCCAATTCTTTGTAAGGGATCATAAGAATGACTGAAAATAAGTACCAGTGCAAGCTAATATCCATCAATGATTTTGGCAAAATAACAAAAGAAGGAAGGAGAAATCATAAATTGAATATTATTCATATGGAAATCATAATTATTATTCTCAGGATTGTTTTTTAATGAAGATAATATAAAATTAGAAAAAGCTAATGGAAATTGAATGGGTGAAACTTTAGTACTTATAGTGAAGGATTAGCCAAAAGATTAAAAAGAGCATAGTTACCTTGATAATACAACTAGTAATCACATGAAAGGTTATAAAGAAAAATTTATGGAATTAGTTATCAAATTGATAAATACCATATGCTTTAGTGATAATACAATGATGAAGATTAAAGTCAAATGTGTGATTTCACTAAAAAGAAAGCATGTGTTCATAATGTAAGCTTCTCTCTAATATTTACATTTTTTCACTACTAAATATATAACATTTTAAGCATTGGTCAAAATTTGGAGAATGGTTTTCAATTTTCTATGAAGGATCATAATCTTTTATGACGCTAATCTTATTTATAATGACTATGACTAGCAATATGATATTTTTGTTAAATTTGTTTGAGTATTAATGTCAGTGATCCTTAAACGATATAGCATATGAAGTATAAGTAATTGATTATTAATGCACTCAAGGTTTTAGGATAGAAGAAGATAGTTAGAGTCATTTCAAATATAGATCATTTTGGATAATTATATTAGGCATAGCTGCTTGGAAAGCATTTAAAGAAAAGTTTTAAAAAATAATCATTTTCAAAATCCACCAGACCATACCAAATTATTCATATAGATGTTTGTGGTTCCATTAGCCCTCTTTTTCTTTTTTTTTTTGGATAAAGCTATTACTTTATTCTCTTCATTGATCATTATAATAAAAATATGGTAAATTTGTGAAGTTCAAGTTTAAAGCTTTTAATGCATTTAACAATTTTAAATATTTGATTAAACAAGAATAGTTTTGAAAACAAATCTTTGAGAACTAATAAAAATGGATAATTTCTAGATTTAAGAGTTTTTATGAGTTCCATAGGATTCATCATTCTTTTATAGTTTGTAGATCTCTATAAAAAGTAGAGCAGTAGAGAAAAAAGTAAATAATCATGTTGTATGCAACTTGTCTTTCAGATTATAATTCAATAAGGAACTTGAAAATGTCACTCTATAGGAAACATAGAGTGCAGTGTAGCCAATTTCATCACATTTGAGAGTATTGGTTTCATTGCATATGCATGTTCTACAATAAGAGAGTTGCAAACTTGATTATTAAAGTAGAAGTTAATTTGTTTCTTTGGATATGATGAAAACTCAAAAGGCTATTGAATTATAGTGGAGATATTAAGCAAAGGAAAGAATGATAATAGTAGAGATGTTAAATTTGATGAAGAAGCATCATATGTTTGGAGCTCTTAAATGGATGGATTTTACAATTTCTTTCCATATTTTGAATATAACGAATAACAAGGGGTCATTTAAGAATTAAAAAATGATTATCCTCTACGAATTTCACCACTTCATCATCCACATCTTCACCAACAAGTGAGAGACCTTAAGGATATCGAAAATTTGATAAGTCTACATTGAGATACCAATGAGATATATGGTTAAAATGCAAGAAGATAAACTATTCAATTTAAAGAAGAAGTGCCTAGAGTTTGAAATAATTAAATCAATAATTATTTCTAAAATAAAGGTTTTACTAAATGCTTACACAAATATGCTGTTTATAGTAAAAAGGATAAACTCCAAACATCTCAGTTGTACCTTAACATTTCTTAAAATATCTAATTAAGCATATTTCTTTATTTATAGTATTACGTTGTAAGTTAATATTTTCAAAAAGGTAGAAGTACGTAGTACTCTAAACTCTAATAGAATTAGGTTTTATGTTAATTCCTTATAATTGGTGTTAATTTAGTCATATGGTGTCACAGTTGGGTAACCTAGATCCACTAGACACTAATTTAACTTTTAAAAAATTTCTTTAAATATTAATCAAATGTTCAATTTGCATCTCAATCTTTCCAAAAAGGTCTAATTAAATCTATACTATTATTTCTGGCATCACTTTGACATGCTACTGAGAGTGCAGTAAGTACTTTTATATTGGCAACAAGAAGAAGAGTTATACCATGGATGACAATAGACATTTTATTAAATATTAAAATGAAAATTGCATCTTTGGTCTTATTAAAGATGATCACGAAAGATAGCTTAGAACTAATAGTTCATTATCTATTGTATTTTTCCATTTTAATACTCTATCTAAGAGTTATCAATATTTATCAAATCTGTTCTTATCTAATGGAGCACTATTGGATCAAATGACAATGGAATTTATTATTTGTTTGTTTCTATATAGATGATATTATCTTAACAAGAAATAATTCAAATATGTTTAAAGGTACAAATGTCATATAGAATTTGAGATGAGTGACATACATTATTTTTTTTACTATTTGAGAATATAGGTAAGGTAAAAAGAGGAAGAAAATTTTATCACTCAAGAAGGTTATGCAAAGTAGGTGCTTAAGAAATTTTTTATGTTAAATAGTAAATTAGTTAAAACTCCTCTATAGTGTGGAATAAACCTATCACAGTTTTAAGAGGAAGATAATGTAAATTTAAATTTATTCAAAATAATTGTAGAAAGTTTCAAGTATTTGACTTGCACAAGGCTAAATATCTTATTTACTATTGGACCTGTAAGTCTATTTATATAGACATCTAAATTTTACTTGAAGACAACCAAAAGAATTCATTAGTATCTCAAAGGGGCTATTGACTATGACATGTTTTGCTCTTCTTCTAAAGATTTTAATTTAATGACTTTTTGTGATAATAATTTTACTAGAGATTTTAAAGATAGAAAAGTATTATTGTATTTGTTTTAGAAATAATACAATATCGTAGTGTTCAAAGAAACAACCTATGGTCAAGCTCTCTACATGTGAATCGAAGTACGTTGTAGCTACTTAATATACTTGTTGTGCTATTTGGTTGGGAAGGATGTTGAAAGAGTTATAATTAAAGCAAATTGAAATAGCATAGATAATAATTGTCGACAAGTTTGCTTAAGATTTATTAAAGAATCCAATGTTTTGTGATAAGAAATATTGACACAATTTCATTTTATTAAAAAATGTATAGCTAAGAAGGAAACTAACTTAAATTTTTTTTAAGTATCTTGATCAAGTTGCATACATTTTTATTAAGCTCCTCATATATGTTGTCTTTCAAAAGTTATGTGTGATACTTTGAGTTATACAAAAAATAAGTTTTGGTGATATAATGGAAATAAAATTAACTTCTAGAATTCTAAAGTAATTTTGAAGGAGTAGGTAAATGGCTAAATCTTAATTATCTCTAGTGATTTAAGAGAAGTTTTAAAGTTATATATGTATAGGTTTAAATGAATTTAACTTTGAATCATTGAACTTACTCAGAAAGAGTTTCTTTTTAGAAAGTAAAATAAAATTATTTCTAAATAAATAGAAACTACCTTGAAATTTTTCTACTGTACAAATTTTATTATGTTATTAACAATATTTTCCTCTTTATTCTAATATTAATTGATTTTATGTTAGTAAATCTAAAATTCTCCATTAAACAACCACACAACATTTCATTTTATATAAAAGTTATAAGAAAAAAACTTGTATCATAATAATATTTTTCTTTTGTTATTTATATCATTGTATAATTATTAATGAGCCTATTGTTTTTCCATAAAGAAGATGGTCTTCTTCTCTAACAAACTAATAAGTATTGAGGAAATTTTTTTATTTTAATAATATTCTACACTAAAATAAAAGTTAATAATAAATTTTAACATTACTTAATATATAGGACTAAAAAGAAAGTAAAATTATTCCTTTTAAACTTTTTAATTAATAACATCTTTAATATAGGCTAAATATACATTTTGAACCTTATCATTTTCACCGTAATACAACTTAAACTATAATATTTTGGAGCGTTCAATTTCAATCTTGACATTTTCAAAATGTTTAAAATAGACCATAAGTAAATAAAAAGTGAATGGGTTAAACTTTTGTCCAAAACTGAAATATCATCGCTCTAAGTGGATGAAAAAGGAAAAGAGGTTAAAATTCCATCTTTTAAATTTTATTATTTTTGAAATTTTAATAATGGATCCCAGTACCATATACATGCCATGTGACTTAGTGGGGCTAGATGACTTATTATAAGATTTTAATTAATTTAATTATTATGTATCATAATGATATTAATTAATAGATCTAATTTAACTGAAAATATTGGAGCTTCTTAGGTCTCAACTCCTGAGACTAAAAGAAAGATTCTTAAATTTAGTTCAGCCATGCACGAATGGTCGCCTTGTGATGATCAAGAGGACTTTGAAGATGGCCAGAAGTGACGATGTGTCTGCCCCTAATACATTAATACTCACTAATGAGAGCATGTGCAATTTCAGACAGAAATAATTGAAATTGTAATCATCAATGTACACAAAAAAAGGTAAAGTAGTCTAGTAGCTACGTGTCAGCCTCCGTAATCATATTATGTTGAGCTCGAATGATCGTTGCTCGACGTGATGCAAAGATTGGCAAGTGACAGTGGCCGTAGAATTGGCCTTGTGCTGTCGTACACAATTGTGGATCCCATCCCAATTCATCGAAGGGGGAGTTAAAGCTAATGTTAAAGCGACATTGTTCTCTTTCCCCGAGCTCAAATAATTGAAATTGTAATCATCCATGCGAGCATTAACTATTCCTGCTGAGCTCAAATAATTGAAATTGTAATCATCGATGTGAACATGTCAAGTAGTCTAGTAGCTACGTGTAAGCCTCCGTAATCATAGGATGTTGAGCTCGAATGGTCGTTGCTCGAAGCGATGCAAAGATTGGCCAGTAACAGTGGCCGTGGTATTGCATTTGTGCTGTCGTACACAATTGTGGATCCCATCCCAATTTATCAAAGGGAAAGATAAAGCTAATGTTATTCTCTTTTTTAACTAATCCTCCTCAGCTCCAAAATTCAACACGACACCAACAATGTCTTTGTACCAGCAGCCATTTATCTGACGTTTTCCCTGTCAATATGATCAATCAGCTTGGACCCCCATACGCGGATTAAGTGTGATAACATGCCAATCTTTCTGACCACGTACAAAGCTCTGCAGCTTAGCTGCAATCAACCAGTCATTTCAGTTTGAAAACTTGCCCTTTCACAGAACAAAGTAGTAAAGTAAAATGTACGTTGAACACAAATAGTTTGCAGCTGGCATAAATTTATAAATTTTTGACAAAAGTTTCAAAAGGAGTGTTACTTAAAGAACGAGATCCTATGTTTTTATCCCTCTATTCCTGTTCTTGCCATCTTCTCAAGAGTAAAAACAGATGAGATGGGACAGACGAAATCTTCTCCTTACGTAAGTATTCGATTCTGGAAATTAAGAATTGGATAAAATGCCAAACCTTTATTGAAGTAGGATAAATAAAAATTGATGTCATGTATAATATGTTTTACCTTGCAAACATAATGAATAATTTAAAAGAAACTTTGAGTACTACCATTTCATGTCATAAAACTGCCCACCGGAAGAAATATTCCATGACCAATGAATCACTCCAAGTCCCAGTCCCTCTCGTGTCATCTCATCGTGCGTGGCATAGAGATAATTAGATGGAAATTAACATGTAGAAAGAACGAGGAAGATATCTGATCAGAGGTTGAAACATGTCTGCGTTTTTATATCAGAACACCGAGTTCATGCAGTACAAATATTAAGTACAGGCGTTGTACTGCACTGCATTATTCATTATTCATATGGACACAAAGGAATCAGACGTCCGATCATTATTCGTATGAACACGTCCGATCATTATTCATATGGACACAAAGGAATCATACGTCTGATCAGACCTTCTACTTTATAAATTATTCTTATCTTATTTTATTAAATTTCATTCGTAGTGGGTTTCACATAAATATGTAAATAAAATTAAATAACGCTGATTTAAAATACCATAAACGATCCAAAAGATTTTAGGGCAAAGCAGCTTTACTAATATTAGTTGGCAAAGATTGATATAATTAATTGGTTAGTTATGAATTGAGACTATCAATAAATATGAAGGAATCAGACATCCGATCAAATCTTCTGCTTTATAAATCAGTTCTTACCTTATTTTATTAAATTTTATTCATATATTTAAGTAGATTTCACATAAATGTATAAATAAAATTAAATAACGCTGAGTTAAAATACTATAATCGATTCAGAAGATTTGAGGGCAAAGCAACTTTACTGATATAAGTTGGCAAAGATTGAAATAATTAATTGGTTAGTTATAAATTCAGACTATCAATAAATATGAGCTTTCAAAGAAAAAAAAATCGTAAATATAAATGAGCTGGCTGAAAAGGAAAAGACAAGTTTGAAAGGGACAGGGGGAGCAGTTGACTGATTGTTTTCAGATAGTAACGTCATGATTTGGTGCAGAGAATAAGCCCATTCTCTGGGAAAGCCTGATGTGGATTTGGGACTTCAAAATAAATAATATGATAAATAGTCAATGTTTTACATTTTCATGTGAACTAAGCTTGGCGATTCAGCTACTGCACAAGCAAAAGCAATGCCGAAATTTTGTGGTTAAGTTTTGAGTTAAACGACTTAAAATGAAATAATAATAATAATAATAATAATAATAATATATACAAAATTAGAATTGACATAATTATCAATATTATGAATGCTGTACTAATTTTGATATCGAATTAAGTTTTGGTATAGTACTATATTAGTAACGGTCAATACTGGGTATCATTTCGAGCAAATGTTTAAATTTATAAAATAGTCCCTGAATTTTTTTTAAAAATTACAAAATAATCCATTAGTATACTATACTGTATCTTTATGATTTTACATAAATCTTGTCTAAAAAATCATAATAATAAAATTTAAAATAACAATAATTTATTTATTTTTATTAATAATAATTTTCAGATATTTCACATATAAATAATAACCGGAATTAATATAAAAAAATAATAAAATAAAAAATAATTTAAAATATTTATAATAAATTATTAGCTTTAATCATGTTTAATTTGCTCAGTTCAAATTTAAGAAATAAATTAAATCATGGTATAAGTATCATTTTATTAGTTGATGTGTTATATTCAAGTCATATGTATTTTATTGTTAATTTTTAACCGAATTAGTGTTTTTAAATATTTTAAAAATTGAAAAACTTTTAAAATTAAAACTATTATAAATTTTTGAGCCTCCAAGCCATTAATACTTTGCTGAAAGCCTATGACTAGATTAGGTTGTATATACAATTCAATCGTTGTTTAATCATTCTTTTTAGTATCTTCTCTCCTCTTCATCTTATCGTCAGCATTTATCACCGTTGACACATGCCAGACCAACTAGATTAGGTTGTGCACACACTTCAATAGTTGTTTAATCCTTCCTTTTAGTATCTTCTCTCCTCTTCATCTTATCTTCAGCATTTATCACCGTCGAAACATGCCAGACCAACTAGATTAGGTTGTGCATACACTTCAATAGCTGTTTAATCATTCTTTTTCTCAACTGCCATCAACCTTTTATTATCCTCAACTACCATACATATGCACAATCACCTTTCCTATTTGCTCTTTCTCTCTGTATAAACACCATAAGTGAGTAGTGAGTAGCATTCTCACTTACAGTTGGGGTGAGGTGGTTCACTTCCAACTACTTGTGTCATGTTTTCCTATGACCTTTGTTCCAATAACATCCTACCTATTTACGTTTTCTCTTTCATAGAGAATTTAAAATTGGGGTGTTTAGGGTTTGCACTACAACAAACAAACCTTTTGGCGATGCTTTATTTTGCGATGAAACCAAAATCATCACAAAAAATAGCGTATTGCGACGATTAAATTATTTTGTCACTAAAACTAACCATTTAGCGACGAAAACGAAAAGTGTCATAAAAGGAAAAACGTTTAGCGAAGTATAGAAAAAATCGTCTCCAAATGCTTACTATTTAGTGACGATTAAAAAAAAACATCATTAAAGGATGCATAATGGGTAATGATATCAACTAATTGTCGCTAAATAATGTTATGGTGACGATTTTAGAAAATGTCACAAAAAATCATCAAACATTTGGCAACAAAAGTAGAAAATCGTCACCAAAGGTTTTATATTTGGCAAGGATATTGTGAAGCGTCACCAAAAGGTCAATATTTCGTGACGAAAGTTTGATTTAGTTGCAAAAGGTTAGACATTTGACGACAACTGTTTGTAATCGTCGCTAAATGTTAAGCATTCAGTGACAAATTTAGAAAATCATCGCTGAATGTATACATTTGGTGATGATTTCTTTAAATCGTCACCAAATGGTTGATATTTTCCAAAATTATTAAATTAATATTTTTATAATCTACCATAGTTAACATATGTTTTGTTGGAGATTTGTTTTGAATGTTTACAATGTATTATTAAAAAAAAACTCACAACATTATTTTAAGTGTTAAACAGTGGTATTAATTAATCATTAGTATTTACTATAACATTGCAAAAATTAGTTATAAAAATTTTAAATAATTTTATCAATATAATAATATGATATATGGAGTGGTAGGAACTTTGAATTAGAAGTTACCCAATTCATACACTCATAGAACTAAAACAATAATAGTCCACATTCAATGGTATGCAACTTGACCCCTAAGTAGTACATATGTTATTTGACAAATTATTATAGATATAACAATAAATAAACTTTAAAGCTAAGTTCAGTTGATTAACTCGCTAAATGACAATGATATAATTATTTATTTGGATTCCAAGTAACATAAGAGTCGGTAAAGGTAAATGAGTCCCTGATGTCTAGATTCCCGAGAAGGGTCCTTGAACATTTGAACGCACCTATTAGAACAGTAATAGTTGTTCCCTCAAGTGTAGGGTTTTTTACACCCTCTTGCAACAACTTTTCGCTATAGCTAAACTTGTAGAGGATGCAGTGAATAAGTCGCTAGATTTAGCACCTAAAACACAATCAGTATAGAAATTAGATATTGTCATATTAGTAAACCGTTAAATGAACTAAAAATGGAGTTACATTCATACGTGCATGAGCAGACGAAGTATTTGACATTGATGAATTTTTCAAAACAACCGATTTCCCTAATCCTTTATGGACTGTTGTGACATTGCTCTCGCCTCCATGGTCACACATGTCTTTTTGGAGACTCAAGAAAACTTAAAACAATATGTAGTATAAACCATCAAATGTGAATATATATAATAGCTTCATAAAAAGAAATGAGGTACACAAAATAAGGAAAGTGACGTTTTTCGGATAATGCTAAACACTTTGAAGTAGAAGATCGGCCATGAAAGGCAAACGATGATTTGTATATGAAGTGGGGATTTTTTCTTTATCAAGGGTCGATCACAATAGCATGTTTCAAAAATACTACATGAATGCTCATGCTTGATATGATTGTAAAGCTACCAAAAGTGATTGAACTAACTTAGTTACAAACGATATATCAAATGCATAATTAAACCAACACAATAAATACCTAAAGGGTTTTAGTTTGTGAGATAATCACAATAGAACAATAGAACAAAAGAATAATCATAATAACTCACAATAGAACAAAAGAATAATATCGATTCAGTGAATAATCGATCTTCAACAGTGATGAGAAGAACACGAAACCAAAAAAGTTATCTACAAGAGGTTTTTGGATTTGAGAAGACAACTTGACCGAGAATGGAGTAGGCTTTTATTTGAAAAACTAATACAAAATGACGTCGTTTCTCTAGTTTAGGCAAACAATGTTGTTTATTGTTTGCTGTAGTTGTTGAGAAGTAGTATTAATTAATTTGCTATGATTTATTGTATTTAATCGACAATCGTCCGATGTAACAACTAATACATGGTTCGTTGCTAAAGCCCGTCGATTCATAAATAATTTTTAATAATTTTTTTCTTATTCCAAATAAAACATAATTTGAATTAAAAATTAAATGATTCATTTGAAAACTATTTGGAATTTAATATGTTGACCATTCAAATAAAATAACATTGACTTACAATTTTCAGACAATTATACATTTTCATTAATATAATTTCAAAAAATATTTGAATAAATAAACATTTTAATTATTGCAATTAATATAAGAAGACATTGTAACATAATTATAAAACTATTTCTAACAAATCATATTCAAAGATTAGTCATTCCCAAAAATTAAGCAAATGAAGAAAAATTGTATATATAGTTGAGAAGATTAAATTTTCTTTTTGTTATTGGTAATAGGAAAAACTCATATATGTTAATTAATTAAGAAGAAAATGCTTAGGTTTTGGCGACGTTTTCCAACATTTGTAGCCAAAATTATACAGATTAGGCGATGATTTAATAGATTGGTAGCAAAATGTTGTTCATTTTGTGACACTATAGGTGTTTCATATCCAAAGCGTGGCATTTTATGACAAATATTGTTTTTGTCGCAAAATGTGGGAGATCAGAATGATATAACTACATCGTTTTTCACCTTTTTCCAAATTTATTGGCAACGATTATCATATATCGTAGCTAAAGGTTTGGCATTTTACAACAATTCCTATTTTCGTCCTAAATGTTGCAACGTTTAAAAAAATTTTAAGTGGGACAACATCGTTTGACATTAACTAAAAATCAAACCCGCAACCTTCCCCCCTTCCTCTCCCTCGTTTCTTTGTTTGTTTGTGAATGTGTTAATGTTCCCGAATGTACATTTTTTTGTGCTTTCTTCGATTTCTTGAGTTGTTTGCATGGATTGAATAGCTACATTGTTGGGTTTGTGTTGAATTGTGTTAGGGATGGTGAAGATAGGGAACAGAATGAATGAATGGTTGAAGTTGGGTGAGTTTTATGTTCTGGTTACAATGTGCTTGATGAAAGTCTTGTGCCAACATTTTGTTTCATATTTTGTCCGAAAATTTATCTGTTTTCATCGAACACCTTTGTAAGGAATTTATATATAGGTCTTGAATTGTAGGCCACCTCCCATTGCAAGTATTGAAGGTAATGGTTGACATTTATCATCAGACTAATGGAAAAAATCAAACCCACAGCCATTGTCAACTGTTTACTAAAAGCCAAATACCAAAAATAGAGGCTTTCATTCGAAGGCTTATGGGAATGATGGTCCTTTGGGACCCAAATGGGAACTAATTTTTATGCAATTGTAACTCCATGTTTGTTCTTGTTTATGTATCTCTTCTAGTTGGTTTTTTTTTCAAACTAAAGATTCAATTAAGATGTAGTCATGAAGGGATGCTAAGCTCGTATGACATAAACGTGAATGCTAAATAAACGTGAATGATAGTCTTTTAGTTCTTAATATTACATGTAAGTCGAGGCTTAAGGGTCATATTCAAATGATTTTGCAACTTATTTACTATGTTAATTTTATTTTAATGTATTAACTATAAATAATATTAAAAGAATATAATTGATCTTACTTAGCAATTATTGTACTTTACATCCTATCTTTTAATGTAACTTCTCTATCTAAGTTATGAATTTGCCTATCATTAATTTATTACCTAAAACTAAGGTAACTACATCTTTTATTATCAGGTAATACAATGATAAGTAGGAGTCGATCCCTTGAGGAAGCAAAGTGAATTAAAAAAAACTATTAATTATTCAAAACTCAAAAATATTTTTTAGAGTTTAATTAAAGAAAATATAAACTAAAATAAAACCTATATAGGTACTTTAGAAAGCATCATTGATAAGCTTAAAATCCTATATAGATTAAAACATTTGTTTTTGTTATATATGTTCTACTTTTATTTTCATTTCCACTAATCCTTTGCTTTTCTATTATTTTGACAATGAACATTACCTTCAAATTGTAGGTTGAGTTTACAAACTTTTATATTCACAGTTAAGCTAATAAGAATCTTAGAAAGCTTCATTGTGCCCACTAATGCAATTCTTTATTTTCCAAAAAAATTATCAATTTTATTATAAAAAACACTACCACCTTATCAAAACAATATAACTTTTATGTACAAAAATTACCACTATCCACATTAATTAGGTAACATAAAAGAGACAACTTTTGCGTTATATAAATGCCCAATGTGGGTCGACATTGAAATTCTTTAACCTTCTTTCTTCTATGTCTTAATTATTGGCATATCCTAATCTTCGTTCTTTGTGCACAATTTAGATATTTATAAATTATGTCATTATAATGTCTATGCACATTAAATATGATTTAGGTCTTGTAGATTTTGATGTTTTAGTTATGTTAATTTACGATGACTATGAGCATATTTTTAATGTTTTTGCAGATGTTGATGATTTTCAAAATCTTGATCATGACGATTTCTATAAATAAATTGTTTTTGTTTTTTGAAATGTTAAGAAGATCATTGCCTTATGTTGTTGATGATTTACACAAGTTTATTGTAATGGCACCTGGTAGAAACAAAGGAAAGAGGGTGGTAACGACAGATGAAGTTTCTTCCACAGAACAAGCAACAATTGCATCATCTAATGAAGAAAGTCAGCAACAACCTTTACCAGCATCGTCTGGTAGTCATGAGAGATCTTCAGGTCTATTATTGATAACCAAATATATTTACATTTATGCTCTTATCACATGTTTATTGTGCTCTTCTCATTATGTTTTTTTTTCAAGTTCTAATACTGGCATCAGAAAATGAGGTAAAGGTAAGACAAAAAGAGCTGAGTTGCAATGGATGAATGTTACAATGAATACCAAGTTGTCAGTGACGATTAACCCTTCGCAAAGACTCCTAGTAGGTAAGATCCAAGCTACAAAATTGGTCAGTGAGTTGGGCGTCATTGTTTGGAATGAGTTACTTTGCCTTCAGCATATCAGGAAGTTAAAGGAAGATAATTTGTTGCAAAATGTTTTGGACAAAATTTCGATAATATTTCAATTCATTACATTATATGTATTGCAATTGTACTTAACTAAAATAATAACTTAACTTATACGTGTTTTTCAAAGATGAAGCTCAATATCTTTGATATAGACACACTTGAGATTTCAAGTAGTGTTAGTTCACTGTTGAAACAAATGGTGAAGGATCATCGATATCGACTTCATAAATATTATCGGTCTTTTCTTTCCGATGAAGAGGCAAGGAGACATGTTCCGGAACGGGAGACTGAAGAAAATTGGAATAAAATGTGTGATTATTGGGCTTTAGTGAAGGTTTAAGTTTTTCTCTCTTTATATTTCCTTCCATTAATTATGTTTATATATTTCATAACTACTTCTCTTAATTTAGGAAAAGTGTAAGAAAGCCAAGGTCAACAGAGAAAAAAATGAAGACTCATTATGACACCGACTCTAGATAATTTGTCATATTCTGATAAGAATTTGTAAGTGTAATATTTTTAATTTATTATTCTATTTTTAATGCAATAAATTCTAATTGGTTTTAATTTTTTAAATTCATGTTATAGATTCAAACACAACTCCAAGGGCAAGAGTGTGATAGGATCAGACTGTACAAGCACACACACTATAAGGAAGGTCAAGGCTGGACATCTAAAGAGGTATAGAGTAATTATGTAAGTACAAATAAATTAATATTATAATTTATTTTTTTATGTAGTAGTAAGTAATAATTTTTTAGTTAATTCGACTTTCTACTTTAAATTATAGGACAAGATGCAGGAGTTGTTGCAGATGTCATTGGCTGGGGGAAATCATCTCAATGTCGATGACATTTCCAACAATGTCCTTAGTACACGATCGGGCTATATCAAACGTCTTGGGTATGACACTAAGCCTATTGGTGCCTTTTCGTCACGATTACCATATTTCACGACCAGCATATGTCACGACACTTCAAGAAAAGAATCAGGCACTGAAGAGTAAATTACAATATACGGAAGATAAGTTACAATATACAATAGATAAGTTAAATCGTAATGTAAAAGAAGTTAACAAGTTTAAAAAGTTGGTAAAACAAATGCTAAGTTTAGCATATGTTAGTGGCAGTGACGACGACGAAGAATTCTAGATTGTGTTTGACTTGTAATTATTTTTTTAAATAAAATACATTCCATTTTTAATGTTAATTTTATTTCAATTTATTATTATTTTAAAAATATGTCAGTAACATTAATTATAAAATAAATAATTTTGATTTTCAAACTGTCTTAAAAATGGTAATAAATTAAAATAAATTCATTTTTAACAATTAAAATAATTTTTAAATTCAAAAATTAAATTTTGTTACTAAATAATATTACTTACCAAAACAAAATCATCACAAAAAGTCATTAATTACGTAAAAAGAACGTTGTCAAAAACATTTTGCAAAACCACATACTAGTAGCTAAAATTATTTTGCTACTAAAACTAAGTCATCACGAAAAACTATTAGCTGCCAAAATCAAAATCGTCACAAAAAGTTTTTACTTACTTTTGCAGAAATGTCTCTAAAAACATTTCCGTACAATAGATAATTAGTAGCTAAAACTATTATGATACTAAAATCTAATCATCATTAAAAATAATTACCGACGAATATGGTTTAGTAGGGAAAAACTTTTAGCTACGAAATCAAAACGTCGTACAAAACTATATATGATGTCAATTATTTTCGTCAGTTTTATTTTTTACCGACGAATTACTTGTGTCGAAAAACATTTTTGGTGATGCATTTGGAAAAATGTCGCAAACGTTACTTTGCTACCAGGATTCTGCGACAAGTTGGACGATGATAGTTTTTTTGTCACAAATTAGTATTTGCGACGATTCGTTATTGTTTAGCCACATATTTTTTCATCGCTAAAAGTTGAGTTTGTTGTAGTGTTGGTTTAGGGTCAAGGTTTCCTATTTTTTCTTCAATCTCCAATTTCATCTTTATCTACTTTCCAAGGTTCTTTTCCCATTTCCCATTCAATTATCATCTCCATTTACGTATATATATATATTTATATGTGGATTTTACAAGTGCGGCCGTGATAGCTGTGATGGTGGAGGAAGTGGATCTTTACCACTAGAGTCATCAAAACTTTCAGACACCATATATGGAGGGCATCGTCGCAACAATCAATTTTCCATTCTCGTCCACCAAAAACTTACGTGGCTCCGGCAGTGGGATGATGATAGCTTCAACACCAATGGCATAGAGAAAGGGAGGGGCAAATAATGAGGCTTTATAGTAGTGATAACTTCATTTTGCTATCCAAATGATAACGGAGGAGGGCTGTCATTAGAGGAGCATTAAAGGCCAGAAAAAGACTAAACGATACTAGCCATTCTATATATGGTTCTCCAATTATAAATTTTACCTTGTATTTTTTATATCTGGTTCTCCATTTTAACACCAACTAGTGCGACCAATTCAAACCAAAATTTCCAATTTTACCTTGTATTTTTTATATCTGGTTCTCCATTTTAACACCAACTAGTGCGACCAATTCAAACCAAAATTTCACAATGAATCTTATTACATAAATTTGATATGATACAAGCCACTATGGTATCATTTTCTAACGAGTACAATGCATATGGATGGATATGGCATGAAACACATGCCTATAATTGTACACTTAAAAGATGAGAATACACGTATAATTGGAGAGGGAAGGAGTAGTTGTTTTTAATGCATGGAACAAATTCCTCCACATTCAACATGTCAATTACTGCAATAAAATAATTATTGTTAATATCTTAAGTTTACAAAAGTATATCTAGTTGATTTCAAATTATAAATGCTATAATATTACAACAATATCATTTTAATTTACTGATAAAATGATAACATCATTAAATTTTTTTGATGATAAAAAGCATATTGATACCAATGGTTCTTTTATGTTTTAAAGAAAGTAAAATATAAATATTCATGAAAGCGAGAGAATTGAGTCAAATAATGCATTATGAAGCAAATTGACTATAATAGAGAACGAAAGAACGATTGAATTCAAATTAAATTATTAAAATTGAATTCAAAAGTCAAATTAATGTGTAAGATACGTCGATTGAAGTGACTATCAGTGACTAGTAGGTTGATTGATATCTTTGAAACTAATCGTTACAATAACTAATTACTCTATATTTTTAGCACGATTTTGAGAGCATTTAACTTGTATTTTGATAATTTTATAAGATTTGGTATCCAATGTGGCTTATATTTTGTTTTTAGACCTTATTCTAACTGCCCAGTAATATAGGAATAAATTAGGTCTAGTTGTATCCAAACTGGAGAAGTTTTATAGTGATTTTGGATGAGAATACGTTGGACATGGTCTTATTTTTAGTAATGCAGCACAAACATGAGAACATGCTTTGACCCATTTAGCTTATTAATGTATTTTTGACTTTTCATCAACTTGGCACATGAAGGAATACGACCCATTCCTACCATATGACAGCCTGGAGCATTATGCTTTTTATGACTACTTGCCTTACGAAGAACACAAATCATATAAGGACCTCTGTCACAAAAATGAATTTGTGTTTATGGACTTCAGACCTGTGTTCATAAGCAAAACCTCAATCACATAACAAAAAAGGCGATAAGGCAACATATATGTAATATATAGAAAAGAAGTTAAAGGAGCAACATGGGACAAACATGGGCCCATATTGCTACTATATTTATCAAAATTTTAGGTTTATTGAGATAAAGGGCAAAAGAAATCAAGAAGAGAATAGTTTATTAGGACCAAAGTCCAGTTAGAAGGGAAGAAGGGCGAGGTCTTGGATCCAAGAAAGGCCTAAGGATGAGAGGATGGCTAAAGGAGATTTAAGAATACATAAAAAACGAAATAACATTAGAGGAAAAGTTCAAGATTTCATCAAGATTTAATCAAGAACGTCGAGATTGAAGATATACCGGAACTTTTTTAATATCTTTTTCTATTTTCTATTGTTGGTTTTCTTTGATTTATTGTGAACGTAATTATGATATAGATCTAGTTTTGATGAACCCTAGACATATGTTTCAAATTAATTCTTTTATTTAATGCAATATTATAGTTTGCTTGGGAACTATTTGTGTTTACTTATTATATTGAATTAAAGTAGCAAGTGCAGAATATTCAATATTGAACTTTATACACAGGGATTAAGAAATCAAATTTATGAATAGATCAAAGCATGAATAATAAGAGTTGTATAACATCTTAGAAGTAGGACCATATAAATCTTCTAGGTTAGAGTCAATCTGTTAAGGAGATTCATAAGAACTATTCTTCTTATTAGATTAGATAATGGAAAGGCGTTTAATACTAGTAGATATAGTCTTCACATAATTCACACTCCTCATAAAATTATACATGAGAACAATAAATGCAATTATTTTAGTTATTTCTTTTAATGTTGCTTTATGTTTCGAATATAATATCACAACCATTATCTTTTTCTAATGAGTACAATGCACATCGACAGGTATGTGTAAAACACATAACTGTAAGTGAAAACCTAAAAATAAGAATATGAGTATGAGTAGAGACGTCCAAGAAGGAAGAAGTTTTTATTATATGGAACAAATCCCTCTATATTTAAGATATTAAGTTATTGCAATAAATAATTGTTTTTCATTCAATTATCTTAAGTTTATAAAAGTATATCTAGTTCAGTTCAAATTATAAATATTATAATATATTTTTAATAATATAATTTTAATTTGATGATAAAATGATAACATGATTAATAATAACAAAGCAAATTGCAACTGATGGTTTATTTTTAATATTTTGAAGAAAGTAATAAGTGAATATTCTTGCAAGTGAGACAAAGAAATGTATTAAGTCAATTGAGTTAAATAGTCCATTATAAAGCAAATTAAGTAGAGTATGAAAGAATGATTAAAATTAAAGTGAAGTATTCAATGAAAAAGTTAAATCAATGTGTGAGTTAGGTTGACTAAAGTGACTGCTACATCAATTAATGTCTTTGAAACTACTCATTACAACAACTAGTTTATGTCTTTAAAAGATTTTTGAGTTAGGGATGAGTACAACTAATCTAAAATTTGATTATTGGATATCTTTATAACATTTTGATGAGAATTGATACCATATCGAGAGAGGTTTAAGAGACTTATACTTGAGTTCATTTGAGCTCTAAATTAGTAAAGTCTACAAGAAAGGAGAGCATTGAGATGTAATTCATTTGGGTATTCAGTTATTATTCAAAGCTTTTTGGTTTCTCTTCACCATTAATAAGGCATATAAGAGTTATTTTTCACTCTAATGAGAAGAATGACGTGTACTAATGTTCCTATTTACATTTTAGAATAGGAAATTCATAAAAAATCATAAACTAAGCTGGGAGAGTGGAAGTAGTATAAAGTTATTACTATTATTGTTGTCGTTATTGTTGCAGTAGTAGTTGTTATTGTCGATGATGATGATAATGATGATGCTGATGATGATGATACTGCGAGTACTACTACTACCACTACCACTACTACTCCTACTACTACTACTACTACTCCTACTACTCCTACTACTCCTACTCCTCCTACTGCTACTACTGTTACTACTGCTACTACTCCTACTACTGCTACTACTCCTACTGCTACTACTGCTACTACTGCTACTACTCCTACTACTGCTACTGCTACTCCTACTCCTACTACTGCTACTCCTACTACTGCTACTCCTACTACTGCTCCTACTGCTCCTATACTGCTACTACTACTACTATTACTACTCCTACTACTACTACTACTACTACTACTATTATTACTACGACTACTACGACCACCACCACCACCACCACCACGACCACGACCACGACCACGACCACGACCACGACCACGACCACGACCACCACGACCACCACCACCACCACCACGACTACTACTACTACTACTACTACTACCACTACTACTACTACTGCTGCTGCTACTCCTATTACTACTTCTACTGCTACTCCTATTGCTACTGCTACTGCTACTCCTACTGCTACTACTGCTACTTCTACTACTACTACCACTACTACTACTCCTGCTACTCCTGCTACTCCTGCTACTATTACTACTGCTACTACTACTACTACTGCTACTGCTACTGCTACTACTACTGCTACTCCTTCTACTACTACTACTCCTACTACTGCTGCTACTATTGCTACTACTGCTACTATTACTACTACTACTACTACTACTCCTACTGCTACTGCTACTGCTACTACTACTGCTATTGCTACTGCTACTACTACTGCTACTACTACTACTACTGCTACTATTACTACTACTGCTACTACTACTCCTACTGTTGCTGCTGCTACTACTACTACTACTACTACTACTACTACTACTACTACTACTACTACTACTACTACTACTACTACTACTACTAC
>JAOSBN010000007.1:1496238-1506289 GCA_027563595.1 Erythroxylum suave | reverse complement strand
TTTCCTAGAAGGATTTAAGAACTAATTTTGCCATTAAGGGGGATCAAGAATTGCTAATTCTCTAGGTAAGCTTCTTCTTCTCTTATCTTTTCTGTAAGTTTATTACGTATGTAACTTAAGCTTTTATATTACATATTCAATATACAAAAGCTTTTCCTGAGTTTTGGTTGATAGGATCAAGTGTATTAAGAATAAGATAATTAGTTCAAGTCTAAAGTTGGACTTTAGCTTTGTTGTTTTTGATCATAATAAGTAACAAGTTGTTAAGGAGAATGTTGTTTTTAGCATCACTTAAAAGGAATGACCTTTTCTTTTTGTTGCTAGGATTTGTATGGTAAAGTTCCATTCAATTTTAAATTAGTTCATTCCTCTCCTGAGAATTTATGGGATTTGATTACTAAAAGAATTTAAATAAACATAATGAATTTAATGCTAAATTGATTTTTCAAAATAAAAATTTTAACATTAATTCATCGCAAAATGCCAACGTGGCAATAAGTTCTCGATGGCAAAAATGATCTATACTGAGAGGAATATGGTAAAATTCTCCCTAATGAAGAACAAATCGATGCGCAACAAATCTCCTCATCAAACAGTAATCATCTCTTGCCAATTACCTCTCTTTCTTTATTATATGTATATCATTTTATGTTAGGAAGCCATTAGATGAACATTTGATTATATATACTATGTATTGTGTAAAGCTTCCTTAAATCTTCAAGAGAACATAAAAGAAGATGGAGGAGGTGGCAATGTCCCGATGGTTTGTACATGATTAAGGAAATCAGTTATTTTGGAACAATCGTCGATTTCAAAAACTATGTTTGTTCAATCAAGTATGCATGTGTTCGAATTTGGGTTCCTTATATTGTTTGACTTAATTAGCTATTTAAGTTCTATACTTTTTGTTTCTGGTTCATTTAAATCAATGATTTATACTACATCTAAGGATTCATTCACTACATATCTTTTGCTAGTTTAACTAAAGCCAAGAAGTTGTTAGAAGAGGGTGTTAATAAACCACACTTGAGGGAAGATCTTTTATATTTCATCAATTGATGCCTTCGAACATGCAAGGTTCCTTATTGGGAATCCAAACTTAAGGAACTATTTTATCTTTTTTACTGGGTCTTATGTCATTTGGAACCTAGAAAAATCATTATTTTTCTTTTTGACGGAATAAGCGTGAAACTTTATTTGTTGTTTTGTATATAAAAATTGTTAAACTTCTAATTAAAATCTTGTATTACTTAACATATGTCATTATATTATATTGCCTATAATATTTCAATATTAAATGTATTATTATTTTGTTGTTAATAAATATTAATGATTAAGAATAGTATTCAACTTAAATTTATTATATTTTGATCTTATTAATATTAAAATTTTAGGTATGTTTATCTTTTTATATCCAAAACATATTTACTTTTCAAAATATAAATTACCTACCAAGTGTTTTTCAGCAATATGTTTAAAACTTTAAAAAGATTTTACAATTTTTAGATGTTCCATTTTATTTTCATGAAACATTTGTAAGTACGGAGGTGGACTATGTTCAATAAGCATCATTCAAGAATCATTTGTGTATAAATCCATATATTTAAACAAATTTATATAGTTTGAATGCATAACTATATAAAAAAAATTACAAAAATGGGAAATGAAAAAAATGAAAAATCATATAAGTGTCAATTATAATTAACCTTATGATTATTAAGCATACTTAGCATTAAAGTTATCTTTCTAATATTATTAATTTTAACAATACTATCACACACAAAAATTCTTTGGAATTCCTTTAAGAAATCCATAACATTTAAAATCTTTAATATTGACTTTTGGTGATGATTTTAAATTTTCATCACCAAAAAGCCAATTTTGTGCAGCGATAGGTTCTACATTTGGCAACAAAATATCTAAACCATCACAAATGGCAACGAATTTGGAAATCAACACCAAAAGCTGACTTTTAGCAACGATTTTCAATTCGTCGCAAAGAAAACATAGCTAAAAGTTAGTTTTGTTGTACTGATATCTAATTCAACAACTTTTAAAGAAGTTGCAAATCTAGAATAATGGCATAATGCTATAAAAAAGAAATTGCTACATATTGAAAGAAATGAAACATAATATTTGATAGATTTTTCAAATATGAACGTCAAAGTTTGGACTAAAATGGGTGTCCAAAACAACGTGTTAGGCAAATGAAGTGTACAAAAACACTAAGCTCATTTAGTATAAAGGGTTACTCACAACAATAAGGTATTGTTGTGATTGCGGTAGATGTCTAGAAGATAGGAAGAGTATGTCACGCTATGTATTTAATCTCTAATTAGGTGCCATATGGTAGAGTTTAAAGAAGTAAGCAATAATATTATTGTCCATATCTTAAGTAGAATATGCAACAAAAAGAAATAAGAATAATATAATTGTCCATATCTTATGTAAAATATGCAACAACAGTTCCATCAACTTGTCAATTGGTTTGATTGAGATGAACACTTGAAAAAATCAACTAACAACGAAAAGGATATAATTAAAACTTATTACAAAAATAAAGCAATCATTTCAATATAAAAAAGTCTAGCTTGTCATAGTAGATTTTCTTTTATTTTAATTTTTTCTTATTTAAAGAGAGACAATACACACTGAATTTTCCTTTAGTATGTTCTAAAGGTGTTAGTTATATAAAGGATCATGTATAAATGACGAGTATGTTAAAAAGGTTGGAAAAGAACACAACCTGCAAATCTGAGGTAACCCTAAGCCGTCGCAGACAGGAACCGGAATTAATATGCCAGTATATGAACTAGGATCTAATTAAAGTCCAACTTAAAAATTTTAGGTTCATACATAATCCTAACCCTAAACTCGTCAAAATCCGAACATGACATATTATAAAAGTTTTTAATTTATATCTGATTTATAATCTCATATTTTATTAAATTTTTGAACAATTATTTGAAATTAAAATAAAGTATCTAATTGTTTAGTAAGTAAAATTAAATCTATAAAGTATTTTGAAAATATAATTTCTTACAATAATATACATAAATAATAATCATAATTCCTAACAAATCAGATTAGATAAATAAATATAAAACTATGTAATTATGATAAGATACAAAAAATATAACATGAACATTAATTTATGTAACTCTTAAAAATTTTAATTTTAATTTAAAAATTCAATCGTGAATCATAAATTTATTCTCAAAATATGAGTGTTTTACTTTTGGACACAAATCAACAAAGACTCATTTGTACAATTCTAGCATAGAATCAAGCAAATCATATCCGATTGATTTTTTATTCTTTTTTTTTATTTTTAGCTATGAACTCAACATTTAGAGGCTGAGACAGTAGGGCCATAGACGCTTATTATAGGGCAAAAAAATTATAATGGTATCTTAGTTCCGCTAACAAAAGTTCCGATCTATGTACCTTTATTCATACTCAAGCAACCAAATCGAAAGGAAAGGGATATGAATATACGTATAATCAAACATGTTAAGATGATGTATGGCAAGGTCTGCACTAGTTATTATAACGATGGGACTTTTCTGTCAAGCAACTGACGTTTTCTTTGCACCGGTTGAGAGCTTTTGCAAGGGAACACTCGGACCCATTTCTTTTCAACTTGTCCTTTTCTATATTTATGGCACTGGCTATCTTGTAGGTCAAGGCATATCATTTTCGCCACTGAGATCACTGATTTGGACTATCGAATGAAGACAACAGCCAACAGCTGCAGAAGGATAAGAATTCTCTATCTTGTCCGCGCTCTCTCTTTCTTGCTTTTGTTTATGTTAAGAGGTTCACTAATTAGGCTTGCAATTAGTCTAAACACGTACCAACTGATGTTACATGATTCTTAATCAGTTGCCTTCATGGGAAAGGCAACGTTAATCCACCAGTCAAGTTTTCAATCGCGTTTGTTATCCCTACCAACTTGGTTAGTTAGTGCTTATAAGAGCGAAACTAGCAATTATCTATTCAATAACAATTATCATCTGAATGAATTATACATTCATTGGAGATTAGATCCTCTAATGGGTGGTAGCAATTTAGATATGTATCGTAACAACAATAAAAGGTAACTAGGTACATGTAAAGGGGTCACAGGACTACAAGACAGGTTGAAATTCCTCTGTGCATTAGACTGATTTTAGCTAACAAGCTACCATGGTAACAACAGAATAAAGTCTGAAAAAAAATTTTAAAAAGGCAAAATTTAAAGACTAACTTCTGGTCAGAGTCAACGAAGGCTCTCAGTCAAGTCTCTCATGTAAGGTGTAAATTACGATAACTATACACACAAGGAGCAAAGTGTTAGCACATGCAATATGGTCCCCATTTGATCACGTGAATAGATGCTAACTTGTGTCAGTACCCATCTGCCCAACTCAGTTCTTAAAGCAACTGCTTCACCGGTAGGAGAAGCAGTTTGCAAGATCGGCTATTATGTATTGTTGATTTGTCCTAGTTTTCATAAGCTTCGCTCGTATAAAGGCACATCTGATTTTTAAGTGGTATTTATCAGAAATTTTAAAGGGAGGCTAAGGTTCGGTTTAGTAATTAGCTGATTGCATTAATTGTTAGCCCGATAGCTGATTAAATCAGCTGATTTAAACTTATAAGACATAACTTAAAAAAAAGATACGAATATTATATATCTTAGTATTTTGTTGAATATTCTTATAAGAATTTAGATTTAAGATATTTAATTCTATAAAAATTAAGTTTATAACTCTAATAAAAACATAAAACATATAGTAATAATAATAAGAACAACAACAATCATAAGAATAATTATCATGATGATGATGATAATGATGATGACAAATCCAAACATAAAATATAATAATCCAAATGAAATTTAACAAAACAATTCAAATAAAACAAAAGAGGTTGGTCAAAATTTAAGGGTAAAAATGATATTATAGGAAAGAATAATCAGCTGATTGTCCAAAAAATCACTCACAATAATCTTTTAATTTTTAGTTGATTGGATTGAATCAGTCAATCCAACCAGCCAATAACCAAACAACTAAAATAACTTCTTGATAAAGTTAAATAGCTTATTTTGATCAATTAGCTAAAAAGTTGGCTGATCAGTCAACAATCAAACAAGGCTAAATATATTTACTTTGGAAATATAGCTTAATATGAGCATTAAGGATGGTACAGGTACTTACAGCATGGACGTAAGGGTTAAGACTGACATTTGGAGACAAAAATCCAACCAATCTTATGTGTGTCTTACAACTCACTCGCACCAAAGGAAAGTTCAGAGCCAATCATATAACAACAATCTCCTAACAAAGATCCAACCTATCTTACGCCTTTTACAACTCACACCAAATAAAAATCCAGAGCCAATCATATAACAGAAATCCCCTAAAAACCCCTATTTTTAGAGACGAAAAGAAAAGGCACCTATTACACAACTCACCCAGCTTTATAATCCCCCTCCCCTCCCGTGTCCTTTTTCTACTCCCATCCACTTCCCTCCATTTGACCTCAACCGTTCTTGGATCTAAATCTCCCTTCCCTTCATTTTCCCGAGAAGCTAAAAGAAACCCAGATACCAAAACTCCAAAAAGACTCAAACTTTCCTTCCAAAATGAGAGAAATCCTCCATATCCAAGGTGGGCAATGCGGGAACCAGATCGGGGCCAAGTTCTGGGAGGTGATCTGTGACGAGCACGGCATTGACCATACCGGAAAGTACAGTGGTGATTCAGATCTTCAGCTTGAGCGCATCAATGTCTATTACAATGAAGCCAGTGGTGGTAGATATGTTCCTCGTGCTGTTCTCATGGATCTCGAACCCGGTACTATGGATTCGGTCAGATCCGGTCCTTTTGGACAAATTTTTAGGCCGGACAACTTTGTGTTCGGTCAGTCTGGAGCTGGTAATAACTGGGCTAAAGGTCATTACACTGAAGGAGCTGAGTTGATCGATTCTGTTCTTGATGTCGTCAGGAAGGAGGCCGAAAACTGTGATTGCTTGCAGGGTAATGATGATTTCTTTTATTCTTTTTTCTCTAGTATTGCTTCCACTTGTTAGATCTTCGTGTATTAGCTGTAGTTATTCTTTTCCTGGATTTGTTAGTGGTTTTATATTTGTATATTGTGGGTATAGTTTAATGGTTGACATGACGGATTGTTTCTAGGCTTGGTTGGATCTCACGTCTTAATGCCTGCGTGTAAGTTTACACCAGTGTTAAATATTCAGTTTTGCATTCATTTTAGCAGATTCTGGATTATTTTCCCCTTTAAATGGTATCTTATATCAAAAGGAAATGGTTTTAATGATAGGCATGGCAAATATTATTGCTCACTGGACTTTTTAATTTCTGGAGGATAATTTTGTATTCAGATTAATAAGATCGTGATTTTGATTTTACTGCAGAAATGAGTTTTACGTATTAATACTGGGACGGACTCTGGTTCGAGATTAGATGGGATTCACGATGTCATATTTTTCCTTCCTTTCTTTTTCAAAATAGTACCTGTATTACTTTGCTAGGAATTTCGTATGTTGCCTTCTATGATTTTCTGTAAATGGCATTGGTGTTTCGGGATTCAAGTGTAACTCCTTTGTACAATTTCATTTACAGGATTCCAAGTTTGCCATTCATTGGGTGGAGGAACGGGTTCAGGCATGGGAACTCTCCTTATTTCTAAGATCAGGGAGGAGTACCCTGATCGTATGATGTTGACGTTCTCAGTGTTTCCTTCTCCTAAGGTCTCTGATACAGTCGTAGAGCCTTACAATGCTACTCTTTCTGTCCATCAACTTGTAGAGAATGCCGATGAGTGCATGGTTTTGGACAATGAGGCTTTGTACGACATTTGCTTCCGTACTCTGAAGCTTGCTACTCCCACTTGTAAGGGTTTTAATAATGCTTGACTTTATTTAATCACGAAGCTAAAATTAAACTGTTTTACTTATTACCTATTACCACCTGAAGGTCTTATTAGAATTTGAATAGGCAGTCGTTTTGACTCGATAATATTGTTCAGTTCCCACTTGGTATCCTTTTATGCAGCTCAGATATTTGTGGCTGCTTGGTCACTAGTCATTTACATTGCCGAATGATGTGGCATGGGGTACTTTGAATGTTGCACTTTATGGTTGCTATTCTCACGATCTTTTCCTTCTTTCTCCCTCTCTGTTTATTTATTAACACATACAAAACCCGGGCATATACTTTATGCTATTGTCTACTTATCCCCACACACAGTTGATGTTCTCGTGCATCGAAGGCTCCAATTCAAACATATAATTTATCTTGCGTCCAGATTTCTGACTGTGATACTTGTTAAACATTTACTATATTTGCAGATGCAAATTTAATATAATGTATTTACTATGGCACCTGTATATTTAGAATAATATTTGATGTAACCATTGTGCCTTCTGTTCCCAGTTGGTGATCTTAACCACCTCATTTCTGCTACCATGAGTGGTGTGACATGCTGCCTCCGATTCCCTGGACAACTTAATTCTGACCTCCGCAAGCTTGCAGTTAACCTCATTCCATTCCCTCGTCTCCACTTCTTCATGGTTGGTTTTGCACCCTTGACATCAAGAGGATCACAGCAGTACCGTGCGTTGACTGTGCCTGAACTGACCCAGCAAATGTGGGATGCTAAGAATATGATGTGTGCTGCTGATCCACGCCATGGTCGCTACTTAACTGCCTCTGCCATGTTCCGTGGTAAAATGAGCACAAAAGAAGTCGATGAACAAATGATCAATGTCCAGAACAAGAACTCTTCATATTTTGTTGAGTGGATTCCAAACAATGTCAAATCTAGTGTTTGTGACATCCCACCCAAGGGTCTGAAAATGGCATCCACTTTCATTGGGAACTCAACTTCAATCCAAGAAATGTTCAGGCGTGTAAGTGAGCAATTCACAGCCATGTTCAGGCGCAAGGCTTTCTTGCACTGGTATACTGGTGAGGGTATGGATGAGATGGAATTTACGGAGGCCGAGAGTAATATGAATGACTTGGTGGCCGAGTATCAGCAGTACCAGGATGCCACTGCTGATGACGATGAGGAATATGAGGAAGAATTGGAAGAGGAACCTTGAAATTTTCTGCTATGAAGTTTGTAATCTTGTTGGCTCTTTTTCAGTGAGTGTTTTATGTTTCTGTTATTGAGGGGTCGAAGTGGATTGGCTCTGGGTGCTTGTATTAGGGTAGGTTATTTGTGGCTGCTTTTATTCTTGAACTTGAAATTATGATGCATGTACTTGGTAGATGATGGATATATTATATGAAAGTTGAAAGGAACCATTTTGTCAGTATCTTAAGGAAAGAAAACGAAAAGCATTATGGGAGACAACCTAGGATTTGCATAATGCTTGCAATCTTTTCACTTCATTATTGCCTACAAGGAGGTAACTCCCACCCTTTATTTACTGCTAAGTTAACAAGTTTGTCGGCATTGGGTTCTGACCTAAAAAAAGTGTTGCCAAGTTGCAATAATGTTCTTGTCTATGTCTAAAAGTTGGTAATTATTGGTAGCGTCCCCGGTGCTTTAAGGTGATCTGAATTGGTGAGCTTTCATTGTTGCCTTTTCTAATCCTTGCCAAGAGCACAAAATTTAGCAAGATAGCCTCCAAAAGTACAAAATGCTAACCTAACCTATTTGGATCGATTACACCTGACTAAGTTTCTGGTGTAGCCGGATTAATTAATTTCTTGAGCCCCTACGTTAAACATGAGCGTAGTCTTTTCCAAGATCTTCTATGATGGAGTCCTAGTCCTAGGTCCAAGGCTATTGGGATTTGTAGGTTGAAAGCCAGGTTTTGGGTTACGCATCCACTCAGGTGCCGTATTAGGTGAAGTAGTACTGAGATGTAAGGCCTTTGCAAAACTAGACCTCTGGCTCTTACTATGCTATAAATTATTCTCAATTTCCTTATGCTTTGGATTATTTTTGTCCAGGACAACTTCACAACCAAACATGTTCTAGCTTGTAGGACGATTCCTAAAATAGACCCAAGACAACCAATAAGCAAAGACTATTATACAAGTACACACTAAATTATGTATCTTTTGTTTGATAAATACTTTTTTTTTCTTGAACTAGACAGAATATGATATTTTAAAGCTGTATATCGTTCTATTGAACAATAAAAAGAAAGTTAACCGTGTTTTTTGTTTTAATTTTTCGTTCTATAACAAGATGAACACAGAAGAATTAAGAAAAATACGTTTTTATAAATAATTACATCATTTACCACTTTATTTTTCTATCTTAGATTCTTCTTTTACTTTCTCTTATCACTAAAAATCTATTTCAATTCTATTTTTTGAAAGTGTTTACAAATTAGAAACAATATTAATGGGTGACCAATTATTTAAGGAAAATTTAGATTCTTGCCAAGTCAAGAGGATGAGAATTCTCTCATTGTATTGTCCTCTGTGGAGGTTTTAAAGGTTAAAACTCTTAGGTGGAACACTATATTGGTGGGATACTTTATAAATAAAAGATTTCATTTTTATTTGATCAATAAATGGGCTAAAACTACTTGGAAGTATGCTTGGCTTTAAAATTACATTGATTAGTGAGGATGGCTTCTTCCTCTTCAAGTTCATAAGTGGGACAAACATGTAAAAAATACTAGAAATGAGACCTTGACATACTCAGAATAAGTCATTCTTGATCAAAAGATGGAAGCTAGAAGCTCTCTTCAATATTGTTCTAGAATTGGTTTGAGTTATTTAGTTAGTTCTTTGAGAAAACATGATCGTTTGGCATGATTTATTTGGAGGAAGGAATTGAGAGAAAGTTGCTAGATTCACTCAAGATAAAGAGGTTATATGAAGATGAAGGCTTGATGGAGTCAGAAATCAAGCTATCCCCTTCCCTGTGCTCTCTTTTAGCTTTGATTAGCCTTATAGGTTCTCCATTCACCAAAATAGCAGGGGATTTTGTAGTTAAACGTTCTTCTATCCATTTCCTAAACAAAAAAGGGTAACATGTTGTCTTTAAGATGCTAAACATGAAGCTTGAATTGACT
>JAOSBN010000007.1:1449427-1467429 GCA_027563595.1 Erythroxylum suave | reverse complement strand
ACTAACTCAAACTGACTCTTGCGTCTGCTTCTTTTTATTTTGCGTCTGCGTCTGCGTCTGCGTCTGCGTCTATTTTGTTTTGCGTCTGCGTCTATTTTGCGTCTGCGTCTGCGTCTACTTTGCGTCTGCGTCTATTTTGCTTTGCGTCTGCGTCTATTTTGCGTCTGCGTCTGCGTCTATTTTGCGTCTACGTCTGCTTTCTTTTTATTTTATCTCTTTTTGTTATACATCAAAATCATATTTAAGTAAAGTCATCTTGACTTAACAGGAACGACCATCAAGTTAGCCCACCCCTGAACTCACCTAATCAAACTCCGACCAATTTTTCAAGTAAAGGTATGCAAAGCCATTTCATTCACCTTTTTTTATTAGCTTTCTTTTTATAGTTAAGACTACAAGCAACATATATATATATAACTCACCAAATTCTCATAATTTGATTTTAAGTTTAATTTAATTTTATTGCTTAATTACTATAATTTAATTACAGTATTTATTATGTTTTGATTTAAAAGAAATAATTTTGTTATCACCTTGATATAATTTAAAGAAATTTTTAATACTTCAAAGTTATCTATATATGTTTCATCTTTTACAATATTAAAGTATAATTGAAAGTGTAATTATCAATCATAAGTTTACTTCTATCAAAATTCATAAATAAAAAGGTGTACAAGATATGATATGTTGTAGAAAATTTGATGAGGTATGTTTATTTTATTCGTATTGTGTTTAATAATTTAAGACTATCATTTTTAAATTTTCATTGACTATCTTGCATAGAATTAAGTACTTTAATTGCTTATATAACTTTATAACATTCAAATATAATAATTTAATAGAGTTCTAATTCACAAATAAGATAAAAATTATAATTTTAGAAGTTATCTTTTAATTAATATAAATTTATAATAATTTAAATATTTATATTTATGTGTCCATTTTCAATCTCAAAAACTAACTATTGTTCTAAAAAATTTTGTTAGTAATTTCAAACATAAAATAACGAAGCTAAAGTAATTATTATATGGAACTATCCTATTATATAAATATGCTAACAAAATATGACGATGATACTCTTTCTTTAAGCTATCCATTCAATTCTCCTCTTGATTTTCCATCATACTCTGAATCTATTCTCTTGTCATATAAATTAGTTCCTTACCTTTGTTTTTCCTTTGGTCATATTCCACTCTCTGTTTTCTTTCTTCTCCTTTTTGTTTGGTTTTTTCCACTTGCTTTGCTCTTCCCTCTTGCCTTTATTTCTCCTTCACTTCTTGTGTCTACTATTGGGTCCTCTCTAAACTCTTTTCATCTTTATTAACTTGTTTCTCCTTTTTCTTTGTTTGATCAGTGATAATATTGTCTTTTTTCATCTCTCTTGGTATAGTTATCATTTTTAGAATGGTATTTTAAATTTTTTTTGCTTCCTTTTTAGTTCTTTAACCCTTTTAGTACTATGTCATATACCCCCCGGTTAGATCCAAACCATATTAACCTTCTTAACCTACCCATCTTTCCTTCTTTTACTAATGGCCCATGCGCTTCCCACCATTCTTCTAGTTCTTTCAACCCTTCTAAATCCACCACTCCCCTTCCTCTCATTCCTCTCTTTACTTCCTAGCCTTACTTCAAATACGTCTCCTTTTTGTTTTTGTTTCTTAATATATGGTCCCAATAAGCTCGCCATGTGTGGATACTTCACGCTCTTTGTTGCCTCCAACTTCTATTTCTTCTACAATCGATTGACCCAACCTCCTGATGAGCCTAATCTAAAACTTAATACAAAACAAGTAGTTGGAGAGATTCTTCTTAAGCTAATATGCACTATTTCCCTCCATCAATCTCAGATGCTTCCTTTGGAAATCTTTAAAGTAGGTGCAAGTTCTTAATCTCCAACCATGGTAAGAATCTTCCTAGGGAAAAGACATACCTTTCCTCTTATTAACTCTTGGCCATCTTGTAATTGGAAAATTTTAAGCTTAAAGGAAGTTCCTTTAAATGGAAATAATTTTTTTTTATTCACCTTTCATTCTAAAACTTTAGCTCACAATATTATTGAAGTTGGCCTTTAGCCTTGCAATAAAATTCAAATCTTCCTTTACCTTTAGAAATTTGTTATCAACTTGGAAAGTGATAAGCATAACTAAGTTGCTATTTAGTTTAACATTCATAAGATGCCATTAGGGTGCTAGTCCAAAAGGGGTTTGTCATATGGCCAACTTTATGGATAGAACATTTTTTTATAAATGAAGTTACAACTTTTAGGAAGAGGATTGGTTATGCTAGACTCTGTTTCATGGTGGATTTGAAGCAAAAATTACCTGATACAATTATTTAGATGCATTTAGGAATAAATGAAACATGTTTTGAAATCTTAATAATAGTCTCATACCAATGAAGACCCTTCTTAATTTAGTAAAGGAAGCAATGGAAAGTCATTGGCAGATTATTTAAAAAAAGAGACTTCTCTGAACTAATGGGAATGGACATAATTGAAGAACTTGTAGGTTAGTCTGTTATGGAAAACACTACTCCCATTTTCCCTACTATAATAATAAAGGATTTAAACCATGTCCTTACCCTCCTTCCTTTAGGGAGGAAGCAAATTTAGTGATTTTACCCTAATGTTAATACCATAAAATAATTAATAGAATGTACACCTCCTTAAGGTTTAAATCTCCATAGCAAGATACTTTAACTATTCCTCAAGTCTCAACTAACACCCTAGACACATCTTCTCCTATTTTGGTAGTGCCTTTTGATCTTGGAATTAACTTTCTAGTAATCTCTAGCATCCCTCTTAAGAGGATTAGACCTCAACTGTAGAGGTTTTCAAGGTTAATAATAGAAGGAAATTTGACCAAAAAATTGCAATAAGGGCTCAAGGAGCCTAAACCCCTCTTAGTTGTTGGAATATAAATGGGAATTTGTCCCACATTTGACAGAATACAACGCCTTGAGCATGCATATAAGCCTAGTGAGTTACTCCTCTTATCACCAATTAGTTTTAAGATGGAACCTCATTTAGGCTTATATGTGCTCAGTTTATTTAGGCATAATTATATAAAATTTAACATGGTATCAGAGCAGGTTGCTCTTGAGTTACTCGTCACCACCTCGACATGATAAACTGTGTCTCGTGTTGGGCCCTAATTAGCCCACACGTGAGGGAGCGTGTTGGAATATAAATGGGAGTTTGTCCCACATTGAAAGAATACAAGGCCTTGAGCATGCATATAAGCCTAGTGAGTTACTCCTCTTATCACCAATTGGTTTTAAGATGGAACCTCATTTAGGCTTATATGTGCTCAGTTTATTTAGGCTCAATTATATAAAATTTAACATTAGTGTCTATTTGATCTTATTATCCTAAAAAAATAAATGCTTAAATACTTTCTTTTGACATAGTTGTTTTTGGATAAGCATTGGTTAATTCTTACCAATCATCACTTTCGTCATAATGGATGATTAGTTATTGCTTATGATCCTTAGAGATTGATGTTTCACTAATAGTAGCTATAGATCAAATTATGCATCTTGTTGTTATCATAACACATGACTAGAATAACCTTTATATCTCCTTTATATACGATTGAATTGTAATTTTAATTATTTAAATCACCAGTGCACATTGTAGTTGTAGTAAGCACTAGTAAAAACGGGTTGAGGGTCCATACGATATTATGTATAGTCATCCTTACATAATGTTCCTCCCATCTGTGATGGCGGTGAGTGCTATCTCAATAGATACTCCATTATATTAGAGTAATACCCATCTGCTTTGGAGGCTTCTTACTCGTCCAAGACCCTGATTAGTTGATAAACATCTCCTATTGATCCTCGTCTCTTATGTACCATATGCATATTACGTATAACATCCAAGTTGAATACAATCGTGATACTGAGCAGCCTCATCAATGGTAGCCTCCTGAAGATTGCCATCCTCTTCACTAGTCGCATCATATAGGGCTAAATGCATATCATCCATATCTTCTTCTCCTCTCTTTGTCATCATAAAATTTGAGCTAAGGTATGCACCAGATGTATCAACATCTTCTCACTCATACTCTATAAGTAGAAAATGTCTTGGTTGCTAATGACTCTGAAACTATCTGCTCGTCTACTCAGTGTATGAATCAGGAGGTCATAAATGTACCGGGGTGCAAGATGTCAGGGAGTGGAGGCCTTAAACTTACTAGCGTCATAGTTTGAACCTTTTCTGATTTTTCCTTTTCGGTTACGCCAAAAGTATCTAGTGAACATCCCTTATAGGAAATCCATTCGGGTCCTCTACTTTTGCATATCCATGAAGTCTCAATCGTACAGGCCTGTCTTCATGAAGAAGTTTGTGGAGCTCATCCTGATCATCTCCCCCAGCATCCTAAACTGGATCGTACTCAGTTGTTCACACTTGTAGTGGCTTTTTTCCACAAAGAATGTGAAAAGCATCTCGAGCATGAACTTCCAGTATGCGGGCTTTAATATGGCAAAGAATTGAGACCATGCTCCAATGTTGATTAAAGCTTGAACTTGTTAGGCTAAGTTAATATGTTTTACTGCCTCCTAGTCAATGCAACTGCCTGTCCTAAATCTTTTATCCTTGAATTGCTGAAATTGTTCCTTGTGGCCCTCATTATTTTTTTCCCGAAAAGGTACTGGAAATTTTATTAAACTAAATCAGACACCGTTACACCTTGTGGCCCTCATTATTGAAAAGTAGCACGACAGATACGTGAAACAATGTAATTAACAAACTAATCGGAAAATTAAACTAAAGAAAAATTAATAACAAAATTAAAGATGCAATTAGCCAACAAATAAGATAAATATGCAATAGCTAAAATCGAACATTCAATTTACAATTTAATAAATAACTATATTAATAAAAAATAAAACACCTAAGATTCAAATATTATGTAACCATAGTGTTTTGGGGCTTTAAAAAAACCCTAAATTGACAAAAAAACCAAAATGTTAAAGTAAAGGAAAAACTTACTTGGATGTTGCTAAATCACACAAAAAAACTTTGGGTGAGGTTTAAAATAGAGATGCATAGTAGATGGATGGCGGAAAGAGGAGAGAAAAGTGGGAGAAAAGAAGGAAAATAAGATGTTTTAAGATCTGTTGTAGACTTGCACAGTTGTATAATTGGTCGTGTAAGTCACTATAAAAATGTGACTCCATACATGAGCGTGTAACTTTTCCTGAACTTAAATAGTCACATGCACGGTAGTGTGTGTGACTATGTATGTGCAACTTTTGACACAGACATGTGTCTGACACGTTTTAGGTTACTTGAGATATACGGACGTGTCCTACACCCCTTAACTTATCGTAAACACGTGGGAAATTTGTTTAACAACTTCAAAAACATACATGGTCGTATCTAATCACCGTGTAGGTCATTATAACGTTTTAAAACATAATGAAATCAAATTTTGATATACACGGGCATGTTCACAAGTGTTAGATGATCATGTATACCTAAAAATTTCTTAAAACTTAAAAAAATTCATTCAAATTCACAGAAATTAACAACACTTACCTAAAAATACAAATATTGAACAGAATCAAATGAAGATGTTTTATAACCTGACATAAAACACACTAAAAAGAATTAAAAACGACACTAAAGCTAAAAAATAAACAAATTAACATAATCAAATCAAATAAAACTTTCCTAATACTTGGCCATTTAGTATTTAGTTAATTTCTTTAGATCGATGTACTTGTTATGCTCTAAGGTGGCTTATAGAAATTCAATTTGTTATTTCTTACCATAAGGTCCTTAACGTTTAAATAGCCTACCTTTCCCCACCACACCCCCCCCCCCCATGTCATATTTTTCATCCTTTTTTTTTCCTTAGACTGGAAACAACTTCGCGGACTTTTAAAAGAATAATCTTGTAAAATTTTGAAATTGAATTGTTAAATAAATCAATTGACTAATAATCTTGTAAAATTTTGAAATTGAATTGTTAAATAAATCAATTGACTAATTATAATATGACCTCTTCACCCCCAACCCTAAGCACTAGCTTTCTCTCACTAAGATCAATAATTGATCTAGCAGTGGCTAAGAAAGGTCAACCTAGAACTAGAGGTGCTCCTATATCTTCCTCTATATTAAGAATCACAAAATCAACTAGGCAAAATTAAATTATTAACCTTAATAAGTATATCTTTTATAAAACCTTTAGGATGCTTCATTAATTTGAGGCATCATGTTCATGTTGGCCCTAGGTTGGTTAAAGCCTTTTTTATTTTTAAACTACCTATTTGATAACGGACAGTAAAACTCTCTGTGTCTTTAAGCTTCTCTGGTAATTTGTTTTAAAGTATCACTGAGCACCTTTAACTTAGTGTCACAGTTGCTTACTCCTCCATCTTCCCTTGCTTGCTATTAAATCCTTAAAGAATTTTGAATACTTTAGCATCTACGCAAAGGTCTTAATAAGGAGTCAATTAATATGGAGATGTTTAAAAAGTTTAAGGAATTTACTAAACTGCTCATCCATTTGATCTTTCATTACTTTGGCAGGTTAAGGGATGGTAGGTTGAAATTCCTTAACTTCTTAAAGGCACCCTTCAACTTCACCTTTCTCTTGTCTTTTAGTGTTATTCTCCTTCTCATCTTGGATTTTGTTGTTTTCCTTTTGAAAAACCGTAGGAGGTAGTAGTTTCACAAACTTTCCAATTTTACCGTGGTCATTTCTAACGCAAACAAAAACAAAAACAATCAAGAGCGAAATAATAAATAGCACAAAAAATTTGATAATGCAGTTCGGCACTCTTTGCCTACATCTATGGGGCCTTAACCCAGATTAGTAGTTTCATCGAAGTACAATAGATTTACCCAAGGCTTTATTAAGTAGACATCACTCAACCTTGACACTATCTCATAACCTCATTTCCTGTGAAAGATTTTCACTCCCAATAATACGACCGACTCTTGTTAACCTCGTCAGAGGATTTTTCTAAATAACTATTATTGAAAAGACAATTAATAAATCACTCAGATGATTAAATAAACAATTCACCACTCAAGTAGATACTTGAATAAAAGATAAAGAACAACTTTCTTCACAGCCAAGAATTCATGCGCAGCAGAAAAACCATGTAGGTATCATCATTTGATCTGCCCATTCACTATCAATGAGAACACTCCAAACACACGGACCAAGAGATACTCGCAAATCTTCCTCAATTCAGACTCTAACAAATGAAATAGATATCACGTACAACCTATTAATTAATCACCCAGCCAAAACCTTCACCAAGTAATAATCAACTAAATGTGCAAGAGCTGGGGCACAAGAATATGGGCACAAATTCAGTTATATTTCAAAAAGAACAATTAATGCATACTGCACCCTCAACGCAACACCTGTAGATGCATTTTTTTTTACCACCATTGGAGACTTAGACGATGCTTTACTTGAAGAGCCAAACACACATATAAAAAAACCATTAGCCGCAAATCACACACCCAAAAATTACATACCTCCTTTTTCAACAGAAATTAATTCATTCACCAGGAAATTCCAGCGATGCCCTTCAGCTACACATCAATGTAATCCACCACACATCTTCTCAAGATACACGTCTATTCAAGATAGGATTCTATAACATCTAGAACATTATCCAAAATAGCTTTTTGAATCCTACCATCATCCAATTAATATCTTATAGGTCCAATTAATAAAAAATGTCAAAACTAATTACTTAGATATATAACAAATATCCTAGTAATCTCCTCCATTTTGGCATTTTTTATCAAAAATAAGAACCCCCCCTGAATAGCATAATTGGACATATAAGTATCAAATTCACAATTCATATTGAAATCCCCTCAATCAAACGTCAAGTTTCAAAGAATATTCATAGAAACAATAATTCAATCATCCAAATTTCTCCCCCTTAGTAAAGGATGCCAAAAAGCAAGACGAATAGTTACACATATACCTTGAAATCTCCTCCTGAATGGAACAGTCACCATAAGCAATCTAATAACTCCCCCTTAGGACAACAGTGCCGAAATGAAGAATCATAATAATCAACAATAAGTGTAGTGGAAGAATCATAAGCATGTCAAGATGATAATTCACCACCATTCAAAACATCAAAAGATATGCCCGAAAGAGAGACCCCTTACTGATGAGAGAGTTGAAAACTCTTCGGTGGAGCTAAATACAAGTCACAATGCAAACTACTAAAAAGATGGGACGACAATGACAACATAAAAATTAAAGAACTAAATAAGACTTTTTTTAATGTTTTGTTTTTTCCTTTTTTATATAAAAAAACTTCAAAAATGTAAAGGACACAGTCATTGCACTTTTCGAAGAAATTCAAACCTGGGATTATTCCTCATAACATTATCTCGGTCATCAGTTGTCTGATTGATTTCTTCTTCTGAAGTAACTGTTTGCGAATTTGGACACTTTCTTGTTTTTCCTATACTTGTACTTTACCCTTGCTAACCTAAGAGTGCTTCGGTAACATGGGTTGTTGCGGGAAATTTAATGAAGAATATCTAGGTTTTTAGTTTTGACCCTTTTGAAACATAATTTGTAACATCTTGTAGCATTTCGACCTTATGTGCCCGATAACTCCAAAAAAATGACACATGGGTACGAATCTTCGAACCTTTCTCGATGTTTCTTCTTCTCGGACAGATCTGGACATATCATTTTTCTCCTCATTTACCTTAGAGCATTCTCCCTTATAATTAATGCCTTGAAGATCCCCTTTCACTTTACCAATTTCTATTAACTTTTCTAGTTTTTCTGTGCCACGATTTAACATTCTTAAACCCTTTTCGGTACTTACTAATTTCATTCTAGCTTCACCAAGCTCATCTAATGCCAGCTTCAATTTCTTTTAATAACCTTTGGATAGTGTTCTTCATAGAAAGATTTTCTTCCTTCAATCTTTCATTTTTCTAGATGTATTCACCCATTTTCATACATAACTTTGTAAGTCTCGTAAATATTCTCCTTTCTATCATCTAGGCTTCTTTCATCACTGTCATAATCTGATATTGTGTCTTGAGCTTATCTATTTATGTTTTTCTGAAAATTTTCGAATTTTCCTCTTTTTACGTCTTCAGTTACTTCCTTCTCAGTTACTGTTAAGTAAGTAAATGGATTTTTGCTATACAAAGCAACTAACGTAGTAATATTAGCGATTTCTTCTTCATTACTATATTCACTCTCGGATTCATTCTCACTCCAAGTTCTAGTAAAGGATTTTCCTTTTCTTTTCTTCAAAGTATGAGCACATTTGGCTTAAACGTGTCCAAAGCCTTGACACTCATAACACTGGATTCTTTTCACCTTCCTTTCACCCTTTTGAGTTTTGACTTGTTGTTTTAAGTTGTTATTCGATGAACTCCCACTATGTTGTCTAAATTCGGGTCTGTCTTTTTTCATTATCTTTAACCACTTGTTGAACTGTCGTTTTACTAGCTCCATATTCTTATTCTCTTTGGATTCATCTTCTATATCATTCATACCTTTTCTAGTTTTAGCCTGTAGTGCCAATCCTTTGCTCCTTTATTGTTTACCCCTTAATAAATTCATCTCAAAATTAGTTAGAATTCCAATTACCTTTGCCAATGATAGATCATTAATCTCATAAGTCTTCTTGATTGCTGAAATTTTCAGAACAAATCTTAGAAACAGTGATCTCAACGTCTTCTTAACTAGTTTTAAATCGGAATATTTCTTTCCGAGTTGATGTCCTTATTTTGCTATATCTCGCAATCTTTCATGAAAGTCACTAATGGTCTCATTTTTATCCATCTTCAATTCTTCAAATCTCACGGCTAACATCTGTAATTTTGACACCATCATAGATTTGGTCCCTTCATGAATAGTCTACATCCCACACTTCTTTAGCCTATTCACAGGCTGATATCATTGAGAAACGTCCTTCATCAACAACACTAAAAATTGCATGCATTGTTTGTGAGTTTTCAAGCACACTTTTTCCTTTGGTTCTTGTCCATTCAACTGGATCTTTTCGAACTGCTTCTCCTTTATCATTAAAAATCATCGGATGTGTCTAGCGATATAATACTGAGTTCCATAGCCTTGTTCCCTATGCTTAAATAAAGACCCTCATTTGTGATTTCCACGCAGGAAAATTGGAAATGTCGAACAGTGATGGCCTCATAATTGATGCTCCTTCTCTTATGGCCATAATTGCGAAACCTGGATCTACACCAACTTGATGTACCAAGTTTTGATTCGGTGACCTGTTTTGATGCCAATTGAAAATCGTAGAGGGTAGTAGTTTCACAAACTTTCCAATTTTATCGTGGTCGCCTTTTGCACAAACAAAAAGAAAAACAATCAAAAGCGAAATAACATATAATACCAAAAATTTGGTAATGCAGTTCGGCACTCCTTGCCTACGTCTGCGAGGCCCTCACCCAGGTTAATACTTTCACCTAATTACAATAGGTTTACTCAAAGCTTTACTAAGCTGATACTACCCAATCCTTGACACTATCTTACAACCTCACTTCTCCTGAAAGATTTTCACTCCCAATAACACGACTGACTTTTGTTAACATCGTTAGAGGATTTTTCTTAACAACTATTAATGAAAAGACAATTAATAAATCACTCAGATGATTAAATAAACTATTCACTACTTAAGTAAACGCTTGAATAAAAGACAAAGAACAACTTTCTTCACAGCCAAGAATTCATGTGTAGCTGAAAAACCATGTAGGTATCATCACTTGATTTGCCCATTCAATATTGATGAGAACACTCCAAAAACGCAAACCAAGAGACACTTACAAATCTTCCTCAATTCAGCCTCCAACAAATGAAATAGATATCACGCACAACCTATTAATTAATCACCCAACCGAAACCTTCACCAAGTAATAATCAACTATATGTGCAAGAGCTAGGACACACCAATATAGGCACAGATTTAGCGATATTTCAAAAAAACAATTAACGCATACTTCACCCTCAACGCAACACTTGTAGCTGCATTTTTTTTACCATCATTGGAGAGTTACACAATGCTCTACTTGAAGAGCCACACATACATATATAAAAACCATCAGTCGTAAATCACATACCCAAAAACTACATACCTCCGTTTTTACCAGAAATCAATTCATTGACCAAGAAATTCTAGCGATGCCCTTCAGCTACACATCAATGTAATCCACCACACATCTTCTCAAGATACACATCTATTTAAGATAGGATTCTATAACATCTAGAACATTATCCAAAATAGTTTTTTAAATCTTACCATCATCTAATTAATATCTTATAGGTCCAACTAATAAAGAATGTCAAAACTAATTACTTAGATATATGACATATGTACTAACACCTTTTATATCTCTTTTCTACTTTTAAAGGTAACTACCATCACACGTTCTTTAGGATTTATCTTTCTGGTACTAGGCAAGCTCCTTTGTGATCTTTTAAAGATTAACTTAGTAATTAATGAATTTGCATTTCCAATTTGTGTATAGAATCTTTTGAATTCCTCAATCATGTCTCTATGGATTGAAATCTTACCTTTGAATGCTGAAACTGAGGTGGTTGTTGCCAGAATCCTGTTTGAAGGTTGTTCCTTGTCTGCCTTTGATTCCCCCAATCAAAATTAGGTGATTCCTCCATCATAAATTGTATGCATTGCTATATAGATTGTTTAGGGTCTAGAACCATTCCCTAATTAATCCATATGCTCAGGCTATAATGCTTGACAATCTTGACTTAAATGTCTTATCCCACATGCCTCATATTGCATAACTTGGAATAGTTTAGGATTTGTCATTAATCCAACAATCTTCCTACTCAATGCTTCAACATAGTTTGCCAATGTTGTAACTACATCAGCATCAAATACTCTATGGCTTGCTAAGGCTTGCTCAAGAAAAGAACCATCAATAATTGTTCATAGCCATGTATTTAATAAAGCCCTAAATGTCTTTTTGGTATTTTATTAATTATTTAGAGTACTCCTAGCTACTACTTCTATCATCTGCCTCGTTGTTTAGTTGTGTCCATTATTGAAGGTTTTATTTGCATCTATAATGGTAAACCATGACGCAGGAACTTCTTTAGCATATCCTTGAATCTCTCCCATGTGTCATATATGTCTCTGAATTATCCTGGGCATAGGCAGTGATGTTGTTTCTTAGTTTAGTAGTTTTGGCTAGTGGGAAGTACTTTAGATGGAATATCTCTACCATTTGGTCCCAAGTAGTAAGGGATGACCTAGGCAGAGAGTTTAACCATTGCTTTGCTTTGCTCTCACCGACTATAGGAATAATCTCAACCTGATTGCATCATTATTAGAATTGTTGATCTTATTAGTATCACAAATCTCTAGAAAGTTAGTGATATGTGCATTGGGGATCCTTATCTCATAACCTATAAAATTGGACAAATTTTGGACCATTTAAATGATACTCAGATTAATCTCAAAATTATTGGCATAAATATTTGGTCTCACTATGCTAGACTCTCTCTTATCAAGTCTGGTCTAGTGTAATTCTCGGATGGTCTGCAATAATTATAGATTCTTCAGTAACAATATGACCTTCCAACTCTTATATCTATTGATCTAACCCGAACTCTCTAAGTAGACTTCTATGGAGATTTCTATAAGCTATCCTCTTAATCTATGCATCTTTGTTGACCAGATGTGATCGTTTCCCTTAGGTGATAAATTGACTATAAGACCTATAAAGTTAATAAAGCTAAAGAGTCAATAAAATAAGTAAACAAATTAAAAGGAAAGAGGACAAAACTAAAACAAATAAAATTGGATAGATTAATAAAAAGCAAGGATTTCCTAAAATTCAACTCCATAGTAATGGTGCCAAAAACTTGATTGAATATAATTTTAACTATTAAACTGCAAGTGCATAGTATAACTATAGTTAGCACTAACAAGCACGGGTCAATCTTATAAGGATTATAAATACTAGTAATGGCCTCTTTTCCATTATCTAATCATCAATTAAGAAGATGATTTAATTTAAAATTGAGCTAAAATAAAACTCAACACAATAATGATCTAAAGAAAACTTAACACAAAGATTAATTTAATATTAGATAACTAGTACCTACGTAATGAATCTTCCTAAGATTTCTTAAATTATAACCCTTTATCATGCAATTCAGCTATTGATTATTATACCATAGAAACTCCTATCGTATGTTAGTTTCTTTCTCAAGACTATTAACAACTAATCCTTAGATGATTAGTTGAAACCCCTAATATTACATTTGTCCAATTCGTGAGTCATTCAATTAAATTGCATTAAATAAAGAATTAAATCATATTATTCATCCCAACTTAGGGTTCATCCTACTTAGGCACTAAACAACTTACTTCCTAAACATTGAACATAAGAAGCATTCAAAAGAAAAGAATCTATAGATGTTTATACCCCCTTCTCTCTAATGAAATCCCTTAAATCCTTGATAAATGCCTGTTCTTTATCGGATCTCTTGAAGTATCTTCATGTTTTTCTCTTCTTAGCTTCAAAACTGTGTCTCTAACTCTAACTTTGGTTGTGGCCTTTGACTCTAGTCGCTTGTCTTTTGGCTTCTCATTATAATTTCCATTTATATTATAAAACTAGGGTCTAGATTATACACAGCCAGCCAATGATTTTGTAAGTGACTGTGTATCTTAAAAATCCTTCAAAATTATGAATTTACACTTTCACAAGAGTTTACATGAATAATAGACACGATCATGTATATTACTCACATGGGCATATATCTTCATCATACAGGCGTGTTCTCTACATGGGCAATAATAATGTCTTTGAAGCTTTACACATTTGTAGTCTCACAATATGACCATATATGTTACTCACACAATCGTCTACATGTTCGCACAAGCGAGTGAATGCAAAAAACTCTAATTCTTTCATTTTATTCAACAATTTCCTTAAAGTCCATAAAGGAAAATAAAAAAAACAACATAAAAGTCTTAAATGATAAGCAAAACAAACTTAATACGGGCATTAAAATATAGGATAATAATCTTTTTGTCTATTTACAACTCTGTCTTTGCGTTCCAGAGGAATTATTCATGGAATAGGTTGAAATACATAAACCCTTCAATTAACTATCCATGGATCATTCTTGGCTTTTTCCTAGCATTTTACATATGTCTAAAGTTGAGGGAAATACTTGTTCAAGGAACTTAAATGGTCAACTCAGAGTGTATATTAACAAAATTATGGTCATTCACCTAAAGTTTGAGGAAACTACTTTATTTAGAGTAATATGCACAATTTTAATTGGCTGATAAGAAATAAACAACGTGGGGCTTTAATGAATGAAGATTACCTATTGATGTTCCATGAAAGAAAAGCTTCCTTTGAGGACCTTTTTTTTAATCATTGTCCCTTAATCATTCAAAACATGGTCGTTAGCCAACCTACAAAGATCCTTTTTCGTTCAACAACTTCTTAGATGTGAGTAGGGGTCTATCCTTAAAATTCCAAGGCAATACTTACATCTACATCAGGAAGCTAATTATAGATAAAAATGAGCTTAAAGCCTTAAATAAGAGTCGACTTAATAACAATCAAAAAGACATTTCAGAAGCGAAGAATGAGCTTTCTGTAATTTAGGAGGAACTCTACACTCACACAAATGATCCCTTCTTGTTAATGAAAGAGAAAGCAACTCAAAGTATATAGTTTATACTATTAAATTCTATAACTCTTTGCTAAGGCAAAGGCCTAGAACCCATTGGCTTAAAGAGGGTGATAAGAATACAAGATTTTTTCACATATCCATCAGTGCCAAGAAAAACTTGAATAAACTCTCATCCTTTTCTAAATTGAGTGAAGTATCTGCCACCACCCAAGAAGAGACCAAACAAAAAGTTTTTGAGTATTTTCGTAATATCCTGGTACTTACTCGGATTGTTCCTCTTATGTGCATATCCTCAAGTGCATTATTTCAAAGAACTTATTAAAACCTTTCCTAAAGAAGATATAAATAAGTAGCATTTGATCTCAAACTAGGTAAAGTTATAGCCCTGATGAATTAAATTCTCATTTTTTCCAAAAATCTTGGAAATTAAGAATGTGGTTTTTAGATTCCGTGTTTGACTTCTTTAAAAAGAGGAAAATGCTTAAAGATATTAGTAAGACATTTATAAGCCTTCTTCCAAAAATTCCTAATCCCTATTATATCATAGACTATAGACCTACTTATTGTTATAACATCTTATACAAGAATATTATAAAACTACTAGCCTTAACGTTAAAGAATCTTATATAGCACCTAATCAATGTGTATCAAGTTTCTTTATCTATGGGTGGTTGAAAGGGGACAATATTTTATTAGCCCAAAATTTGTTTAAAAGCTACAATATAAAAATTCTCTTAAGAATTATGACATAAAACTAAATTTTCATGATGCTTTTAACTCGTTAAGCTAGAATTTCATTCTGCACATGCTAGAATCATTTGGATTCACTAAAGGCTTCATATAATTGATTTATCAATACATCTTCACAACATCTTGGTTGATGGGGAACTAACCAATCTAGTAAAAGGTGGGAAAGATTTGAGAAAAGGAGATACTTTATCTCCATATCTATTTATTTTATGCATAAAAGCTCTTTCCAAATTGCTAGCATAATATCAAGCTAGACGTCAAATTTAAATTCTATAGTAAATGCAAGAAGTTGATAATTTGTAATCTTAAATTCGTGTAACAGATTTCTTTCTTTTTGCTAGTTGATTTCCGTTAATCAATTAAATGCTTAACTCACTTCAATCATATTAGTCTTTTCATAGACTTTTCTCCAAAGGTTTGATAAAAAAACTATTGAAAAGATTGTAAGAGCTTTCTTATGATTTAGAGTCTTAATTGGTAAACCAGCAATGTAAGGTGGGAGGATGTATGTTTTCCAAAGTTAGGAGGACTGGGCATTCAATTCATGAAGCTTATCAATAAAACTATTTTAGTTAAAAAAGTTTAAAGGATCCTCATAAACAAAGAGGCTCTATAGGTTAAATGGATCCATACTTCTTAAAAGGAAGCAATTTCTAGGAAGTGAAAATCAAATCCACATCGTCTTAGTTTATGTGCTAGCTTTTCAAAATGAGAGAGCTATTATCTAGAGGCATTAAGCGTAGAATTGGTAATGGAGAAGCTGCTTTATTTTCCTATGACGGTGTAATCGAAGCCCTTTAAATAAAACCAACCTGATGTTTAGCTTATTACATCACATCCTTGAAAGGTCCATGGTCTAATCAGTCATCATGAATAATTCATGGATGAGTAGCTCTGTTGATCACACTCACTCAAGTAACATTACACATGATTATATCCATAATAAAGGTCAGGAGGACTCATGTATATGGTTAATCCACCCTTCTTGTTAGTTTACAAACACATCTTATAAGAATTTGTTTAGAATCTAGGGCTAATCTCTCTACCAGTGTAATGTCATCTGGTATAAGAAATTCTTCCAAAAGTGTCACTTTTCATGTGGTCAATGGATAAATAAATACCAACCTTGGATGGAATTAGCTTCCATAATATTTCACAAGTCGACTATCTTTGTAAAACTTATCCTAAATCCTAACACACCTCTTCTTTAACTGTGATTTCTTAACATGTGTTTGGGCTTCAATCCAAGCTCTTTGCAAACTTAATGTCACTAAATATAACCACATTGAAATCCTTCACTGGTTAAGTAGAGCCAGTATACAGTGACCTCTTATTTAATCTTATGGATTAAAGATAAACTTACGATGAACTGAATCAATCAACTATTCAACCTTTATCTAACTGCTTAATATTACTCTTATAGATTACTAAAGACAAGATTGTGGTTCCATAAAAATTATGCTCTTAGGTCAACTTTTTTTAAGTTTACTTAGAGTAGTGAGTTATACAGGAGTACTGAAACATCGTCTGAAGCATTTCAATTCCAAGATCTGATGGATTACTATCCGTCGTATTGCACCAAGCACTACTAGAATTAAGATGCTCTTAAGTGCTTCCTTTTTTGGTCATGAGTTATTAATTAATAGCTTCTGTAACTTCACTTTTTTGGATCATTATTTTTCTTATCATTAAGCTTATAATAATTAGCATTCTCTTTTATGCCAGATAGAACTAGAGGCTTTTCCTCCTTTGTATCTCTTATGCTAATGCAGTAGAATCTATCTGTATAAATCACTAGGAATTTATAAAATTGAGTTCATAATTTATTGATTAGTTGTAATGTAAAGTTAATTGATAAAGTTAACCAATCAACTCAATATCTAGATATTGTGAGGCGTGTTTAAAAACAAAAAGCTTACTAATTATTGTCATGCAGATGGTATAAAAATTAAAAAGAAACGTTGGTTTTAATTACTAATATAGTGGCAAAAAGTGATCATTTGTTGTTAATATGCAATCATAAAAATTTATATCAGTATTTATTATACTTATATCTTTAATAACTAAAAATTTATTTCGACACACATACTAATCATTTAAGTATAACATAGGACAACAAAATTCAAATATCTTTTAAAAGTTTGCAGTTTTATAAATGTGCATGCAAATTAAGAAAAATACTTAAGAAAATATGTACATATTTTATACCCACACATTTATGATTCCTTTCGACTAGAAGCTACTAATGATGCCATTCTTGTCTTTGTCATATTTAGGTGTTATATGCCAGTAGCTTGATTAGTGCCTGTTTGGTTGAGCTTATATCAGTAGAGCTTTTATTAGTAGAGCTTTTGTTAGTAAAGCTCTTCTGAGAAGAGCTTTTTTAAAAAGCCAGTTGATTGTTTGGCTGTCAATTTAAAAAATAATTTTTAAAAAGAGCTTCATATAGTAGACTGTTTGGCATCATAAAAATAAAAAGTACTTTTATTAATTTTAACTGTATTTTATTTTATAATAAAATTATTTATGCATATAAATATTATTTAAAATATATTAAACAATATACAAAACAAAATA